>VWZZ01005479.1:79825-185141 GCA_013399095.1 Psophia crepitans
GGTGCTGGCCTCACGTCCGGCCGTGCGCCCTCCCCGGCGCTGGCAGTGGTGGGTGTTGGGGCGGTTTTGTCGCAGGGAGTATTGCCGGGGCAGGGGGGCGCCTCCGGCGGCGGTGGCGGTGCGCGGCTCGGGAGATGCCGGAGGGGTTTGGCGGCCTGTCGCCTGAAAACGGGTAGGCGCAGGACTGACAGATCACTTCTCCAAAAAAGGTTTTGTTCCGGCACAAAAATGGGGTTTGTTGTCACGGTTTTGTTTATGTGGTTTTATTTTTAATCCAAAACATTTTTTTTTCTGTTTTCTGCTGAACTTCGGAGAAACAGGATAGTATTCCTGTCCACCAAAAAAAAAAAAATAAAAATTCTATTTATCCACCAAAAACTACTTATGAAGTGTGAATGTTTGCGAAATCTGACTGATGGACCGTAGCAGTGCTGCGGTGTCCGAGGGAGGGAAGACAATTTTGCAGAACATGCTGAAAAGTTACGTAAGATGCAACAGCGATTACACTATTTCAGTTCCTGTGCATACAAAATATATTTACACTGACTTCCAGAAAGGTAAATTTTCATAACAACTCTCCATAAAAGCTGCACGATAAACAAGGAGGAAATGGGGTTTGGTGACCCGTTTGTGCACACTGAATGTTAGCAGTGTCCGTTTCTAGAAAAGGGTAGCTGTCAGTTGTGATGCCTGTGGGCGCTGGCAGAGCCTGGTGGCCTGCACTGCTGTGCAGCGTGAGCCTCCTGGTGAGCAGCCCCTTCCCGGGCACGGGAGAGTCACATTTCTGAAAAGATCTAGGCAGTTCTTTTAGCATCCTGTTAAAGAGGAAAAAAGTATATATGGGACAAGAGTGTCTCAGAGGCAGCGTTTTTTCTCCTTCGGGATGAGATGTTAGAGCGTAGGACAGCCTTCCAGGTAAGCAGGCAGAGGAGTTGCAATTAAATACAGAAGGCGTAACTGTGCCCTGGGGTACATGAGGCTCATGAGAACACGGGAGCGATGCTGGATAAGCTACGCCACCTCATAGCAGCCAGGCAGACTTGTACAGTGGGGGTATTTGAGGTGCACGATGCCAATACCATTGTAGTGAGGTCAGCCGTGTCCTAACAATTTCCTCTGTGCTGGCCTTTTTAATAAATACATTCACCTCAGAGGTGTGCACCGACTGGCCTAGACTTTAGTGAAGTAGTCGCTGTCGTGCTGATGGCCCCGTCTCACAGCAGCGCTGTCAGGCTGCCGGCGAGGGCTGGGTTTAATGCTGCACTCCTTGCAGGCGTGACAGAGAGTTCGAACCATGCGCAGAACTGTGCGTGTACATGTGGTAGTCCAGGTGTCCTGTGGCGGGCAGGTGTGACAGCAGTATTACCTCATGGTGGAATTTGGAGAATCAAGAGAGATGTCATAGCCCTTATATGAAGGTCTCACCAGGACAGGCGGAGGTAAAGTCCTGGAGAGGGAGAAGAGAGAATGTTACAGCTGAGGTGGGAGAAACAACTGCTGAGGTACGCAGAGGCGTTAACAGACTCGGACAACAAAAATAAATTAGAGAAGGTGACAAAACTAAAGAACCTGTGACTACTTTAGATATGTGACCACTCTGCATTTTACTTGGGATTCTTCAATGCGCTGTCTCTAGGTTACCGGCATTCCCCGGTTATCTGACCAACAGCGAGATCAGCGAGATCTCACAAGAGGAGTCGCATATCACTGCTTAGTTTTGCCGTCTGTCTGTGACAGAACAGACTCTTTGTCTCGAATGCTGACTTCTTGCCCACTGTCCTGATTTATCCTGTTGGCAGGAACGCGTGGCGCCGCTAGGCTGGCTCAAGACTACTTTCTAACAAAAATCTTTGGCTGAAAGGAGAACTGTGTGGTGTCAGAAATCTGTGTATCTATTGTCTGGTTTGTGCTGGAGCTGCTGGTATCAGGGGTGTGACAGTCCCACTGGCACCGATGAGAGTAGGTAGACTTGGCATCATTCGGAGAAACACGTTTTATGAAGCGGCAAGATAAGCTGAGAGCGGAGGGTGACAGCAAGGTGGCATGGCAGTGGCTTCGCTACCAAGCGGGAGCAGCCCCACCACATCCGAACATGAAAAGCAAAGCAGGTCTGGTGATGGTTATGAGTTTCAGCTAAGAGTACAGATTGCCAGTGACAATCCAAGTGGCCGTAGTGGCAAGGAGGTCTGAGGTCAGGCCAGAAAGTCAAGCCAGCAAGTCGGGGTCAGAATCTGGTCCAGTGACAATAACCAGGGCCTGGCAGGCCCCAGTGTGATCATTGTCAGACAAGCCTGCAGTGACGGGGAGGATCCGAAATCAGCCAGGCGTACATGGCCAGGCACAGGCGTGCCTGTAACGTAGCTCAGGCGAGGACCAAGGGAGAGCGCTTCGGTGTAAGCGCAGCTCCTGAGTGAAAGGAAGTGGCTACTTGCTCTTCGCAGCTCTCTCACAGAGCGGTCTGATGCAAGGCCGTTGGCCACCACGGCAGAGCTGCCTTCCAGCACCGGCAGCTTAATGCTGACAAAGGCCTCGAGAAAAGGTCTAATGAAGAACGTCAGCCCGGCTGAAGGACATTCGTATGTGCCTGAGTCAGTGTATGTGGCTTAGCAAGTATTGGTGTGCTGGAGTTTATTTTAAAGGCATGTAAACCATCATAATATTATGAACAGTTGGAGGCATGGCCAGATGTACTGTTTACATCATTAAATGCTGTAAAGAAGTCAGAAATGAGGGAATCATGTGGACCCTTGATTCATATGGGTAAGTTTTCTTCCTCTTTTGATACAATGCTTCTGCTATCTTTGCAGGCAAAATCCTTTGGATTTTCTTTTTTTTCTTTCTGCCGTTTCTTAGAATACAACTCCTTTCAGACACAGAAGAGAATCCCAGCCTTGTACTGGTTGCCTTGTATTGCACAGTCAACTTTCTCCCAATCATAAAGGATCTCAGAAGCAAGAAAAGAGTCCAAAGCTGGAAGATGGGTTGTGCTAAGCCCGTCCTTGGGTGAATACTCCAAAATGCCTGTGTTTCTAGTGACCTGTCTGGATTGACAGGCCTTCAGAGCGTGAACCTGTTGGTGCCACGGTCCTCCCTCTGGAACACTTAATGCTCCAAATGCTGTCAGCATCGATGTATAGCCTCACTGCCCAAAATAAATCTGCCCATGACAAAATTACAGCCGCAGCCCTCCTCTATTCTGTCTGCAGTTGCTGTGGTGGTACACTTGGTTGGGACTTACTCGACTTTGTAGGCAAAGGCAACTCATTCATTTCCTTCACGTAGGTGGGGTACCTGGTCTCATATCTGGGGAGAAAGACTTGGAAGGGAAAGCTCATGTCAGGTCTTCACTGGGAGAATGCTCAGATGGACGCATGTACTTCCAGGCATACATGCAAGACATATCTGGTCAGTTCTTGCAGAGTCATTAATGACATGTCTGAGAGAGTGATTGCAAGTGATGTGAATTTTTACTGGACAACAGTAAGATATAAATGTCAAATAAAAATGTAGAGAGGGAAAGCCAAGAGCTGCAGTTTTCTTCCCTTTGAATGCTGGAATGCATATTGGAGGGCTAAATAATATTTAATGCTGTAATATTTCAGGGCTATTACATTGCAGCAAATCTGTACAGCATCCAGGTTGGAGGTACTTTCAGTTTTCTTACTTCATTTACCTCCCATCTTCTTATTTATATGCGAGATGCCTGACCAGTTGTGGTCGAAGTACATCCAAGAATGTCAAGTCCAGAATAAAATTAAATGTGATGGCAGGCTCTACCATCAGCTCTGGAGTCACTGGTACTAGAGTCTGAGGGAGTTTTGGCTTTAGCCGAAGGAGTAACTTCAGACACCGAGGGAAGCCCTTGATGTCTACAGCGGGCTGAAGTCCAGAGCTGTAAGGTGATGCAAAAGCAGCCCGTACTCTCTTCCCCAATTTCAGCAGCCCTGTGTGTATGGATGCGCAGATTTTGAAGGGGAAAGAAAGCAATCAGGAAAGAAATTCAATTATTTATGGTGAGCGGGGGGATTTAGCGAGCCTGCCTGCTGAGACAGAGGCAAGACCATGCAAATCAGCTAAGCAGTTAATGGCTACAGATACCATCGCCTCCCAGCCCTGGTGGTGTTTATGTTATATATACAGCGCTAGAGGCACGTATCGCACGCGGCACGTAAAAAGAAAGATGGCTCGTGCTCTTTCAAATTTACGGTCCTCTTTAAATTAACAATTTCTGCAGCACAATATATGTGGACTTTATCAAACCCTCTGTATTTTATGCAGCTGAGACATCCTCAGTCACATGCTACTGTGACTTTGTGCAGCAGGGGGGTTCAGCTGCATTCCTACTCCAGATATTTTCGCTGATTTTATCCATATTACGCTGACACTTACCTCTTTTTCTTGAGGCAGATCCTTCACTCCATATTTATGACTTCTTCATGCCAAACTTTCTTGGACCTCAGTAAGAATTTTTCCTGGTAAGTCATGAAGAAGCAATGCATACTTAAGCTCTCTGGTACATATGCCATTATTAATTTCATGTCTAAATTTGGCCGCTGGAGCTTCGACTGTCACTGTCAATAGCAACTGACCACAAACATTACCCCTAACAATAACAGCATTACAGAGCAACTGTGCCCCATGAAAAAAGAAAGACTCTTTGTCAAATGTAAAGTGCTTGCAAACATTTTGCAATAGCTAAGAAGATTTTGCTAGAATAAGGGTGAATATTTTTTTAACAAAAAAAATGTATGGGAGTCTATTTTTTCTCTAGTTTATTGTTTCTTGTGGGGCTTCAGTGAACAAACAACTTTGAGTAATGAACTTCGGTGCTGTTGTAAAAGCAAGTGTGCTGTGCCTCTTAAGGCCTTGCATGTTGTCAGTTTGTGTCTTGCTTCACTTGGTTCTCTGCCTGTTTTGCAAAATTTTGCATTTCATAATGTCAACCACTAAGTTGATTCTAAGTATTACTGAGGAAACTCAGCGATTTGCCGCTCTCCTGAAATGATGTATTATTTTTAATGGGGTTTGTGGGGGGTTTTGGGGTTTGGTTTTTTTTTTAGATCGAGGTTCAAGTTTAAGCCTAAAATTCTTCATGACTTCCATCCCCCCAAATTCGTTTCAAAATATCAGGGTTGGATAGAATTAGAAGACTGTGACACAGCCTTTCCCCTAGCATGTGATACAGTAATCAGGAGTACACATCTTGATGCCCTTAGCAAATATGTTTCTATTGCATTATAATGCTGTTGACCCAACTGGTTAGCCAATATTCAGTGTCACTTGTCAGGGAATCAGATATTTCTCTGCTTCTGCCCCATTATTTTCTGGCAATGTATATAGAGGCTTATTCCACTGAAAATTAGGAAGGATTAAATAGCAGGAGACAATACTCCAGATCTCGTTTCTGCCAATGCTTTAGCCAAAACCCCTCCATGCTCACACTTCTGTGTCCTTTGCTAGCTGTTTGCCAGGCACCTGGCTGTGCTTGCCACCTCATCTGGCAATGTACAGCTGCAATCGATAGTCTGTGTTTGTATTTGTTGGGACACTTCTAACTGCGTGTCCCAAGCACTCCAGGCTTGCACGTGGTGCCGGCCCGTGGGCAATGATTTTCCATTACTGGAACAGTCATGAAGTGGAAGGACGCTCGCTTGGCCTAACCTGGCATCAGCTGTATACCCTGCTGCACAGGCCGCATGTGCCAGTGACAACTGGGAGCATGTCCACAGCATTTCTGTTCCTTCTGAATTAGGTTTTGCTGTCCTTCCCCGTGATGCAGATGAACAAGGATAAGGCTGCACCACCTTCCATTAATCCTTTACCAAAACACATGTCGTTTTGCAAGGTGTCCCTTTTCATGCAGATATAAAAGATTAGTCCCTTTTGTATTCAGTAACAAAAAAAAAAATCCAAGTAAAACAGCATAGCACAAAGGATCAGAAGGGACCTTTTTGTGTCTGCCAGTCCAAGTGTTTGCTCTTCCAGGTATGTTCATCCCATACCCTCTTAAATGAACTCATTCAGCTGCAATTTAATTCTGAGTTTCTTATTCCCCCATCTACATAAGGCTCTGTCCAAAGATCAACCTCCTGTTTATCACAAGAATTTATTCATGCCCAGCATTTATCAGTTTGTCCTGCTGATAAACCTGACCTTCACCGCTGCTGTGGTGTTTACGCTTCTGGGAGCAACTGGTTCATTTCTCAGCATTTGTTTTTGAGGGCACCATGCAAATTCCCTAGGGCAATATTCTTCCTGTGTGGCTTAAAGTATTTAAATAAAACATCTAATTTAGGAGCCAAGTCAGAACTTAGGTAGGCTGAATGACTGGAGATGCCCATCTCTTTCCATTGACTGCAGGAGTCCCTGGTGACTGTGCTCCTGATTTATGTGTCTGGGAAGTACCTGAAGTTGGGCAGCGTGAATCTGGGCTTTAATGCTGTTGGCTTTTACCTCCTGACCAGTCTTGAAATCTTTCTCTGCACTGATTCCCATGGGAATTTATCTTTCTTGAACACAGATGACCAGTCTTCCAGGTGTAGTCTCATCACTGTCGTCGGTAGCTTTCCTGCTTCTGTCAATTGGAAATACCCAGTCTGAAATAGTTTGCCATCATGTTTGCTTTAAACAGGCCTGAATTCTGTACTCTATTTCCTTCCTTCCCATGATTTACAGTTCATTAACTCCCTAGTTTAGACCTGAAATTCAGTTTAGTCCTGAAGTCCATGATCTTTCACCATTAAATCTTACTTTATTTGTGTCAGCCTAGACCTCACGGTCACTTCTTCCTAGGCAATATTTAAAACCTTTACAAAGACATCCCACTTTGCATGGCAATTTTAAAATTCATTAACACTCCCTTGTTCCTGGTCATTAGTGGCAGCATTAAGCTGCTTGCTCCCAAGATCAAGAAATTCCTGTCGGAAGTCCACGTTTTGTGGTGAATAGTCACACACTTGAGGCTTATGCATTTGCCAGGCTGCCCAAATAGTGAATGTCGAAAGGTGTCATTTCCTAATCATAAATGTGTTTTTGAAATGGAGGGAAATGTAACAATAAAGCTGTTATCAGCTATCGCGTAATTGCAGCCCTATTTCCATTCCGTCAGTGGAAACTGCTGCTTATTTGAAAGATGATTATTTGATTGCTGCTTGATTGCTGCTTATCTGAAAGGTGATTTCTCACTGCAAGTCACACTGGAGCTGCTGAGAACTGCCAGAGCCCATGCTCCACAGTCTGAATAATATGCCAGAGTTCATACTTACTCTTTGCACTGAAATTTGGAAATAAAAAGAGTGGTTCATTGCTGGAGGGGAAAGATTGTTTCATCTGCTGGCTTACGGAGAGCTGGTTGAGCAAGAGGACTGATGAGTCCTTTCCAAAGAAGCGAGAGTTGGTCTTTCTCCGTGGTATCAAGAGAGCCGATAGCTACATGGCTTTTATTCTACCTAAGTCAGAGCAAGGAAGCACCAGGCTGTGCACCTTGTGGTACCTCAAGGTCAAAGTCCTGGCACATCCCAGATACTTCTGCATTCCTGCCTTCCTCTTCCTCGCAGGATGACCCTATGCTCCCTCCCCATCTTTATTCACCGTCTCCAAGTCCTCCCTCACCCCAGGGCTTCTGCATCACCTGTATCTGGGTAAACTTTTCCTCCCTCAGGTGGTCCAGTGTCCCTCATTTCCTTTTCCCTCATCATTGCCACCATGATTCCCCTCTCTCTCATCCTTCTCCCCTTCTCTTTCACCCATTTAATCAAACTTACACTGGGAAGAACTGGCATCTTTGTGATGCTGGAAGATTTTGTCAACTTAGATTTTCTGAGAGGTGGGCAGTTCCAACTGTTGTTGGAAATGCTGGGCATGGTAACTAGGGGATCTGACAACTGCTCTCTGATTGATTGTCCTCAATATGAGGCAGTTTCTGTGCAAGGACGTCTGTAAAATTGCTCTAATATTATGGAAAGAATTGAATGCAATATTGTGAAGTTACCCTATTACAGGCAAACAGAAACAAGCAGACATAGATACGAAGGTTTTTGTGAGCCCTGGCTCTAACACCCAAAGGTGAGGACTCACTCCTGGATGCAAAAACTGCTTTAATGTTTCAAACACTGATGAGTAAAATGAAAAGAATCAAATTGCTAGTAGTAAGTACTCACCAGTTGCTCAATAAGCAACTATACAGAGGTGCTTTTTCACTGAGGGGAGAAACGTACGTGTCTGGCAGGAACCAGAGAGCCTTTCCTGGCAGAGTAAGAATATTCTCGGATGAAAATAGAGAAAAGAGGGTATGAACAGAGCAGAAATAGGATGCAACCCATACAGAAAACTCCTGTGCAATCTATGGAGTGCAGGGGATGTACAGGGCAGTAATGTTTAGATTTTCCAGTTGCTGTCAATGCTGGCCAAAAATAGTGACTCATTCAAATATGGTTAATAGCTGCACTTTGAAAATAAGAATCTGGGCAGACAGGTACTGGCATGGAAATGTACACAACAGTTTGGTTAAACAGTGTCTTTCACAACTAAGCTGCTCAGCGACACGTGACAAGCCACAATACTTTTGCCACGTCAGTAGCCTACGCTGCCTGTCCCACCTCTGTCACCTTTCTCTGGGTCTGTGTGCTCAGCAGCTCCACCGCACTGACCTGCTGAGCTGCAACACAGCTCTCATCTGCTCTGACATGTGTTTCAGCCCCAGGGACGCAGCGGTACAGGCTCTTAGTCTTAGTGGGCACCTGCTCCCCCCAACCTCTCAAGGTTTCCCTATGGCATGCAGGCAGTTTTTGCAGGTTGTTCAGGAAAAGCAGAACTTTGTCATGAGAACTGTTGTGTAAATACCCATCCCCAAGAGAAACTATTGGAAAATACACATATGCATGCCATTGGAAATACATAATCGCATTTGGGTGACGTCTGTGGGTAAAAATACGCTGTCTTCCTGATATTTGAGTATTCCCAGCAAAAGGACCTTAAGATAGAAAGAGGAAGAAGCAACTATTGAAAAAACAAAGAAGAGAGGGAAATATGTGGCCCTGCATCACTTTCATACTGAGTGGATGTGTAAGACTCCACAGGGGAGATCTCTTGCCTGCAGCAGCTCACTTCCTCCTATAAGAGAGAAAAATGCTGAAAATACTGCCTGACGGACCCCCGTCACACACTGGGGAATGTGGACGTGGCATCTCTCGAACAGGCACTGTGTCTGCAGACCCAGGGATTCCCCTGCAGCCTCCACGCTGTCACCTCTGACGGCTGTCCCTGCAGGCACCAGCATGGACGGGATTGCTTCCACATCCCTGATGGGGTGCAAAATGCCCCGTAAATGCACATCTAATGGGAGCTGTTGTGAATATTTCAGCAGAGATGCAGTGGGAAATATCCACCGTACCTCGTGAGCTGGCTCGTTGGAGGTGATAATCACAACGTGCCGTGCAGGCAGCATTCCTCTGCCTTGAGGTCAGCATCCCAAACCAGTCAGACTGATGCCAGCACCTCACCACACCTTCCAGTAACATCATTAAAAGCCGAATCCTCATCTCCAAGAAGTTGGCACTAAAGCCCTGTTCAGTCCTTCACTGCCTTTTTGGCAGCCCCAGCCATCAGGCACCTCCATGGGGATGGGCATGGGCCAAGGCCAGACTGGGACATCAGCCCGGGTGTGGGTGTGGGTCGGGATCTGTCCCAGTGAGGGGTCTCCTGACATGTGGCAGCTCTGCTCCTCTGGTCTCCCTGCCATTTCTAGCACATAGTCAATGGGCTCAGGACAGAAAACAGTGTGAGCAAGGCGATAATGGAAAAGATAAGGTATTGTAAGATATAATACAATGCAGTATTGTATTGTGTAAGCTATGATTGCTGTGGTTATGGGAGCTCTAGGTTGGTCAAGTGACAGGGAAAGGGCAAGATAATTCTTTTGGGTTGTTTTCCATTTGTGTGGGTTTTGGTGGGGTGTCTTGTGTTGATTCGGTGGTGGGGGTTTTGTAAGATTCCACTGCTAAACATAGAGAAAGCTCCCTTTTGTCTGGTGAGGCTGGTGAGAGCTAATCGCTATTCCAGCCTGCATAATGCATCTGCGTCTCAATTCAGGCGTTTCAGAGGGCATCTCATTTTTAAAGGAGGCTCACGGTAACGCTCTCTGCTGCAACTTGAAAAGGCAGCCAGTGCCCAGCCGGCAGCAGGGAGAGGGATGGAGCTCACAAGGCTTCAATTGCCCTTTCCTGCTCCTGCAGTGTGAAACATACAGGGAAAAAAAATAAAACAGAGCAGGCCCCTCTTGGGTGCTGCTACCCAGGACCTCCATGCTTCTGTGCGACACCACACAGCCACGTGCCCTTTTTTCCGGCATTAGGAAAATACCCTTAGAAGGCAGTTAAGACACCATTTCCCTCTTCTTGCATCACAGAATTTGTCTATCCTTAATTGTACCTAGGATTATTAGAGTCTCTTTAAATCTCTCTGGTCTATTTACGTGTTATATAAATAGGACTGGAGGAATGAGGCATATCCTACAGACTAACAATATAGCACTAGCGTTGCGTGTACCATCCCTTCCATTTTTTATTTGAAAACATCTCAGGAGCAGTAGAATAACAAGCTGTAAATGTAAATCTGGCTGCCTTTTGATGCAGTTGAGTAGCTCGAAATAAGGAAGAGAGACACATTTACATATTAGACTATTATAGACCCGGGTAGGGTGAATACTCACTGTAGCTTGTAATACATTTTTGACACAGGTAGTAATAGTACCTAATTACATTTGAGGTGTTTAAGAGAAGGCGCTTCTCATACAGGCTAACCACAGGAACAATTAGAGGTGCAAAAGTCCATTCTGTGCTCTCGGACACAGAATATATTGAACTATGAACAAACCCAGAGGTTGCAATCTTTTGTTCTGCAAATTAACTAACCTCATAATTACAGGGTTTTGTGTAGCTAAAGCAGGCTTCTTTTGATCTGCACTTCTTTTAGACCAAGTTGTTTTACATCAAAATAATCACTGACCTGGTTTGCACAGGGGACGAGCAGTTTTAGTGAGATTTTCTCGCCATAGAGCTCATTGTGGGTTGTGGATCTTTAGTTTTCAGAAGGCAAAATTGCTTGGAAGTATCTAACATGATTGAAATGGCTTGTAGCTACAAACTCCATGTATTCCTTCTGGCAATACTAGCTTTTCTAACTCAAGAAAGCCCCATAAAACCTCATAACATCATTTATTTCCAGTAGTCATGACTAATTTGTCACTGCTGAAGAAGAGTGTGATGCAGGACAGATTTATTTCCATAAACATGATTTACTTTGTTATCTCATTAAAACAAGCAATTTGCCAAAGCGTTACGTACTACAGTCTTTTCTGTGAGAGTACATTGATGGTGAAAGCAGATGTTTCTCCAGGATGGGAATTCCTGTTCATTCCCAAAGGCAGCAAGACAACGTCCCCAAATTCAGCAAGAAACGAGATGAGGGGCCATGTCTTTTCTCACCACTCAAATTCCCTTTCAGGAGAGCTCGTAACCAGCAACCTCTGCCTCCTGACCTTTCCTGGGGACACTTGCCTGGGGATGCCCCAGCTCTGCTGAAAAGCCATGGATGTATTAGGGTATCTGTGCCGGCCACAGTGCCCCGGTGCTGGAGCTGGCGCTGCCATCGCTGCCCGGCCAGGCAGCACTGGGGCTTCGCCTTGGCCGTCAGCTTCTCTGCCGCTTTGGCTCACAAATGCAAGCAGTACCCCCAGCAGGGAAGCTCATTTTCCCCACGTGTTCTTTATTCTGGGCTATAAATAAATAAAATAAATAATACTGCAGGAGCAAAAGCTTGTGACTGATGGTGCTTCATGACAGTTTTGCATTTGCATGACAGATCCTGGCTGTAACACAAGTGCCCATGTCGATAAGTTTAGCAGCTGTATTGCCCTGAAGACCGGTCTGTGTTTAGAAGGGTAAATAAGATTCTTTTTTTCCTTAGCGGTTGCTGACAAAGCTCATAACAGGTCCAATAATGCTTGTGTCCTGTGGGAAATATGTATGTTAATTTGCCTGTGTAAATACTCATTCCTCCTAAGGAAATGCTCTGCCTGGCTCTACGTGTTCCTTCACATGTTGTAGAAAAACAGTTAAATAAACAGCTTATTCCCAGTGCCTGTTCTCACCGAATCAGTGACACAGGTCAAGATCCAGCAGCCTGCAAACACAGTTCTGATCTTTACGATTTCTCTGCAGAATCTCCCCAGTCCTCATCGGCTCCGGAGTCAAATGCTTTTTGTTGCGTGCTATGAAGATCAAATGAATTAAGGCTACTTTAGACTCTCCTTGTCATGGTAGCCTGGGAAATCGTGCCTGTGGATGGTTTTGTTTATCGACATCTCTATCCCCGATCTTTGCAAGTGAGGCATTGGAAAAATGCCCTTCAAATCCTGGGAAGGGAGCACATAGTTCCTTGCACGTTTCGCAGCTTCTTTGACATCTTTCTGTGTCTACAACTGTGAAGACTGCTGCTTTTAAAACAGTTTTCTTTTTTTTTTATTTAAAAGCCATTTTTAAACGTTGACTGATATCATATCGCTGATTGCCGCTCAGCATGAGATGTAATTTATGAATGGAGGGCACGAAAGTGGTTTCCATTGCTGCCATCTTCTGGTGCCGTTAATGAACTCCACGTAACTCCATAACAAAGGCACATTAACAGTGAAGAGAAATTAAACAAACTAAAATAGCATATAAATCTTCCTGAGGGCAGCTGTTAGATGCCAGAAAGTGTCTTAAAAGGTAATACACACCAGAAGGACCATTGCCAGCTGAAAATTGCAATCCTCCCTGGAAGTGCCTTGCCCGTTGTTGTAGTACTGATGTAATACCCGTGATGATATTAGAAAACGTAAGAAAAAAAATGTATTTCTCCAAAATGTGTTTTGGAAGCCATTTGATATAGTGGCTCTGCAATCAATTTTATGGCTTTGCTGAAGGCATTTCCCTGCTGTTTGCTTGGCTCCTTCAGAGTGGGAGAAAAGAGAAAAAACCCCACCATTTTGGTTTTTAAGCAGGTAAATGTGAAACAATAGAAATTACCCAGGGAAGTTCAAGGAGAGGTGCAGGGTTAGAAATTACCTCAATTTACTTTTTGGAAGTGATCAGCTGACAATGTCCCAGTAGTCACTCTATTTCAATAACTGGGGTAAATGAAAGAAAATGAACAAATTTCCTAGAGTTCAGTAAAGGCAAAATAAAAAATGCAGCAACCTGAGCAAAAATAATAACTTTAGGAGCTATTTTTGCTGTGTACCATAGCACATTCCAGAGCAAAAAATAGCCTTTGTTCTGCTCTGCACGGAGAGCAACTCCACAAGGTGCACAGCTGAATCCGGTGAGAATCCGTCATGCCAGGACAAAGTACGTTGAATTTCTGCCCTCACTTTGTGAAGAAAAGCACAGTATTCTGTCTGCACTCCATTCATTCGTGCTGAATTTCAGATTCTTTGGAGTTTTGTCATTGCGTCGGCTTGCTCGTGAGCTCAAATTAATTTTTCATGATTTAAGGATTCGAAAAGCAGCCAATACTTCCTGAAATCACACCTATATACTTCAACTGCAAGCTTCACTAATCCTCAGAAATTGATAGCGCTGCTGTTTTGGGGAATGATGGAGCACTCGTTAGCTTTTTGATCTCTCCCACAATCGTTGCCCCATTCATCAGCCAGCCAGCTGGCTGCATCGGCTCCCTTTGGAGTCCCTTTCCCTGAGTAAGCAGCGCTGCCATAAAACTGCATTGTATCCGCGCGCTCTGCCCTTCCTCCACAGATGTTACTGTTTCAATGGGCATACACAGTCCCTCAGCAAAGCTAAAATACCGCTCTGCCAAGTTCCTCTTGGCCAAGATACTTCCTGATGCTGAGGTTTGGGGTTTTTTATTGTAGAGCTCGTGCCAGCCACGTACCTTTCCCACCCCAAGGACAGAATGTCTTTGGTTTACCCTGGCTGGCAGCCTGCCTGTACGGCATCCAGGTTTCTGGAGTTCAGCATGGTTTCCATATGATCAGATTAAATTATTCGGGGATAATAAATGATTTGGCAGTGCACAGCACTCTCTGGAGTGTAGTCATTTATGCTCGACAAATATTTTGCATACAAAAGTGAATGCAAAACCCAGAAATGTAAAACCCAACCTTAGGCAGAGCTATTTTTCTTGCATGGTGGAGTAAAGTAATAGTCTGAATAAAATGTTCTGTATGAACTTCTGCCCCATGCAAAGAACTAAGTAATTTTTACCCGTCATTCTCTATTTTTTAATCCCGCTCTCAATTACTTGTGTGAAATACAACGGGCTCTCACGAAATTGCTCAAGAGTAACCATGACCGGAATTTGGACTTACTTTGTATATGATATCACTACTGTTCAGAATAAGCTAACCAAAGATGCACTTTGCTGTTCTTAGGGCTTTCCTAGTTTGTTTGTCACGTTACGAAGGTGTGTAAAAGAAAAAAATTAGCACTAATTAGAGACAAGCGCGGCCTAATGAGGAATTCGTGGGGGACGGCAGGATGAGCAGGGCGTGCACGGTGACAGCCGTGGTGGCAGGCAGGTGTCTACCATGAGTCAAGGCTGCTTACAGCCGCGAACATCAGACTCATTGCTTGCTTGTAGAAGGGTGAGAATGAAGGTGCGCAGAAGACAATATAAAATATTTATGGTTGATTTGTCTTTTCATAACCACTATATGTGGCTGACGTACCTGTGGGAAAACTGCCCTTATCTTTGGCAGAAGCAGATGCCCGGGAGCATTTGCGGGCAGACCGCAGCCTGAGTGAAGCGTTTCAGTGAGCTGCGTGTGTGCCTGTGGAGCAGGAGGAGCGCTGGAGGCACACGTATTCGGGTGTAGTGGCTCTGCAGCTGGGGCTCCGAGCGCTTTCCAAATCGCTTCCGCTGCACTCGTGCTTTTCAGCAGTTTTATCAGTGACCCCAGGAGGGAAACGGATCGAGAGGCTCAGTGAACAACGGGCTCACCTTTCCTTGAAGGTATCTCTTGCCAACGGGGCAGATGTCGATTTGCTGTTGACTCCATCGTGCCTCTCCTTCACCTAAACCAGAGACCTGACTTGCTGTGTTTTTCAGCCCAGCAGCTTTCCCAGGTTTGCAGCTACATCACACCCGCAAGTTATTTCCAAGTAGTTGTTCTGTGGACAGAACCTGGGTCATTTCACACATCCCCTCACATCCTTCCATACATGACTATCCTGGTCACCTCCTTCTCATTCCCGCACCCACTCTCATGTAACATTGGCCAGATCTCCTCCATCTCCCTTACGCTGCCTCCCAGTTCCTTCAGCTGTACATCATGTTTTCACTAATTCTTCACTGCGATGCTTCATCTTCCTCTCATGCCTCTATACTTTTGGCAGCTCAAGAGGCAACATACGCTCCGTTGGGTTCAGAGCTACGTGTGTGCTGCCCAGTTGCCAGCCTGCACATGCTGTTCACGCAGCAGAGCGATGCCTCTTGCAGTGGAGGAGGGCTGAGCCACCCTTTCCTCACCTCCTTCAGGGCACCCCTTCAGCACTCTCTGTGCTACCCATTCACTGGCATTTTATGATCCTTGTAGGAGTTAAATAACTTTGTGAGTTCTACTTCTCTGGCAGATGGGGTAAAAATAGCCTGACAGCTTCAGGAGTCTGTGTGGGGCGGGGAGGCAGACAGGGGGACAGGCAGCCGCTGCAGTTGCACAGCTCCAATTCCTCAGAAAACCAGGCTAAAAATGAGTTATGCTGGAAAACGGATCCTAAGGAGCTGGGCTTGGTACTGGCACTGTTTGTCTATCATCAGGCTTCTTCTCGTCTCTCATCCTGAATTTAGACTGCAAGGTCTGTGGGGCAAGAAAAGCATTTTTGCTCTCTGTATGCTCCATTGCAGTAATAAAAAAGTAATAACAGATAGAAATACGCAGGATTTGACTAGATTCATTCTCTACAGCAATAACTCCTCACAAAATTGTTTTAAAAGCCCCACCGCATGAAGCCAGTGAACTCAAACTTCAGTATGATTGAAGGTGCTGCAAGCCACCCCTTGACCTCTTTCCCAGCTGCTATTTCCCCCACCTCTCCCATACATTTTTTTGCCTCTGTGACCTTCTGGCACTCAGTATACCAAGTCTCCATCCCAAATCTGTTGTCATGGAGATTTAGGCCAGCGCTCCCAGGAGAGAGCATGCCTCTTTCAGCCGTCCAAGTGACAAGCCCCGAGCAAAACTGCACCCCCACAGAGTGCGGTCCCCGGCAAGGTCTGCCTGCCGCACGGCTCCTTGGGTCTGTGGGTGCCACCGGGGTGTCACGTGCTGAATGTAACGCAGGGAAACAAACTCTGAATTCTTCAAAACACCCGAGTTTGTCCAGATTTCCCTTCAAATCTGCAAACCAATTACAGGAGGTCGCCCACTGGCAGGCCGCACTGCCACGGCGCCAAGAGTTGTATACAAAATGATAAAGCACGAGAGGTTGTGTTCGTCAGGCACAAATAATGTCTCTGGGGTAGTCTGAAGCAAGATGGAGTGATCAAAACCTTGCCTTGATATTCAGTGCCAAGGGCAGGGGGTGAAAGACATTGTAAAATAATGAATCAGCTTGATATAGTTAAATTTTCTTCCTTGTTAGTTTGAACAGTAGGATAAGTGATTGATAGTCGTGCATGTCACGAGGGGAGCAGAAAGACGGCAGTTAGCTCACACTGGAAGAAAAGGTAATATTAAAGATCTAAGAAAGATGAAGAACTGAAAATCACTGAAACCAGATAGGAGTAAGCCTATTCTCAGTGGTTTGAAATATGGCAATATTTATGATCACTGTCCTGCAGGATATACATCAAATTTGCCTGCCTCAGGTGGCTGGTCAAACAAAAATTAAAATTTCTTTTGTCTGTTTCAAAAGGAATAGCCAAGAACTATGATGCCAGATCACCATTTCCACTCATATCTTCCTGTGTTGAAGGTCTTGCCCACTCCTTGCACGCTAAACCACTCCTCAGATCCACACAACTGTCGTTTGGCTCTGTCCGTAATCCAGCCCCCAGGCAATAGAGAATATTGCTGAGGTTTGGTGCCTGCTAAAGCAGAAGCGAGCTGGAGCTGGGGAGTCTCCCAGACACTCTGTTTCTGATTTTACCCACTTTCAATACCTGCTGTTACCTGTAGTTTGAACCCAATAAGTGTGACGTTTGTCAGGGGAGAGATGGATAACACACAGGAACGGGGCCAAGGGCTTGGCTGTCTAATTGCATGGCGTTAGTCAGCATTGGCCCTTCTGTAGTTATCCCTCAAAACAGAAAGACTTTGAATGCCAGAGCCACCCCGGGGTTCTCTGGAACCCCCTGAGGAAAGTCTCCTCTCCTCTGCATGACCCCAGCAGGGTGGCGATGCCCTGCCCCAAGCTACCTCGTAGTGCTGGAAGATGTAAAGTCATGTCTGGCTGTTAATGGAGGGGGGTGGGGGGAGCTGTCTTGCTCTTTGGTGACTGCAGACAAGAGAGACTTCTCAAGAAACTTTCCAGGTGTGCTTAGCTTTCCCAAGACAGCCCGCAGGCAGGAGGCTGCCTGCCCCGGCCCGCAGGGTCGCGTGCAGCAGAGGGATGTGAAGGTGAAGGCCACGAAAGCAAAGGGAAACACGCTTAAAAATGATACTGGTTGGGCCTGACAGTGATGTTTGCTTTTGCTTCCTGCACCCAACTGTGAGGCCAGCTGGTGCCTGCTGGGTGCAGGCAGATGGAGGAGGGTCCTGGAGTGGCCCCCTGGGGTTATTGACTGGGAGGAAGACTCCATGTTTCTGTCACTTTGCATATCTAGTGATCCAACAGCCCATGCCCTCGGGGAGAGGAAGAGGTGTTGTACAGTGTAGGTTCGTATCCGCTGGTACGAGACCTGAGCAGCCTGTGGTGCTGCCCAGAGGCACTGGTGCGAGGCAGCCACGCTGCTACCCGCTGTCCTCCGACACCTGTCTGTCAGTCTCCGCTCACAGCATGCCGCCAGCCCTGCAGTACCCAGCAGCTTTCAGCCAGCGCTGCCGTGGCAGCTGGGCTGTTGGGGTGCTTTATTCCTGGGCTGCAGCTGACCTGTGCCTTCTCGCTTCCCTGCGTGGCTGTGGTGCCCTCCTGGCCTGGCAGCACAAGCTAACCTCACCGTGGGCTGCTCTGCCTCACGCTGGTTTTGCTTTCCCCCCTCTGCAGATATAGATGGGTTGGTACTGAAGGCTGCGCCGACATCTGTGGCCTTATTGCTGTGCTGGTGTTCCTTGTGTGTTGCTTGCAATGTCCCCACGTGAGTCGCTGTCACCGGGTGCACGCAGCCAGGGCTGGGGTGGGTGTTTGGCTCTCACCTCCTCGCCTCTCTTCTGAGGCGGTGGCAGCTCTTTCTTTTGCTGCGTGACAAACGACTGCTGGGATAAAGCCATCTCCTGCCAGGGGCTACATGCAAGCACCAGAGAAAATGGGAGCAAGAAAATGCTGAGGTTTCTCATAGAAATTAGTAATTAAACATATGGTCTTTGAGGCATGGCTCCTGCCTGTATGAGTGCACTGAGCTCTGTCAGCCTTTGGAGAACGGCAGATCACAGCTGCTGACACGAAATGCTCTTCCTGGCTCCCTTAAACTCCGTAAAGCTGCTCGGTCCAACTGCATTCAAAGGTGTGGAGAGAAGCAGCCAGGCCTGTTACAGGAGAAGAGTCGTACCAGTAGGACCGCTACCACAGTAAGACTGCTACCACAGTAGGACCTACCCTGAGCCCTGACAGGGTGTCCCTGTGCACCAGTGGCAGAGGCAGGGACAAGCGTGCGGGGGTGGAGGAAGGAAAGAAAGGCCACAGCCAGAGGAGCAGGGTGGTTGTGAGAGAAGCCGTGGAAGCTGTTGGGATGTATATAAGTTAAAAATGGGTTTGAAAGTGTAAGCAAAGCAAATCTCAGGAAAAGGGCTGTTGTTAATACGGAAACTAAAATGGGCTCTTGACTCCCAGCAGTTACGATGTCAGTGACCCCCAGATGTGTACCTAAATGGTTTACAGTGTTAGCTGTGGGAAAAGCTGCCACATGATACATTAAAACCCTGTTTAGGTGTCAAGATCAATGCCATTTCAGTGGTGGATAGTCCCTTAGACCTTATCCCATCCCACCCCACCCCATTCCACCCCATTCCTCTGTTTTTTTGGTAGTGGTTCATCTTTGATTTAATCTCGTGCACAAACTAAGTCAGAGCAGATCACCACACATCATGTGCTTACAGGAGGAGCAGGCACTTGGATGCTCAGGCACGTACAGCTTGCATTGCATCCTATTTTCAATTCCAAGTCAGTCATGAGACAAAGAGTCACTGAAACTTGTGTCTTGAGGGGAACGAAATAACAATCCTATCTCCAAGTCCTTTCTGAAATTGTTACAACACAGCAGATTTAAAACACCACTGTTAACTACTATTAAAAGACTGTGGTTTCACTAGATGAACATCCTAAAAGCCATTCCCTTAAGGTCCTAGTCCAGAAGCAACCAGAGCCAGCTGCTTGTCTTTGACATTTATTTCTATCCTATTTAGCCTTAAGGTAAGTCATTCAGGCCAGGACTGATTAAAGCAAAGGCCGGGCAGGACCAGGATCTCTGATAGTTCTGTGTAGGTGGGGAGAGTGGGTGACAGTGCGGGAGCAAGCAAGGATGTAACTGGCTGATCTCTGTGATGACTGTGAGGTCCCCACCGAGCAGGCAGTGGCACAACACAGATAACCAGTAGGACTGGATTGGGAGAGAGCTGGTAAGACCAAAGATGTACATGAAGTTACAGTATTGTGCAACCACTGAATCAGTGGCTCCAACAGGATGAGTTTATTTCTACAGACTGCTTGGGCAAAGACTACCCAATGAGTACGTGCCGTTTCCCGACTCAGCTATAAGGTAGTGTTAACGTCATAAGGGCGTATCAGCTCCTCAGCAGACAAGTGCCCTAACCAAGGATCTGCATCTGAACCTCTCTGCCTGCCTTGTTTTGTGAGAGGTGTGATCGCTCTCATCCTACTATCCACTTCACAGTGGCACTCCGACCCTGTATACGCAGCCGCCTTCTGCAGCTTCCAGGCCCTCAGCACTTGGGTCCTTTGCCTTGGCCCCTTCCAGGAAGCCTGTTCTTCCCCCTGTGCTGGGAGGCTGCTCTGATGTTGTCTTTCTGAGTCAAGGTGGCCATGTACTCAGGGCAATCAGACTGAGTCAGACATGTTCTTCATCATCTTCTCTGGAGTTTGAGTTGTTCAGGTTCTCCTGAACTTGCTCTTTTGTAGATGTCCGAACCATGTGAGTCACTCTTCGAGTCACCCTTTTCTAATCATTTAAAACATTCTTCTTGCTTCCGTACAAGTGGTGTGAAAACCTTCTTCCCTTTTCCTTGCTTGCTCATTACTTTTCTGTTGCTTCCACCCACTAACTAGTGAGTGAGAACCCTTCAGTCTCGGCTGCTTTTCTAATCCAACTTTTTCTCTTCACCTTTGTAGGTCACACTCTCTCTGCAAGGACGTAAGTTTCTTTCTCTTTCCCACTTGTCTCCATGTTGCGTTTGGAGACAGCTTGACTGAAAGAAAGGTTTAATATAAAAGAAATCACCTTGCGTTGCACTGAGAATGCACTTGGGCTTCGATAATGCAGCAGACCAACAGGGTGCAGTACCACACTGCACGCTGCTCCTCGCAGGCACGGCACGCACGCTGGCTATATGGGCAAAATGTCATTTTCCAGTTCCAAAACATGAAATTTGGTTGGTTCTCCCCAGCTGAACATCTATTTCTCAAGCACACGTTAGCATTCTTGCCTAAATGAATTCGGATTGTACATAAATAAAAGAGGGCAGATGGAAAAATCGCCTTTATTTTGTAAAGCCACTTAAAACAAACACTTTTTACCTGTTCACTCGAAACCCTCACAGTAACGATTACCCACAGTGTGTTTTCGTGGCTATGGAGCCTCAACAAATAGCCGTGAGTCTTCAGATGAGATGTACGCATGCTGACTGCAAAGGGGATTTAAAGTGATCTCTTATAAATAGTTAATACTGCGTAAATGGGAGTATAAAGAAAAGGAATTGCTAAGCAGGAGACACAGAATGGTGTCTTACTTATGCGAGGCACTTGCAGTCAGACTGAATGCTTTTCCTCTAACACAGTACACTAATTCCGCTCATGGTTTGCCATTTCAATCTACCAGCTCGGGTAATACGGCTGCCTGAAAATTAGCAGAGCTGCAAGCCCATGTTTGTAATTTGCATTACAGGGTGCTGTGGAGCAGAGTCTTTGGCTGCTGTCAAATGGCACAGATTCCCTGAAAATCAGAGAAAACCTGTCCTGCAAACCAAGGCACTGCTCTCTGATTGTGGTCACACTATAACCGGCTTGGCACGGCCAAATTCTTTAGTTTTGAATCTGAAGGTATTGCAGTTTCCCTTGACAGCAAACAGCCCAGTGAGCATGTATAAGAGTTAACTAGAATCTAATTCCCATGACTTTTTTTTTTTTAATTTATCTTCCAAACTCTGAAGGCTAAAACTTCCTACAAATCCCCTGCAGGGATACGCAGAAATACCAGGAATTTGGGGGTTGTGTTTTTAAGAGGAACACCCATTAATTTTGAGGCAGGCAGAGCACCCTGCAGCAGCGAGGGCAGCAAGGGCTGCACACACCGCTGCCTCCCGGACCAGAGCTCCTGGCCACGGCAGCCCTGGCAGGTGCTGGGCCCTGAAGGCAGCGTGCTGCTGCTGCACACCTGCGGTGATGCTCCTGTGGGTTCCCCTGGTTCTCTCCAGGGAGGGGGCTGTAGAAGCTCTGTTAAAGCACCACTTTTTGCCAGGCAGATGTGATGCAGGGGGAGCTGTAGATTAGTAGGTACCTGGAGCTTCTCTCACAGCTGTGAGATGGTGCTTTGCTACAAAGGTTGAGATCTTCCTCCACTGTTTTCCGAGCAGCTAGTGCATCTGGGTTGTGCACAGGCACTGAAGTTCAGCCCTCCCTGCGAACAGCCCATTTGCATCTCTGCTCACACCCGCAGACGGACTTGGGGAACCAGCTGTGGGGTGCAGCCGTGCAGGTACCATCACAGTCAGAGCAAGCTGCAGGGATCAAGTCTCAAGCGAAGAGAATTTGGTCCTGAGTCTGTGGCTTTCAGGCTGGTTTTGGCAGAAGCTGAAATGCTTCTCCTTTGTGTGAAGTCGCTCCTAGTTAAATGGCTCTGAGATGAGTAAGCTATTGCTGCTGTTAAACAGCCAGCAGGAACCCAGCCTTCCTCAGATATTCCCTTCATTTTTAGGTTATGCTGAGAAGATACTGTTACAAACCTCTTCACAGAGAAGGAGAATGGTGACTCCTACTAGCACTCTCGGATATTTGCAAATAAGATTATCTTCCTAAAATTGTTCTGTTCGGTTTCCTTCCTGACTCCTGTGTGACAACATTGGTAGCAACAAGCAGAGGACAAAGGACAAGGAAGTGAGAGTCAGTTCTTCTGATATGAGATCATCCCCAAGGAGAAACTGCCTTTATTTTTGTAATCTGGCTTCCTTTTCTCCTCTAACTCCTCTTCAGCTGCCCATGTGCCCAGGCACTGTCCACTGCCTGAAGCAGAAGGAAGCCATAGAGAAGAGTTACTGTTGTCTCCCCCCCCGTATCAGCTGGGGTCACAGACCTTTCCTACTATTTTTTTTTCCTACTGTGCAACACAGACTACAGTCAGCAAAACTTGCCATGGGACTAAAAGAGGGAAACAAAAGCATTTTAGAAAAAAAACCCCAACTCTTAAGCACGTCTGTGTTGGCAGTATTAGGAAGTTTGTTTATCAAATTGGCTGTGGATAGTGCAGGTGCAAGAGCAGCGATGGTGAGAAACACCAGTGAACATCAGCCAAACAGATAGCACAGGGGAGGAGGAGTCGGGAGGCCAAAATCTACAGGAAAAGTGATCCATTGGGGGTTCTGACGCCTGAAAAAGCTAAAACAAACAAAAGCCAAGCCTGCTGCTCACACCTCTCTCCTCTGCAGTGCAAACCCCCAGGATTCGGCAGAGAAACCCAGCGGAAGATGTGGGCAAGACTACGGTGGTTCTGGGAAAGAGGAGTGCCACAGCGAGTGCCCGTCAGTGCCAAGGGCACCTTTGGTGCTAAGGAAGTATTTACGTGAGAAAGATTGTCAGAACACAGAAGTAGGATTAAAAGGCTCTGAAAGCCTTTGTATTGTTTCTAAAAAGGCCTTTTAAAAGCCTTTGTATTGTTTCTAAAGAGCGTTGTGCCTTTTATTTTCAGAGCTGTCAAACCAAGCCTTCAAAAGGTGCAGTTGTGGAGTAGAAGTGGATGAAAATGTAACTTAAAACCCATTCTGTTGTCTGTTAATTTGTGCTTAATTTCTGTCTTACTAAGGTGTGTCCAGGTTATGTTTTCACACTTTTATTCCCCAACACTGAGTGTAAAGTTAGCCTTACACAAAAGGGAGGCTCGTGTTGGGTCTATTTTCATCACAAATAGCTACAGCATTTGAAAACAAGCAGAATTTTACGGAACTTGTGTTAGAACCATGGAAGTTCGCCTTGCCTTTTTCGGTACCATAATGCTGGAGCGTTCGTGCCTACACCGGTGTCTAGCTCCCTTTCTGCTAGCAGGGAGGGTGAAGGCCAGTGGCTGGGAGCTGCCACCAAGGGTTCTGTACCTGTGTGAGCGAGTGCTTCCTTTGGCCCCTTGGCTTTGAACCCAGCACACACGGCTTTACCCTCCAGAAGGACTATCTGTGCCTTGCAGCTTACCCATTTCTCGATAACAGTGTGTAGAATTTCGAGACCAGACGCAGAGGCTGGCAAATGTCAGTTTTGAGGCACAGTTACATTTTCTTTGTTACCTGTATTGCTTTTCATCACCTTGCAGCCAGATACTGGCTTTATAAAACAAGCTGCAGCCAAGCAAGGGCTCAGAGAGCAACAAAGCTGCCCTTGGTGTCCTTCAGGACTGGGAATGGTTTCAATCCCTACACAGGAGGGGAAGAAAAGGGGATGAGGTGGCTTTGGTTCCTCCATCCCCTGCCTTGCAAGTTTCTTGGCTGCATGACATGTCTCTTCCCCCTGCGAGCAGGGCTATGTACCCTTGCCCTACTCGATCCACAGGGTGTCTGGATGCCCCCTGGTCTTTCCCCGGATGAGGCAGCAGCGAGCTGGGCTGCCTGCATCTGTACTGGGGCTCAGTCTAATTGGGCAGGGAAGTTTGGAGATCAGAATAGACTACATGGGACATAGAGGTGTTAATGAGCTGAGAGAAACAGGTGGTAGGGGTTGGAAGGGACCTCTGGAGATCATCCAGTCCAACCCCCCTGCTAGAGCAGGATCACCTAGAGCAGGTTGCACAGGATCACGTCCAGGCAGGTTTTGAATCTCTCCAGAGCAGGAGACTCCACACCCTCTCTGGGCAGCCCGTACCAGTGCTCGGTCACCCTCAGAGTGAAGAATTTTTTCCTCATATTGAGATGGAACTTCTTGTGTTCCAGTTTGTGCCCGTTGCCCCTGGTCCTGTCACTGGGCACCACTGAGAAGAGTCTGGCCTCATTCTCATGACATCCATCCTTTAGATATCTAGAATAGATGTACATTTATACTTTCCAGCATTTCCCAACAGCAGTGACTTGGGTCACGCTGTGCTGGCAGAGGGGACTGCAGAGGAAAGGAGCTGGGCTCTTCAGAGGAGGTCGACCCTGCCAGCCTGCCCCCACCACCAGAAGGACATGTGAGACCCTTCGGAGTGGTGTACGTAGGAGAAGACACTGCCATGGTGAAACCACCGAGAGGCGGGGAAGATGCCTGTGGCCTGAGAAGGATGGGCTGTGCTTCATGTTACTTGATTTTCTGTTACCGCAGGGAGGAAGGACTCCAGATTTTGCTGCCATCTTCAGCATACCCAGGGGCAGCCCTGACTTGTGCTGCCATCCCCAGAAAGCCCTGGCAGGTGCTCCTCGCCACTGCGAGCTGCCCCGTGGCATCCAATTGCTGGTGACAACCCACTCTGATCTCCCTCCATGTTTCCTGGATTTTGCTCAGAAATGGTAAAAATGCAAAGAGGAATTTCAGGCCGGCAACAGCAGAGCATGACTGCAGGAGCAATGCAATTAGGGCAGGCCAAAAACCAGTGCGGTACCAAGCTGAAATATTCTACCTCTTTCTTTTCATCTTCTTTTCTTCTTTAATATCTTTCCTTTGTGATTACTTATAAGAAATTCTTCCTTTTTCACTGCTTAACCTTTGACTCCAGCTCAGCAGTCCTTCAGGGAGATGCTTCATTGATTTAAACTTGACTCCTGCATAAACAGTGCCTGCGGCACCGACACCTCCAAGCTGAGGGTTTGTAACGCAGAATCCCTGAATCCATGAAATGCTGCGCTCTGTTTGCCAATCCTTGCTCGTGTCAAGGCTTGTCACTCGCCCTACACCCCAAGTAACCTGGGTAAAACACGCATGAGGTGTCTTATCTTGAAAGATATCTGCATTGGAAATAAACCACATGAAACTAAAATGAGCTTGTCACAGCATCGGGATGAATTCTGCAGTGTTCTGAAATTCCTGCATGAATCATTTTGTGTGTCTGTGTCCCTCTTTTGATGACTTGGCAGAGCAGAAGGACGGAGTTGCACATAATTAAAACCGGTCTGAATTCTGCTCTGAGTTTCCATCAGCGTCACGGTTTGTGCAGCAAAATCATTCAGGTGATAGTGGTTTACATGGAGGATTAGATTTTTTTCTTTCATTTTAAGATTTCTCAAATGGCCTGTCCTGCTCGTTGCAATATTCATGTCAGTAGAGAAACAGAGATTATGGTCTCTGTTTATTCTATTAGCACTGCCTGTGGTAGTGAAATGGTGCCACAGACACGAAAACTATGATCAGTTGTCTGTGTGACCCTGTCTATGACGAGGGTTAAAATATATCATTTTACGAAGAAATTAGACCCCATGGGAGGACAGAACAGACAAGAACCAGATCATTAAAGATACTGAAGTGGATTATTAGACCATTTTTGTATTTGCTCACCAGAAGGGAAAATTATTTGAAACCACCCCTGCAGACACAGAGCCACGTTTTAAACCAGATATCACTGTCCTGCCTTCAAAAGTTTGTACCAACGAGCTGAGATGACAATCTGGCTCTCCCCTGCTGCAGCCTGAGGAAAAAAACCATTGCTTTAGTACACCTAAAGCAGAGCTACTGTCTCCCAGCCTCTGTAGTTCTGATGTGCTTATTTTGGGATTTAAGGAATTTGAGTGTCTGCATACTTTGCCTCCATATTTCCAAACAGATTTCTGTTGTACCAAGAAGTTAGCAGCAACTCCAGTCTTGGCACCTCGGGCCGGTTGCTACGTACACTGTCTCGCTTGTGCAGCCTTCTGTCTTGAGATTCAGCTTCTGAACCAAACAAAACCCACCGTGGCTGAAAGCGTGCCCGTTTTCACATGTGGAACTGCAGGCTGTCGTGAAGGGAGCAATGCAGATACTGCAGAGTGAGAGGTGTTCCTCTTTCTAGCAAAACTGAAAAGGGTCACAGCCTTCAGCACCTTTCTCTGCTGAGCCCTTACCAAGGGAAATACGCCAGTGGTTGTTTCTACAGACACATCCTGTATGACAAAACCGGGGCTATTAATTGCCCCGATCCTATAGGGTGCTGAGTCTTCTTTAAAGAGGCCCTGCCGCCTAGGCTGCGGGGTGGTGGTCTGTGCTGTGGCCACGAAGGGGCACGTTCTCCTCCGCGTCTCCACAAAGCCCTCCCATCCCCCAGAAGGATCCTGGGCTGTATGTAAATCAGTTGCTCAATCTTCTGCCCCTTTTACAGTATTAATCAAAAAACCCATGACAGCAGTGTGTTCCGTTAGACTCATCCCCTTCGCCATTTTAAAAGAGCTCTTCAAAAACTTTCCAGTGCTGTGTTCCTCTGCCGAAGAAGCAGACTAGCTTAAGCACAATGGTCCTACAGGAAAAGGTCTTATTTTGACATCTTAATTTTCCATAGAATACTTTGTCTTTCTCCTGTGAAGTATCATTTTTTTTTTTTTAAATAGTAGTGCATTGCAGTAAACCAGTTACCAGTTCTCAGCTGGAATGCAAACTGGCCCAATAATGGCCCATTAGTATCTTTTTAAGTGGGCAGCAAGCAAAGTTTTCAAGAACCAATTGCCAGTTTCTCTATTGTCATTTATTCAATTCCAACTTTAAGATGAAAAATGAAAACAAACTATATCTGACTGACTCAAACAAAATTTTTCCAAAATCATTCATTTTCTCCTGTGCAAGCAAACCAATTTTCATCGTGTCACAGTTGCCACAAACTGGAATCGCCATCCTGCATCTAGTCCTTGTGTTGGTGAGAAGATACATGGAGGGAATACCATGCAAATTTACTACAAACTATAATATAAAATATAGTATGATAAAATCAACATGCTTTTAGTTGCCTGCTGAACCCTCTAACAAGAACCTGTTCTGAGTTATTATTTTGATATAACGACACAGCTGTCTCTGGGCCTAAATGGCTCCTGAAAGGTGAGTCTGAGGAGTTAAGTGATGAGTTTAAATACCTCAAAGGCAGATGCACGCTCAGCCACTCCTTGACATTCTTTCTTTGGGTTCGCTGTGCTTTGATTCCTCTCTGAAAGTGAAAAAAGCAGCAATTCCCTGTTTCACAGGGTGTTTACGCTGTACTTGGGAATTTCAGAGGAGTAGCACAGACTTGCTGGACTCTTCCTGGCAGCAGATATTGGTGCCATCAGCACACAGCCATGGCACACTGGGAACCTCATCTATGAGACTGCTGACTCTGGGGAGATGTTGCACCCCACTAGTAGCAGTTGCTACATCTTCCACTTTCCAGGCAGTTTTCAACTTCTGACTTTTCTGGCTCAGAAAGTTGCTGGTGACGGGCAGCAGCACCGCGCGGAGCTGGCTGGGCTCGGCAGCGGCATGGAGAGGGGACTGTCAGCGTGGTGGTCTGATGCGCTCCAGAGGGGGATTTGGCTGAGGACAGGTTTTGATTCCCTTTTGTTTTCCTAGTGTGGATGTGCAGCCTAGGACATGACATAGCCCTCCAAATGGGGCATGTGGGTTGCAGGAAAAAGATGAATTATGTTCAAGAAAACAATGTGCCTCCCTTTAACACTCATGCAGGCACTTTACTGCTCCCATCTGTTACCTGATGCACGCATGGGCAAGGTTAGACTGTGAAACATGCCTACACATCGCCATGTTTTTTTCAACAGCCATCCTTCTTAACTGATGAATAGTCTATCTTCAAGTTTCTGTAACCAACTGCAGAGAATCTAATTTAGGCTTAGGTATTTCAAAGAGCTCAGCAAGCGTTTCAGAGGTTTCTTTGGCATTATCAAGCTGGGATCCTATTTCTTTAAGGAAAAAAGAAAAAAACCCTCTCCATCATTTTAAGGAAATTAGGTTGCAATTGCTACATAGGTTTCCAAGTAATTTATTTCTCTTGCAGAAGTAGGTGGTGCCCTAATAATACCTCTAATGCTCAAAGAAACCGGGCACTGGTAAACCCACTGCTGCCAGCAGTGACTGGGCATGTAAAGGGTTTGAATATGTGCAAGGAGCCCAAAGCAAATGAAGTGAGAGGCCAGAACTCTGGATGCTGGAGCTGGAAATGCTTCTTTTGCTGGTGCTCCCATGGCTCTGCTTCCCTGTGAAGCAAGAACGCAATGTTCAAAGGAAAAAAAAATCTTCAAAAGAGGCAGAGGTAGGCAGTGGACCCGAACCTCAAAGGGAAACATCATAGAAAAGGGAAGGCTGGCGCAGGGCCTGTTTCCAACAGAAGGGTTTCACAAGCAGTCATCCAGGCTGCCCCTTGCCTCGCTTGCTTTCCTGACTTGTTTCTGGCCTTGTAGAGCCTGATTTGCAAAACAGCAGTCTGCAAAAGGCTGTGTGGAGCCCCTAACTTGCATGTCTGATCACTGGAAATGCCAGATTTTCAGGGTATTCACAGTAATCGAGCATTTAACTGAGCCCTGCTGTTGTACATGAACTTCTGAGTGCAGCCCAGGGCAGATGTCAGGGTATTTTTTCATGTCTGTGTATTAATGACTACATTTCCAACCATAGCAAGCTGCTCAATGGGATTAGGATAAGATTGATGTTTAAAAAGGACTTGGCGAGTGAAAATTTAAACTCTGCCTCCCTGTCCGTAGGCAGCAAGAGCAGAGGGGTTATTTTTGGAATGGCCCTAACACACTGTCTTACTCTGCACGAACATTTAAAGCGAGGATGTTTAGTTGGCACAGACTTCCAGCAGACTTTACCTTGTCCTCTCACTAACACAGAAATCTTTTTAATTGTCAACCCAGTGACAATTCGCACAGTCTTTGTATTAGGCAGGCACCGTGCAAAAATTGGCACGGCTTGGGGAATGTCTGCGAGGCATAATACCATACCCTAGAGCTCTTACCTGGAGGCAGATCCGTGTTTCTCTAAGAATTGCCTCGTGCCAGAGACGCATACCCTCATTAGTTCCGAGTTGGAAAGGTTTCCAAATTAAACTCCAGGCATACCCAGGGCAAGCCGGAGACAATGTTTGTCTAAACAGCCTACAAATGCAGCCACGTTTTCACAGCTCTCCTGGCAGAACCACACAACCATGGGAACGCAGCAAAGACTCTCCCTGCACAGGTAATGGAAGTTACAGATGAGACCCCGTGTGTGAAGCTGAAAAAATGGAGAGACGATAAGAAATGATTCCTCATTCCCACTGGGTAACTGTGGGCTGGCATTCGAATGCCTTTGCTGCTGTTGAGCAACACCTCGCTTTGGAAAGGGAAGACACTATTCAGCACCCAGCTAGTAGCGACGGCAGAGCACGGTCCCACGTGAATGCAAACGAACATGTGTTGGAAATAGGAAAAGGCTTTCAGTGTAATATCCAAAAAACAATTGCTGCAAACAGATACACCGTGAGCAAAACCGGCACGCAGGTGCCACCGGATCCGGTAAGGTGCGCTGGGATTCTTGCGTGATAGTGCACAGTACCTTTCCTGTTGCCCAAAGCTGGTTACCATATACTTACGGTATATATTGCTTCACTGCCACTATCTTTGAGTATTTTAGCATATTCAATTCAAGGATCTCAAAAAAATGCAGCTTAACACTTAAAAATGCCTTTCACCACCACAACTAGCACAGCTGGCTCACCGCTCAGGCCCAGCCGAGGGCGGGCGCTGGAAATTGTGAGGAGAACAGTGCTAGCCTCCCTGTTTGTTTAGTGGACTAGCACGTGCCTTAATGGCTTACCGGAGAACAGCTTTCCTTACAGGAGCACAGGTCTGCACTAGAGTTTTTACCAATTTAAGACTTGAGCATGTTAGACCTTCGCATTGCAATTACACTGTCCTTCAAGGCTCTGCTCGAGGTTAATCCAGCAACTGCTGTAAACATAGAAGTATAGAATTGGGCTGTCCTAGAAAACATGAGGTTAATACATTAACGAAGTACCTCAGGGAGGGAAAGGTATGGTTTCTGAGAATATTAAGAAAGTAGTGTTTATTTGCCAGCTGGAAAAGCGCACGGAATCCTACAGTGAACTATCTAAGCCTAATTATAAATTGATGATTACTGCCCATGGAGGATGAGAGAATGCACCTACCCAATGCTTGAAACAAGGAGACGGGAGCTAATATTTATAGTTCATTTTTTATATTACACCAGAACTTAAGTCAAAGCAGAAAAGGTACTCACGATGTTTTGGCACTCCACAGATACATATGGATGTATTCCTGGTGCTCAGAGCCCAGGAACTAAATAGGCTTAAGATGCGCCAGGGGAGAAGGAGAGGGAAGCAGCAGTAAGAATGTAATAACGTTGTTTGCATTGGCTAATGTAACATCGAGACTTCCAAATATTTTTTAATGAGCACGAGCCTACTGAACCATTAAACTGTCAGCCTGCCGACTCCAAGAAAATAACCTCTAAAACAGGGATTTAGGAATCAAATGCAAACAGAGTCTCTATCTAGCTTTTAGCACCTCTGTCTGATTTACACCTCTCTGTACCCGAAATAGGGGATGTGGGCAATCGCCGCTCATACACACAGGGCACTTTTGGGCTCTGCTCTCCAGAGATCCTGTTGCTTCCTCAAGGACATGGCACCCACAACAGGACTCTTCAGCTTATCAGTGTGGGACGAAGAACTGACATGGAGTCCCAGGACACTCATAAAAGAAGAAAAAATATTGGAAAGTTAATAAGCAGAAACAAATAGAAAAAAAACCAACAACCCTTTTTCTTTTTTTTAATGTAGTCTTCTCCCCAATACCTCTTTCTTCATAAACAAACAGCCCTATAAATGATTTTATCATCTTCTTCACTTTCAAGTGTAGAAAAAAGAAGTAATGTTTTCCAACATTTGAGATACATTTGTTGACCTCTCTGGAGAAGAGAACTTATTACTTTCTCTTTATGTTTATTGGTTAATTTATTCTTTAATATAAAATACTTGTCAAGTTATATGTATGGAAAACCTGATTAGGATAGCATAAGCCTCTCTAAATTAAAAGAGATGGCTGAACACTGTTTATATGAAAAGGGTCTTGAGAAAAATTTCAGTAGATTAGACTGATAAATAGATTCAGTATTTTTGAAACTCTCAAAATTTGCTTTGCAAGAAAACACGTTTGCCAAATTGCCCCAATGCAGGAGGGACAGTCATATTGATAAATGAAGACACTGCGCTGAACCAGGAACTCCGTTTCAGCGTTCTTCTGTCAACTGGCCGGCAAAGACAACAGTGTTCCTCTGTAACATTGTGTTAGACACCGGCAGTTTTATCGAATGCAACAGCATTCTTTCCCCCCCGCCACTCCTTTCACTACAAACCCCCAAGTTGCGGGTGTCAAGTTTCTGAAGCTGGCATAAACTACCTTTCCAATGAAAAGGCACAAATATCATAAGAATTTTTCAATTCCTTTATCTTAAGAGGCCTTGTCGGTGTTAGGCAGAACAGAAAACGCAGCTGCTTGGCCTTGTATGCTCTTCTTAGACTGCATGACCTGCATTAAACTGCATTACAGGCAAGTAAAATGGAGAGAGACTGTCTGAGGTGTGTCCTCGCAAAAATGAGATGAGGGCTTCATGAGGCTGCTGAAGGAAAAAGAACCACCAGCAGATAATAACACATCCTTGACTTACTAATCTGAGTAAAAATACAAATATCTGTTAAAAGCACTCTCAAACTCCCAAATCAACTGATTTCTTTTAAGAAAACATTTTAGCTTGGGTCAGAGAGATAATAATCTATTTTCTGGTAATTAATTACAAGCTATGAAAATACTTGACACCAAAAGGAGCTTGGCTGATGGCACAAGCTCTAACTGCCTCCCCCTTCCCCCCAATAAGCCTGCCCTTGTGCTGAACACCTGCATGCTGTCTCTGCACCCATCGCCTGAAGAAACCAGTGGGGTGGGGGCTAGTCCGGAGTCCACATCTTCCCTTTTTGGATGTGGGCTGATCACTGAAATCCAGCGAACGTGCACAGTGATTAAGGTTCTGAAATGAATCTCCTGGAGGCCAGAAGATGCCTCCAGTCCAACTGTCAGATGGTACAAACTTTCAGCTCCTGAATGCAACTGATGAACTCTGAGCAGAAGATACAATCAATAATGCACAGAAAATAATGAATAAAAGACCATTAGGTGTATCAATGATTCAAAATCACTTGAGCTCTTCTTTAATATGACTGGACTAAATTGCTTGAGGAATGATTTGAGTTCAGTGACCCAGATTTGTATCTCTCTGAACATTTACTTCATTAGAAAAAACAACGGCCGTGCAGCAGGGCTGATAAGATGGAGCACGGCACAGCTAGGTGCATGGCCTTGCAGCCCCACAGCCCTGTCTGTCCCTTCAGCTCAGACACTGAGGTCAGACTTCTACCTACTGTAGTCTATACACAACTTCTACATGACAGAATGTACTTTTTCATAAAGCCTGTCCGCTCCCACTAAACCAGAAAGTGGGACAGACTTAGTCCCTTCCTTTCTTCTGGAAGTCCTGTATCTGTGGTTTCCAACCAGGCACTCCAGCGGCTGCCTCCAAAGTGAACAAGTAAAAGCAAACTCGTATCCCGCGTCTGTGGTTCTGCATGTGCCAAGCTCCAGAGGGATCCGTGCCTCCTGAAAAAATAGGGTTGAATATTCCTGCTCTGTGCTGTTCCTGGGTAAACCCAAGAAGTGGCCACACTTCAGTCTTTCTATTTCAGTGATGGTGGTTTTGCCTATCTCAGGTAGAACTTTTGTTTTTCCCCTCAAAGTACAGAAACTAATTTTTATCCTCTCTAAAGATTAGTGAAAGTGAATTTGTGAACTTAAATTATTCAACGTTTTGAGAAAGCAGGCACCTATTTGTACTTTGTCCACTGGCTCCAGCATGTTAAGTGGCTAATTTCAGAAGCCTTGCACGCAGAGCAATGTTTGCTGTCAAAACATCACATCGGATTCTTTTCCGTAGGAAGTTTGTAGCACGCCGTGTGGAAGCAGCAGTTGTTTCTACATTTCTTCCAATGTGTTAAGTGACAGTAATGGATGCAGAGCCTGAAGCAGTCAGCTTTCTAAAGGTAAGGTAGTTTGCAATCTGTTACCGGTGACAAAAGCAATTTCATGTAGGAACAGAAACACTGTGTAGAAAAGGACAGGAGAGACCTCTGCAGTTTGTTAATTGAATAATGGCAAATTTGTGGCAGTTGTTATGGCACGTGTGCTTTTTCACTTGTGTAGCAATTACCTGCAAGGCTTGGGGAAGTCAAACGGCATTGACGTGACAGAGCTGCCTCGAGCGCCTGGCCCGCGTCAGGCGGCGAGGGGCTGCTGCGCAGCCCTCCGGCACGGAGCTGAACGTCAGGCTGCGGTTCATTATTGCACCGTAGTAGTGCAGTTCTGTAACAAGGCTGGTGCTAAAGCAAGTCAGCTCTGGTCACTGCTCCGTGCTGCAGCTTCTCCACGCTGATGTACCCATCAGGACCCATCTCTGTGCGTGCGCAGAGGCTGCTGATGGCCTTTGTGAGTAGCTCAGACAGTGTCTAACAGCCTTCAGGTACCTGCTCTTGCCATGAAACACAGAGCCCTGAGCTGGTACTTGCATTCCCTCTCTGGTCCATATAGACAAGGATCCTAAAGCGAAGCCCACCCCAGTCAGCACAGGAATCAGGGAGCCAGCAAAAAACAGATGAGGAAGTTTGTATCCAAAAGCCCTTTGCTCACTAGCATGTAAGCACCTGAATGAAGGCTGCAGAAATTTCTTTTAGGTAAGATACGGAGCTCACAGTCTCCCCTGGAGGTTGTTTTCATCTGGTTTTAAATTATTGAAAGGTGTTCAGTGCTTTCTTTCACACTGTGGGCAGAATTGCCAGGTACGAGCCGAGTTAGTTACAGCCACGCAGGAGTGGGGATCTGGTCCGGTATCTTTCTCAGCCTAAAATGATTTCAAGTGCCTCCTGCACAGACAGTCTCATCTGTCAGGAGATGCAGTGAGTGGTGCTTTGGTTGTGTTTTCAGCTGGCAGATTAGCTATTGCCCTCACGGGGCAGGAGGGATTAAGGAAATTGGGGCCTGACAGTGAACCATCTGCCTGCAGCCCCCTGAGTGACCTGCTGAGGCTGGGATAAAACTCTGTGCTCTGCCGCGAAGTGGAGAAGGGTGAATATAAAGAATATACTCCTGGAAGAAGGAGCCAGGAGGCTTTCTCACTCTTCTGGCTCTCCTTGGGTGACGGGAAGGCTATAACATTCCACCACCACAGGAAAAGGAGAGTTTTGCACAAAAGAATCCATTAGGGCAGCGTAGTTCTACCTCTGCGGTTCCGTTTGTTCATCAGTATTCAAGTGTAAACAAGTTACATCAACTTTGTAAATATGCCTTGTAATGCTTGCTATGTGCTAAGTATTCTCAGCGTCTCCCATTTCTGAAAAATTACATTTAATTTCCGAAAAACCAGTTAAAATGTATTTATTTAATATTTTTTGCAAGTTTTCTGATTAACCTGAGGGAAACATGCATTTATTAGCATGCCTTTGATGTGTTTTGAAATCCTGCATCTCAAGCTGTACCATTACATGGTTTCTGCCTTTTTTTTTTAAATTCCAGCTTACAGACTCTAAGCCTCCTGTTTTCCACATAAGGTAAGACAAAAATAAAGGAATTTAAAAATCATTAATAAAACAAACTAATAGAATAAAAAGAGCTAAATCTAAAGGGTATTTTAAGTCAATGACAGAAAGTGAGATTTATTGGACCACTTTTTAAGCAGATGGCTGCTTAGACCATGTGTCTCAGCTAAGACCATTTCAGTTGCTACAGAAGTTCAGAGGGGCAAGGAGTTAAACATGTTACAAAATAGAAGAGCAAGCAGCGACCGCTCTAAACACCTGGAGGAAAAGATCAAATCTCAAATGCCTTTTCACAGGCAGCACATAAAAGCTCTGTGACTAAAAGGATGAAATCCTAATTGGTTCTTTGAAATTAGACAAAAATCCAGATTCCCTTTACTGTTTTGTCCCCACCAGAACATTAATTCATAGCCTGCACAACAGATGACACCAGTCATCTTGTTTATATTGTGCTCAAGTATTCTTATGTCCAATAGATTAGTACTTACTTTATCGTTATTGATTTATAAAAGCCCTTTTGCAAGATCCCATAACTGCCAATTTTTACATGGATCATCCCATGTACGTGCAGAAAACAAGCCCTTGCCTTTTACTTCATGACCAGAGCCCACCACCAACATTTAACGGGACTTACTGCCTCCCCCTGCCTCTGCAAAGCCCTAAGCCTGCATGGGAGATGTCCTGCATGTGTATTAAGCTCTATTAATCTCTTAGCTACCTGAAATAATATTTAGTCCAGCTTCCAGATGATATACCGACACCTCACTCAGTTATGTGGCTTCATCTGCAGCTGCTGTTTCCACTTAGATGACAGTTTGATGCTTTGGTTTTCTCAGCTCTATTTTTGGCCAATGTTGCCCTGATATTTTGAACAATATTTTTATTCTAATAGAAAATGTTTGGTACTAGTCTTGTCATCTCCCTATTTTTTTTCTTTCCAGCTATTACTATCACTCTGAAAGTCAGTGTAAGTTCCCACTTGATGTTCTGAGAGAGATCCCCGTCCCTCCTGTGATTTCCACACAGCGTATTACCCAATTTTCTCTTTCATTTTAAGGCAGCATTGGGGCATCATTTTTACAGATTCCTTTCTCTTAGCCCCGAAGCCTTTTATTTCTTTTCAGGTCAGCTTTCAGCTGCTGCTACAGTCTTATTGGACTTTGTCATCCCATGGGAGGAGAAACAGAGTCTGAGCTTACTCTGCGGATGACCCCTCTGAGCCTGCAAGATAGAACTGACCAAGGAGTGTGAGGTGACGTTATTGGGTTTGTCTGGCGAGGTTTTGGTGGTGGTGGTAGGTACAGGAGTGGCTGCTGTGAGGAGCTGCTAGAAGCTTCCCCCGTCTGACAGAGTCAATGCCAGCCAGCTCCAAGAATGACCTGCTGCTGGCCAAGGCCGAGCCCATCAGCAATGGTGGTAGCACCTCTGGGATAATCTATTTAAGAAGGGGATAAACCTGTACAACACCAGGAACAATGGCAGCCAGAGAAAGGAGTAAGATGTGAGAGGAACTACTCTGCAGACACCAAGGTCAGTGAAGAAGGAGAGGGAGGAGGTGGTCCAGGTGCTGGAGCAGAGATTCCCCTGCAGCTCACGGAGAAGACCATGGTGAGGCAGGCTGTCCCCCTGCAGCCCATGGAGGTCCATGGTGAAGCAGAGATTCCACCTGCAGCCCATGGAGGACCCCACGCTGGAGCAGTGGATGCCTAAAGGAGGCTGTAACCCTGTGGGAAGCCTGTGCTGAAGCAGGCTCCTGGCAGGACTTGTGACCCTGGAGGACCCACGCTGGAATAGTCTAGTTCTGAAGAACTGCACCCCATGAAAGGGACCCACGCTGGAGCAGTTGTTGAAGAACTACAGCCCATGGGAAGGACTCACACTGGAGAAGTTGGTGGAGGACTGTCTCCTGTGGGAGGGACCCCAGGCTGGAGCAGTGGCAGAGTGTGAGGAGTCCTCCCCCTGAGGAGGAAGGAGCAGCAGAGACAATGTGTGATGAACTGACCACAACCCCCATTCCCCGTCCCCCTGTGCTGCTGGGGGGAGGAGGGAGAGAAATCGAGTGAAGTCGAGCCCAGGAAGAAGGGAGAGGTGGGGGAAGGTGTTTTAAGATTTGGTTTTATTTCCCATTACTCAGCTCAGATTTGATTGGCAATAAATTAAATTAAGTTTCCCGAGCTGAGCCTGTTCTGCCCGTGACGGTAACTGGTGAGTGATCTCTCACCGTCCTTACCTCGACCCAGGAGCCTTTTGTTATGTTTTCTCCCCCCTGCCCAGCTGAGGAGGGCAGTGATGGAGCGGCCTTGGGGGGCTCCTGGCCTCCGGCCAGGGTCAGCCCAGCACAAGTGGCCGGGGGTAATGGCCGGGATGGTGGCAGATGAAGAGATGAGGAATAAAACAGTGCAAACAAGAGGGCAGAGTCCACAACTGTACTGTTTTTAATCAGCACAAAGCCCCCAAAAATTTAGTGGATAAACACTGACAAACATGTTAAGGAATTATTTTTTTCGGATGGAAACAAAATTAAGTAACAGAGAATCCTTAAAATCCTTGTTTGGCAGGATGCTGATGTTCATGTTAGATATTGATTGTTATCCTGTCTAACTGGTTTCAGCCATTAGGGGCAATTAGACAACTTTCCCAGTGGCACCGGAGTCTACTAGGAAGCAGCGGGAACTCCATCTCCTTGATCTTAAAAGGTCACTGGGGACAGTCCAGCTTCAATGAGGAAATGGTCCGTGTTGTTCCACTGCAGCATGGATCCCAGCATCCTGCTGAGAGCCGGAGATGCTGCTTTCACCTGCCTCCCTACTACACTCAGAGGGTGAAGGGTCATTAGAGCACTCGGCGACTGCCGCAGGAGTTAGCAGCCATCTGGTGAAAATCTCCAAAAGATTTTTTCCCAGCCCAAATATAACCAAGGTTATACAGAGGATATCTTTGATTCTTTTGTTAAGGACTTTTTAATGGATACCCATTGTTTTCTGTGGAAAAAAAAAAAAGAAAGAAAAAAAAAAGAAAGAAATTAAGGATCAGGCACTAAGGTGGGTTTTTTTCCATACTTTATGGAAACAGAAACAGCATTAGCTTTGCTAACTGATCAGTCCTCACACGGATTGGTTACCTGGAATGGAGCCTCTGTCTGAGAGGCTCAACGCCAGTCAGAAAGCTCAGGCCGCTGGTTAAGATGAGAATATGAACAACGGTACCATTGCAGTAACTTTTGAGAAGAGCAGCTCATCCAAGTCTCAGCTCTAATAGAGAAAAATAAGCCTGTCTTAGTCAGAAACTTTCCTGCGCTTAAAGGCCAGGCACCTGCAATAACGCAAGCTTAAGGGAATCCCGAGGCATCTTATCTACCTCGTGTATATACTTTATGAGGAAAATATTAAACCTGCATTTCAAAAGTTGTCAGAGAGCTAGGATTTTAAACAGAGACTGTTTACAAAGCAAAGGAAGAGTTAAATTAATTAAAGGATGTACAATATTTTGCAATTTATTTTTTTTTTAATCTCAGCAAACTCATGGGTTTATAGCTTTAGAGGCTAGAGGAGACTGGCATAAACATCTCTCATCTGTGCGGACCACGGCTACTCCACGTTATGCAGCACTATTTTCCTTACAGAAAATTGGTTTTCCTTAATATACAACTGAACACTTGGAAGATCTGCAATGTGACTGAAAGCACAGGATCTTTTACATAATAGTCATTCTCTACTTAAAAACCTCAAGTGATGGCAAATCAGACGTATTCCGAAAATCTGATTCAGAAGTTAACCCTTCTTTTAAAAAGATGTCATTTTCCAAATGCTTAACTTTTGTTTCCTTACAGGAATGTACCCTCAAAATTAAAGTGCTGCTTCTTGAATGAGTAACTATTTTGCCTGTGGTCTAGTCACCCTTTAAACTAAATATCTTGAATCTGAAAAACTGACTAATGCAGATAAGCTGCATGCAGAGATTGTACTACTATCTTTTTTTTTCCTGCTAGTTATTATCATATAATGACAGTCTTGCTGTTTAGGAAACTGAGGCACAGGGGATTAGAAATATTTGTAAAAGCACACATGGTAAATCACTGTCTGTAAAAATGCAGGAGGCCAGCATTGTCACGCATTCATGATCCTTCTTCACGAATGCTAAGCTCTATCCTTGCTTATTTGCTCTTTATTTCACATAGATTCAAACAAAACTATCAGGCAGTTTATGACAATAGGCCAACGATTTGTGAAGATTCGCAGCAATATTTCCGTAAATGGTGTGAAGACAGACGTGCATCAGTAACAAACTGACCACAACTGAAGTTCAAAGGTAAAACCACCTAAAGGTTAAAGCAGTGCTCAGCTCTGCAAAGCTGTGGCAAGCAGTTTAGAAAGACATGCTCTCTAACGAGCAATCAGCAATTCCTGCATTATTTATTTCTGTATCATTCTGATATTTCCAGAGAGCACAGAAATAAAAAGTAAGTCTCCTAACAGTGAAGCTGTGGCTGGAGGTGACACCCAGTCTGCCTGTAACCATTCTGGGGGATTTCACTACATCCTCACGTGGTGCGATGCGATACACAAATGCGCTGCATGACCCCCTCGGAGTTTCAAATTTTACAGCATTTGTTTAAACTAAAGAATCACATTTGCAGCTTACCAGCGTTGAGGTGCTTAGCAGGAATACTAGGATCATAGAATCATTAAGGCTGGAAGAGACCTTAAGGATCATCCAGTCCAACTGTCCCTCCCCACCTATTACCCACTAAACCATGTCCCTAAGTACCACATCTAACCTTTCCTTAAACACCCTCAGGGACGGTGACTCCACCACCTCCCTGGGCAACCCGTTCCAATGCCCGACCACCCTTTCCGAGAAGAAATTTCTCCTCATCTCCAAGAGAGAAATTTCTCCTAATCTCCAAGAGAGCTGCTGCTGCCACTTCCCGGGCTCCTCGTGGTGCTAAAGGGAAGAGCAGGGGTTTGTGGAACACCTCTGACCTGAGTAACGGTACCAGCCGGGCACCCACAAAAGAAACGCCGCGGGGGCGGTTAGAGCCTGACTGCGTGGGCACGCTGCAGCAGTAGGCGCAGATAAAGAACAATATGTTTTTCCTTCCTGTGATGCGATAAGGCTGCTCGCACTCCTCGTACTTTCTTTGCAATGTTAGTCAGATACACAATTTGTAGAAACAACCACCAGCCTGTGGATTTTAAAATAATAATGAGCAGTGAGTAGTATCTGGCTGAGGTTTCACACCTAGCAGCAGCCCCTCTAGTTTGAATTCACACCTAAGTCCTTGTGGTGTTCTGGTTGCTTGGTCTATGGCGGTAGCGAAAGGTATGAGCTGCTAGAGGAAGGGATGCATTTCGCTGGGGTCTTTTCCGTCCTAGTTCTGTGCAGAGCTGCAAACTTTTTCATTTGCAAAGGCACCCCGGGGGCATACGTGCCATTTGAAGTGCCATCTAGTGCTTTCTTCTGTGATGAGTTGGTACAAAGACTGTTATAATTTATGTCAAGAGCCAGGTTAAATTAATCACCATGAACCACAGCTCTTTTTTTTTTTGGGTTGTCATTACAATGTCATTACTTTGCATCGTAACAGTGCCTGCTGGTCTCAAGCTGGTTAAGCCATGCATGCTAAATGCTCAAATTAAAATTTAAAAAAAAGAAAAAAAATGTAGTTTTTGACCCAAAATGCTTATAAGCAAAAAAGTGTTGAGATCTGAAGGAAAACCTGGGATGTGGTTAGAAAGGCAGGAGTGGGACAGTCAAGCTTTAGCCATATTCCTCAATGTGGTCTGTGGGCTTCTGTTAACAGTCTTTTCCCCACAAATTCAGGAGGATCTTCCCAGACAAAAATACAGACACAGTAACAGTTCATGGGCAGGAAGAACAAAGACATCACAACCTACCTGCAGAACTTTTCCAGCTTCTTGACAAGTACTGTTTAACATGCATCTACTCAACAGCAGATTAAAACTGAGATTCCTTGAATCAGGGAAGCACATCTGGAATGTGTTATATCATGTATTTAGGTATTTCTAATGTAGCTACCAAAGCTAGTTCTCATTTCAGAAGGCAAATCATCTGATCCATGTAGATATCTGCCTTCAGATTAAATGAGTTCCGTAAGAGCAGGGTAGAATTCAGCTCTAAGTTAATACAACTAAATTTAGGAGTCCAGACCTAGGTGAACAGATGTGATCTAGGGGCCTAAGTTTCCATTATAGTTATTGCAGCCTAGAAAAGAGATTTAGCTACCAGCCAAAGGTGCTGGATGTAGCTGCTTCGATGTAGACGTGCCTCAATGCCAAGGGAGATGCTCTATGGTATCGGAAATGCTCGTACACAGCTGACAGAACCGACACAAGACCTCTGAGAGATCGGCATTCTTCAGGAGCAGCAGCTGGAGGCCACATTATTTTCAAGCATCTCTGGGCAAGGACTGAACGAGACGTTTCCTTTGGGGTGAGCTGAATCCATAGGATCCATAGACTACCTTTATTGATTATAATGGAAGCGTAGACATTAGGCCCCTACGTAATCCACACACAGGCAGCTTCTCAGTCTCAGGATGGTAAACCAGATGGAGAGAACTGTGTTCCAAGGAACATCTGTAGAAGAAAGAGACTTTTATTTCTATCCAAATTTATGCAAAGACAACTGATTTATTTTTAGTTGTAAATATCCTAAATATCCCTGCTCTTCCTATGGAGAGAGCCCGTTTATCAGGGATGTAAAAGATCAACTGTGAGTTCAACTGAGGGTTTACGTGGTAAATTCTACAACAGTTACCCCATCTATATCTTCATGAGCAAGAGTCTGGGAAAAGCTGTGAAATCAAACTCAAGAAACAACTGTCACTGGTGGAACAAGTCAAACCAAGTGTGACTTAGTCGCAGAAAGCTTCCAATACAGAAAACCCCCAAACATCGGGGAGAACAGCATGTTCAGTTGTATTCCCACAGCAACTGATTCTGATGACTACTACATGGAAGCAGTAATTCATTCCAGGGTTACAAATTACCTGCTCCACGTGACAGTTATTATCTAACCAGGTTTGATGTACCTGGCAGAGAGAGATGAGGGCACAATTTGACCACAGACACTTCAGTCATTCTATTGCAGCTACGGCCCAGAAAGCATTATGACTTAACAAAAAATCCTGGGGAAAACAAAGTATTTTTCATGTTGCCTCTGTGAAATACAGCTTGTCTCCAGGGCCCTTTGATTCTCTTTTGCCTTTGTATATGTACAAGTGAAATGCAAATAATGCAAGATCATTTAATACAGCATGAAGTCATAAGCAAAGCATGAAATTGCTGCTGTTCGATGGCTGTGGACAGTAGACGTTGTGAAGAACTATGTCTGGTGTCCACTCTGGACTTGAATTTGAGCATGGAGACTGGTAACCCCAGAAGAAAGTGACTGTACTTCTGTTCACAGCTTGGATTCTTGTGTGAGAGTTAGGTCAACCACTCTGTAAAATGGGAGAAAGAGACAGACAGTACCAAACAGCCCACTCACCAGTACAGACCTAACTGGAATTCAGAAGCAGCAATGGCACTGGGAGGTAACAACAGCAGAGGGACTTTTCAGAGACTTACTTTGGCGTTTCACACATTGGTTACCATGCAGCCAGCCGAGCGCAGCCACTGACAGCTCTCTCGCAGCCTGCCAGACAAACGTAGCACAGAAACTGAAAACAGTAAGCGTCTTAAATGAAAGGCAATGACCATTAACTTGTTAAGTCAGACTAAGTCTGCACAGAATTCTCAGAATAAATTGTGTGTGGAGGAGTATCAAAGACATAATTAAGGTATTTGTGAAAAGGGCAGGAGGCTCACAAGGACACAAGCCTTTTTCCTCCTTTTACCCAGGTCCTTCTAGATAAAGCCAAGTGAGTGTGCATAAGGAGTCAAGATCTAGGCTAAGAGGAAATATTATGGTAAGAAATGTGTGCTGGACTTAAATGGGTGTAGCTTTTCTCATACCAACTAGCACCACTCGTTCTCCTGATCCAACAGTCTCAAGGGCATTTGCCAACCCCAACTCTGTCCATTCCGTGGCTTTAACACTTCCAAAAATGCTCTTTTATTGGACGAACATATTTGCTCATAAAATAGCTGAGCTTATACACTGTATGCAGTCATAACTGTGTCCCCTACTAGTGACAAAAAGATAACTTCAGTTTTAAAACGGACACTGATAGTTGGCTTTGCTTTAGAGGACAAGAATGCCTGGGGAAAATTGTGGCCATTATACAAACAAATACAGTATGCTCCGGCAAGGTGTGGATTAGAACCATCGTGGTGCTAAACGAAGATGCTCAATTTTTCCTGTAGCACTGTACCCAACTCCCCCTGTGAACATACAGAGACCTCAAACCTACTTTGTTGCTTGCTGTTAGTATTTGAAGTAACAAGGTCAACCCTAATCTGACTCCTCATGTTCCTTGTATTTTCAGTGAACCGTTACATAAAGTTTTCTTAAGCACTTTTTCCTCTTTACTCACAAAAGACAACCAATTCATGCCATTTATACAGTTTCTCTTAAAATATTCTCCTAGTTCTACACTGATAAATTGCCATTTCCAATTTCTGTTAGAACCAGGAGCAGCAGTCATTCCATATTGCTGATATTAACATTCTTGATTTAATTTTGTAGGGGTCTGAGTGACTCAGCATCACATCCCTCACGATTAGGAAACGTTTTGCAATTTCACTTTATGATATATCAATAAAATTTTATCTTTCCCTTAATGTGCCCTTCTGAGATGAGCTTGCCATAAAACACACTCATGTGCTGCTGGTTTAGCCATAGTTCTCTGGCTGATTTCTTTCCATTGCTCAAGACACTTATCATTAATGTACACCCCATCAACTCTTACTCCCACTTCGCTCAGAATCTGACTGAAAAGCAAAGACTGGAATCAATTTCTAATTTAGGAAGAAAATAACTGCTTGAGAAGAAAATTACCCACGAGGAAAAAAAAACCACAAACCAAACAGCAACAGCCGTTGCAATTACTGCGTGAAGTTAAGACATTTACAAATGCAAGAAGTGCAGACCATGGCTTATTTAAGATGGTCAGATGTTCTAGTTCAAAAATATTGGGGTTGTTCCTCCTAAATTTTATACCAATGTAATCAAGGCAAGAGCAGACATAAGACTACACCTGCCCCCTCCTTTTGTCTGTATCCTCAGCACCTGCTGAACCACTTCTATCCCATTTCCTCTTGCCAGAGTCAGATACTGCTTCTGTCTCTGTTTCACTCTGCAGTTAAGTGGCTGATCTGCCTTCCTCAGTACCTTTTCAGCATCCTGTTGTCCTAACTTATCTCCAGAGCACCGGGGCCCAAGAGAAAATAAAGGGGAAGCAAAGAGAGGTGCTAATGGGTGATGGGCAACGCCAAGAGAAAGCATGTTCAGTGCAAATTAAAAGCAACTGATGCAAATATATGGCAGGGTGAATTAGGCTGGATATGGGAGCTCAGCAGAACACAGGTAAACATTTGAACTTTAGCCCCTGCTCCCAGGGACTGCTATATAATTCTCAATCACTTTATAATGACAAACAACAACTCTTACTGACAGCAATCTACTTCAGATGAAGAGGGCTGTACAAAGGCAAAGCTACGGCTTTGAATCTGCTCAGGCAGGGAAGGGCACCGAGCTGAGACACGTGTACTTTGAGCAAGTACTCTAACACTGACCTGAAGAAGAAAAAAGAATGTGCTGCGACTTTTGAAAGTGGTTTTACATGTTATGGAAAGCCCAACCTGAACTCTGGAACTACTTCTTAAGATTTCAGAGGAGAAAGAGAGGCAGGCAAACCTGGTTTGGATCATCCTAGCAGGACCTATGCTCTGAGCCGCTTTGCCCTATCAAGACTGAGGTGCTTTCTGGACATGCTGAAGATCTTGTGTTACTTTGGGAACTTCAAAGTTCATTATTAAAGGAAATATGGTGACTTTAGTGGACAGCTGAGTTGAGATGCTGAGGATTTAATCAGGATTTATGTGTCTGCAACCCCTAAATAATTTCTTCTGCAACTCAGTTCATGACCATGCAAGAAGTGTATTTTAAATTCTTTGGATGTTTGACGCAACCAAGACTGCAATTGTTCCTATGCTTTTTTGGCCTTCAAATTGGCAGCTTTCCACGCAGTCAAATACCCATGGGCCAGGCAGAGCTCTACTGATGTCTCCAAGTCAGTTTTCAGAACAGGCACCATATATCTTACATACTGATGATGAATAATACAGATATACAGAGCAGTTTTCACTTTGAAGAAGGTCTAAGGTTAAAAAAAGCAAAATTTGCTTTATGTAATAGACCAAGAATTAAATTCAGGGGCTTTTCTGTATGCTCTCTAACAGCAATAAGACGTAGAAGATTCACTCATTGGCTCATATATATGAAGACACGTTGTCTCAATTGTTTGTACCTTTCATAAGATGGCCTTAAAATAGAACTCTGATTCTGATTTATTCAGAAAAAATAAATAAACAAAAGATGAAAAATCCTATTTGTAAACAACACTGAAAGTATTTCGAGGGCCAAGCAGAAAATCCAGCATTTAATTTTAAAATAAAGCTAGAATTTAAAGAACAATAAAGCAAAAAAGTTTAAGCTTAAATTTTATTTAGCGTTAACTTTAATATAGTATTTGCCCAGTAATGACATCTATGAGTTAAAGTGTATTACAGTATTAGTGAAAGAATGTGTTTGTTTTTGTCTTGCAGAAGAAACACTTAAAGGCCAGCAACTGTAATTCAAAGTCAAAATTTCTCCTCACTCTTGTTCTCTTCATACAGGAGCTGGTTTAAAACACTGCTCTGTTTGAGAGCTTTTAGACTGGATATATCTTCGCTAACAACAGGGACGTCTTCACTTTGATCCTCCGTTATTGGATCTTCACTGTCTGACAGTGTACACAGGAGCGTATCATTCTCATAGGTAGGAAAATAATACCTGAAAGCAACAAGACTTAATTACTAGATAGTCACATATTTTCTTTGAAAGATGTTGAGCATATTTTATGAGATTAGATTTTTAAAAAGGAAAAATGAGAAAGTCTGGTTGTCTGGAACGACAGGAAACAGCACACACAAAAAATCAACCGGCTTGTACATCTTAGAAGAGTCACACAGAAGAGGTGGCAACAGACAAGTCCTTGCCCCTATTTCTTCACTTGTGTGTTGTCACAACTGAGATTTATCTCACAACAAATGCTGAACAGAGATGTTTGAGTTAGAACACTCCCTGTGCTTTACCACCTATGGCATCATCCCCCAGACTTATTCAGCCTACTTACAGTCTGAATCGGTGTTACGCTTTCTCTCTATTTGCCATGGAGAAAAGTAGGGGTAAACAACCAACTTCTTTTCATGTCTGAAGTTAGGTAGACACTATAGATCCATCTATATTAGACATGCAAAAGAAGTGGTTTCGTTTCGTTCCAGAACCGTATATCCAGACTGTATCTTTACTAGCAGTGAAATATCTGCTAGACGCCCATCCCAGGCATGATCTGCATCTGTGTAGACAGCTAATGCCTGGAAGAATCGTGTGCCTACAAAGCGGGGCATTCGAGATGTCACTTTGGCACACAGAGTCAACCTTGGGTCCACCAGGAGGGAAAGTGCTCTGAGTGCACCACGTATGCCTTTCGCTGTTCACTGCACAACTGCAAATACAGGCAAAAGACAATTTTGCAACACTAGCTTGACAGTGCAGCCACAAGTTATGGGTGTAGTGCATCCTGGATGCAGTATCACAGGCTCATTTTAGCTTCAGACAGTACAGGGACTTACAATTCTGAGATCACTTACTATTTTATCTGGGCCAATACAGCTGGGGAGCTCAGGGCATTGTTGCACTGGCAAAATCCAGAAGTTTCAACCTACTCTTTTACAGACATTATCAAATAACAGTACAAATGCTGGACGAAACACGTGTGCCCTTACTGTGGTTGATCCCATGTAGACCTGGTTGGCAGGAATGTAATGTGTTTGGTTTCTTCCATATGACTTATCAATCCTCCTTTACACTGAAATTTCTCCTGGCAGTTGTAACAACGACAGTGATGGATTTCTCTTCTGATGAAGTTCACTAGCTTTACTTGCTGATAGAAGTTCAGACCTGGGAGAGATGGTACTGAACAAGCACTTGAAGAACATGAGACTTAATTTACAAATGCTTTCTTGGATTAAGCATAAAGATTGATAAGGGTTTACTGACAACCAGCATGGTCTGAACTTATCAAATTAACTGAACAAGTGCTTTTTCCCAGCTGCAAGGGAACTAGCGCTTCTTTTAATGTAAAAATTGCAAACACCTTGCTTCCTCTCAGTCTACAGCAGAAAGCAAATGTTGGCCAAACACAGCTCACAGAACAGCCTTCTACACTGCATGCAAGTCTTAACAGGCGTAACAACTGTTATTATAACAATAACAACAACAACAACAACAATTGTTGTTGTTGTTGTTGTTGTTGTTGTTGTTGTTATTATTATTATTTTATTATTATTATTATTATTTCCAAGGCTTCAGACCTGGGACTCATAGAGTGGGTATTTGTAGAAGCTACTCTGCAAAAAAAATCCAATGGTTTTAAAGAAAATAGCACATGTCTGTGGCACTAACAACAGTTCCAGAAAAATAAAGTGTTCTTGGCATTCTTTTGTAAGCTGGCAGAAACAGTTTCCACAATGGAAAAGTTAAATGTCTGAACAAAAATCAAATTGATACAGTTGTTTTCCAGTATTCTTATGATGTGGTTTTCTCCACACTAGTGGCAAATGCTGACAATTACAGCACCTCTTACTCACCATGCTCTGACTTTATTTTAGGAAAGTCAAATCCATGTGATTTCTGGAGGGAAAAAAAAAGGAAAGAATAAAATATCTTATTTCCACTACTTCTACTATTTCAAGTTAAAACCAGCTCAGCTTGTCACAGACTGACACAGATACATGCATATAGACAGGCAAACGCTAATACATGAAACAAACCCCCAGAAGTTGTTTCATCAGAAACTTTCATATTCTGTTAAAATGCAACTGTTAAATAGTTTATTAAAACTTAAACACAGATGCTAGGCATCAAATGTATTAAATCATCATTATAATATTAAAGATGCTACCTCTCTTTATTGTATGTACCAGTGTGTACACTCCCAAATAATACCTAGTCATGCTCTCCATGTAAAACTTGTCTCCACTGTGTATTTTAGAGAACAGATGCTGGAGATGCACACAGTATTTCAGTGCTGTGCTAAAAAGGGCATTCTAATGCAGCAGCTGATTTGATCTGAACAAAGATACTACAATCTCACTTTTTAATTTCAAAGTAAAGAAAAAAATGGTTTTTAAAACAAGTCTTACTTGCATGTGAAGATACAGGTTTTCTGTGGTGTCCGCTTGTTGTTCACAGAAGAGGCAAACTGCACACACAGGATGCTCTTCCCAGTCAGACCAGTCTCTTATGATTAAGAGTCAAAAAAGATTAATTTAATTGTGGGAAAGAGACATTTTGTGAAAGGGCACTTCAGATTCTGCACTCACAGCACCAGAAATAAACCCAGAGAAACAGAATACTTTAAAGGGGTGGAAGAGACATGGTGGATTTATAGTTGGATATATCATTAGAATCTGGTTTACAGTCTAAAAAATTAGAAATTCAGGAATAAGTAGAGCAGTTACTGTTGGGTAATTCCTGTGCAGACAGACAGTAAGTCCCACCTGAATTTGCCTGCACTAACAAATGGGACCTTAACTTCAGTTTCTATTCAGTTTGACAAGTCATCAAATATTGCGTTCAGTGTTTATTTTTATAAGGTCTTTTAAATTCTTTTATACCTTTCTAATCTTTCGATACACCAGCCAAAGACATAATCATCAGGCAGAGTTCACTCTAAGTGTTACTTATTTCTCAAGTATTATTATTCCTGAAAGAGACACTCGTGCTACATTTAGACATGCACACAAGAACAAATACTTTACCAATACATCCATTTAGATCCACAATACTGCTGAGAGATAGAAGTGTTACTGCAACCAGGTATAAATGAGTAAAATTAAGCTCAAGTCACTGACAGAACCAGGAAGGTCAGGGACCCTGATACTCACAAATGACTTCCTGTTCATTCAATTCTCCATGGCCAAGGAAGCCACCGCTGCAGTGATCTGAGGGCCTGACGACCGCAGAGGAGGCAGATGTTGCCCTCAATTAGCACCACTGACAAGTTTCCTTCAAAATTCTGCTTTAATCTCTAGCTGTTACCTTTCTATCAGACTTTCTTATTTCTTTCTCATGCTGACATTTTTGATGCTCACTCTTGACTTTTAAGTTTGGACTGAAACAATTCAACCATTTTTTTTAGTACTAAAGTAAAAAATGTTTTGCTTACATCATTACAAACCCAAAAGGCTCTTGTTTGAGCTATATGCAAATGAAAAATAGGGTTGTGGTTGAAATATGAAATTTAGTGCTCTTGTTATGGAGAAGCATCTTTGATGAGAACAATTTGGAGTTGATTTGACTGGCTTACATGAATTTTAACTGTGTACTAGCTATGCACTGCGTTTTTCCTTAACTACTTCAATAATAATGGTCTTGTAAGTCTTTATAACGGGCACACAAGTAACTCTTACTCTTCTGGGTTATCCAGTAATTCCCGGTCATCCTCTGACTGCACTTCTTCCCAGGACTTTCCAAATTCCTGAGGAGAAAAAAGAAAAGAAAAAAGATTTCCTGATTCACATCATATTTTATATATCAACTGAATGAACATCTGGGAAGTCACAATCAACATCTTATTTTGGGTCACTTTGGTATTCCTCTGAGTTAAAGATAGTTGTACAACACTGCTTTAGAAATAATTTTTAAAATAACAATTTGGTCTGTCTTTTAATGGGGCATTCTCCACCCTGTGTCTGGGAAGATGCTGATTTGGCACAGAGCCCTCAAGAAGAGCATCTGAGCTGTGTGTAAAAGTAGAGTGTTGCAACACTACCAAGATGTCCCCGAGGTGGGTATGTTATCACTGTGTTGAGTTTGCCATCACACTTGCTCAACCCAATCTGCCTACCTTGCTCTTCGTGCAGCATATGCTGATTAAACAATGCAGCTATCACACCTGAGACTTCCGTTGGCATAGCTACACCAGTCAGCGCGCATACCTTGTACAAGGTTATGTCAGTAAAAGCGCAGAGTGTAATCCTAGCTGGAGTACTCCAGAAAGGCAGTATGAGTCAGGGCAGAGATCCCTGCTACACTCCAGTTTCTCTTCCATCCTCTTCTCAGATATGAATGTAAGCACATCTATCCATGACGTTCTGTTCTTCCTTTTACTTTTTGTGTTGTTTATTTATATCTTAAAGACCTTCAGCTCAAAGTATATCACAATACATTTGTGCAGTGTTCAGCACAATGGCGAGCACTCTCAGCATGACTGTGATATAAATAACAGGCAATGAAAAGCTGAAGCACTCTACTGAAATACCAGCAGTGATCTTTAGCTAGTGTTTTTCTTCCCTCTGATTCTTCCTGCCTTTAAAAATAAACCACAGCAAGCTAACCAGTCATCAAAATAGTATTTCTGAACTCATACTTCTGACGGCTGTGAAGGATTCACAAAGATCACAGCTGACAATCTTGTCTCCATTAAAGAAAAGGCAGATAATACAAAGATCATTCTTTTGCTTGTTTCATTCAAATACTCCTTCTGATAAATACATTTAATAACATCCTTAGTAACAACTGTTATTATTGCCTTTACAGTTGTTTGGAAAAAGCAGGAAAAGATATCCATCATTGAACAATTTAATGAGAATTTTCAAAGCTGTTAGCGTCTATCAGGTAAATGATAAACAAATGTCTCTAGACAGCTCTAAACATAATGTCATCATATATTACAGAGTGAAAATTCAGTAATTAATTCAGTGATGCTACATGGTAGTGTGTAAACTCTCTGAGTTACAGAGGAGACTCATTACTGTCACCATTACTGTGAGATAACACGAAGCCATTAACACCTCTTACCACATGTTCCCCCAGCTGCACACTAGTTTCCTATGGCTGCTAATGCTAACGCCTTAATGGGGGATAGTGGCTCACAACTGCCGCAAGATGAAGATGAATGCTCTCAATTTCTCCCATTACTAGCTTGAAGTATACGTGCACAGAAGAGGATGTTCAAAACAGCAGCCAGTATTAAGCTTCACCTTTTAATTAAAGGTAAAAGGGGAAAACCACACACAAGCTTTGTTATTGTTGCTGTTTCCGAAGAAGGCAGAGAAGGATCTTGTGAGAGGTCTCTGTTTCCCTCATCTAGTTATATTCAGCAGAGAAGAAAAAATGGAAAAAGGAAAAAGCTAATCAGGTCTTGTATCACAGGAAGACTGCATGGCGATGAAAGTGCTGAGAGACTGAAGCTGAGCAATTGGGTGGGAAAGAGGTTCTCTGAAACATTCTTTAAGCTTTTTTAGTTTTTTAAATTTTTCTTTTTTTAAAAACACTTTTTCAATTCTACAGCTTGATGGGCATGTGGGACCAAGGGTGCCTTTGTTAAGTATTCAACTTCTCTTGCTCTTTCATCCAAGATGTAAGAGCTCCCAGTAATCATCTCTAGAGACTCCCAAGAAATTCTTAACAGAAGAAAAACTAGACTTGACATTGTTAATAGCTGAAACAGTAGAAAACACATAATTAAAAAAACCTGCAGGCCTTGCTATATATCCAAGAAAAAACAACTTTTTTTTTTAAAAAAAATACTTCCCACGTACCTCACAGAGAGGAAGATCCTATAGAAAAGTGCAGAGTGCATGCAAATGTGTGCAGTTTGATTTCCTCTTCCAAAATTAAGTCTAAATGCACAAAGATCAATTGACTCACAGACAGTTTATCTTCTCAACTTGAGCACAGTTTTAAGGGTTCTACAGGGAGAAGGTCTGCCTGCTTCACTGAGGCAACATACCCCAACTTGAGAAGAAGTGCTGAGATGGGAGAAAGTAGAAACAGCAGCTGGTATCTCAAGCAGTTTTCCCAAAAGAGCAGTTACTGAACTACAGGCAAACATAGTTCCAGGCCTCTGGACCTCAGAAACGCCAAACAGATGCTGCTTTCCCCTGCAAATTTCCTCTCATCCTTCTTCTTACCTGCCTTACTGCGATTACCTGAATTGTTTTATACTGCTCCAGAACTTATAGGTGCTTTATCACATATAAAAGATGGTCTTACCCACCATTAGTTAGTGGACATTGGATGAATTTTAATATGAAGTGTTCCCCCACTTGGGGGATTTTATTAAGTCTTGAGCTATCATCAGCTGATGAAGGGTCTTCCTTTACTATTTTACAAAATACACCCCGCTTAAATCAAAACAGGCTAAATATAAATTGTAACCCTCATAACAAAAAATCCCCCCAGCCTGCAACAGATAATAATGGTGATTTAGGGCTTGGCAATAAGGAGAAAACATCTTTTTATCTCTGAGGAAAAGTAAAGGCTTTGTAAAATAAGTTTTCAATTAAGTAACAGGTACCATTTTCAGCTGTCTAGCTTTGTCATAAGCGCATTCATGTTACGTTACTACAGATACATGCCATTAGTCAATTTGAAAATAAACATCTGTGCTTACACAAAGCATACTCTATACTTAAAGTGCTGCTGGTAGCAATTGGGTGAACACAGAAAGACCCTGTCAGTCTGGATCTGCCTCTGTTCCTTGAGCTGGGAGTAAAAGACTTTTAACACTGTCTTCTGCTCTTTTGTGGCCTCCAGCAGGCACCATGGACTAAAAAGTTCTCACCTCCTCATTTTTACTTGACTCTTTGTGCAAGGTGAGTCATGGGGGACAGGCTAACACAGGCATAGAAGCAAGAAAATTAGGTTGGAAGATTTCTGGGAGAAAAGTAAAATAAGGTAACCTACATACATATCTTGGATGCACTGCTGCTCAGTCCTCCACTCTCAGTTGGTCTTTTTCAATTTATACTTCAAGACTTTCCAAATAGGATGGTATCGTCTCCCATACTTACACTATACACTTGGATATCAGGAAAAGGTTCTTCACTGAGAGGGTGGTCAGGCACTGGAACAGGCTCCCCAGGGAAGTGGTCACCACACCGAGCTTGGCTGAGTTCAACCAGCATCTGGATGATGCTCTCAGCCATCTGCTCTGATTGGGCTGGTCCTGTGTGGAGCCAGGAGTTGGACTCGATGATCCTTATGGGTCCCTTCCAACTCGGGATGTTCTATGATTTTGTGATTCTATACTGACAAAAGACGTCCAAATCCACTGGGGAAGTGACCCCACTGCCTTTCCAGTCATTTACATAATTACAAACCTTCCTCTCTAATTCAATGTAACTATCTAATAATAAACTTTTGATACTTATGAAAGAAATGTATTATGTATGCACATGAAAAAAAAAAGCTTCCACACCTCCTAAAGATCATGTGTAATACTCTTATCGTAACACTAACCTGTGAGCAACAGAATAATATGGGGCTAGACAAATAAAAGCAGTTTGTAGGTCATGACAGAAGATATAGAAAATCTCAAAACATCAAAATATTTACAAAGGAATTTGCACTTACAGTACTCATTGCTATGCCAAACTGGAAATTTAGGGGAGGCAATTACTGACGCACAGACATAAAATGTAACTTAGGAAAAGGGATTCTCACAACTGCACTAAAACCACAAGTGAAGCCACAAGCAGAATGGAGAGAAAGGAAGAAAGCAGGCAAGCCTACTGCTCTAAATGAAATCAATGGGAGCTCTGCCATCAGCTTAAAAACACAAGTAAGAACTGGCCAGAAGATCATGAGGCAATTCAGGAGACATTCTCAGGACATCTGAACAAAAAGCCCTTAAAACCTCTCAGAACAAAAGCCACAAAATAAAGGAAACTGCCAGTTTCAGCTTAATAAGACTATTTTATGCAGTAAAATGTAATGGAAAATTATATAAAAGGACAGTAATGTCTGTAAGATGGCTGTACTAAAGAACCGTTCATTTAAATAGCTTAAGATCCAGTTGCTGATAGAAAGGCTTTATGGTGCACATCCCAAAAGTAAAGTGGATAAGGCTGTGATAACATTGATGTTTATCATTAGAGACCTACTTAGTCTTATAGTCTCTTTATGGTGAAAACAAACTTGATCAAACTGGCATATAGAAAGATCTTTGTCACATTCTGAAAAGTCAAACTTTTCTGTGAAAACTTACCAAAAATAGATAAACTGTGTGCTTACATCTTTAGGTCAAGATGAATTCAGTAGTAAATTTTCGAACAGTACATTTGTCATTTCAGATAAGATATCTAATCCATGCCTGTGTCTGTGAAATGGTATAATTCCCCTGGACATTTAGAGCAATGCAAACCACAGATCTTTAAGACTCACTGAGAAGTCAGTAAAGCTTAACAGTACACATTAAAAAAAAAAATCCTCTAGTAAATTGTGAAGTGCTGGGGGAGAAGAAGCAAAATCAGTACATCAAGGCATTACAGAAAGCAGACCTTGCATAACATCCAGAATTCACTGCATATCGACTCAAAAAAAAAAAAAGAATCCTATCACAGTAATATAATCTACTGTAGACTATATATGTGCAGCAGAGAATAATGTTATTTCTCCTTACATGTAAAGGCTAATCTACTGAAGCCCCAGTGAACAAATTAAAGTTTCCCCCTTTAATCTTTTCCTCCTTTGTGCAAAAATAAAGGCTTTACCAAAGGCTATTTTGACAGCAAGCACTTTCTACTGTGTAGGAACTATGTTAAAAATTTAATGTAAATGAAAAGTTTAGTCTCATGCAACATTAGTGTGCAAATACACATTTTATAGCAACCTATTTATAAGTGTTTGTCCAGAGTTTTTAATGTTTTTAATCCTTAATTAAAAAGAAATCTTTTCTTTAAAAGAAGAAATGTCAGAAGTTCTGAGATGGCTACAGTTTGAAGAATTAGAAAGACTGAGTAGAAACAGTTCGCTGGGTAGAACGTAGTGAAAGACAACTGAAAATGTGTGGAAAGAAAACATGGCTGTAGCAGAGCACATAGAGCCAGACAAAGGATTGTGATCATTCAAAGTACGTCCCAGAAGAAGCACTGGCAACACTCTGGTACAAACCTTGCACATGCAGACTCTTCTGCCCAAATTTAAACATTTTGGCAGTTTGACATATCTCACTTGAATTATATTTACCATCCTTTGTCTGTAATAGCAAGGACCTGAAAAATACATTTCGAAGTGATGCTGCTAAGTGATGAATACCTGAATTGGTTCAGGCTGGCATAAGAAGTTACCCTGCAAAGCCCTGCCCAGAACACCAGTACCAATACCAACACTACAGAGGACCCAGGCCCTGACTTGAGCATTCTCCTCTGATTGCCCATACTGTTTAATAGTTTGCACGCTCCGTGGCCGTGCCAGCAGCACTACCCAGACAATGCTTGGACATGGTTGAGGAAGTGTGCAGGCCACAGACCATTCTTAGCAGACAGTGTGGACAAGACCACTGGATTTGGAGCAACTGGACAGAATAGTAAAAGAGTTAGGTATACAAATGTTAGTCTTGCTGTTATATTTACTTTGGCATATTCTGCTTATTAACATGACACAGCCACTGTATCCACCCACACTGATGTTATGACCTCCCTGCCTGTGTCTCAGATTTCTGAAGGAGTCTCACATGGTTCTCTGAGCTTCTGGACGTTACCAATCTGGGAGTCTTCTCTCATGGCATGACTGGCTGGGTGGATGAGGGGAAAGAAGTGGATGTTGTCTACCTTGAGTTCAGCAAGGCTTTTGACACTCTCTCCCACAACACCCTCATAGGCAGGCTTAGGAAGCATGGGGGAGATGAGTGCATAGAGAAATGGATTGAGAACTGGCTGAGTGGCAGGGCTCAGAGGGTTGTGATGAGCAGCACAGAGTCTAGCTGGAGGCCTGTAGCCAGTGGTGTGCCCCAGGGGTCAGTACTGGGTCCGGTCTTGTTCAACATCATCACCGTTCATCAATGTTCATCAATGACCTGGACGAGGGGACAGAGCGTACCCTCAGCAAGTTTGCTGGTGATACAAAACTGGAAGGAGTGGCTGACACGAGAAGGCTGCGTTGCCACTCAGTGAGATCTGGGCAGGCTGGAGAGTTGGGTGGAAAGGAACCTAATGAAATTCAAGAAGGGCAAGTAGGGTTCTGCACCTAGGGAGGAATAACCCCCAGCACCAGTACAGGTTAGGGGTTGACCCACCAGGAAGTAGCTCTGCAGAGAAGGACCTGGGAGTTCTGGTGGAAAACAAGCTTTCCCAGAGCCAGCAATGTGCTCTCGTGGCCAAGGCAGCCAATGGTATCCTGGGGTGCATTAAGACGAGGATGTAACCCTGTGCAACCTGCTCTAGGTGATCCTGGTTTAGCATGGAGCTTGGACTAGATGATCTCCAGAGGTCCATTCCAACCCCTCCTATTCTGTAATTTAGCTCAATTTCCTGATCAAAACTGGGACAGATTCAGATCTGAACAATGAAGGCAAATTAGAGATAGAAGGTAATTTAAAGAGGATGCCAAGTTCTGAAAATAGAAGATTACCTCCAAGACTAGCAGAGAAGAATGGAACTATTAAAATCACTTAAAACAATTATAACATTATATTCAAGTCTGTTAACTTGCAAGGAAGAAGTGAGTGCTCAGTTCTGTTGAGACGCTGAGAATATCCGCAGCAGAACTTCACAACTTTTTCCCCACTATGCAGCAAGTATACGTCAGTTTTTCAAGCAGTGATATTTGACTATCTAGAGAAGAAAATATAGCCCTCAGATCATTGATCTTTGGAAGGAAAGTATAGAGTATCACAGGGGGAAATCACTCCATCTTGGGTAGAAGGGACTTGGCAAAGCATTAAACATATAACTTTTTGTTCTTAGTATTAGAGTAAAATCCAGGGAGAGAAATTAAAGGGAAAGAGGAGTAAAACAGTCAAGGATGCCTATTTATAACCTGGATATTAACACATGAAGAAAGTACAAAGACTAGTTCAGGTGAAATATGGTTATTTCTGGCACAGAATGTAGCAGCTTTTGAAACAGCTCCTGTATTCATGAGTTGAAGACAGCAAGTGAAAATCTGTTACACACACATGCATATACACTCTTGAAGGTCTGAGATAAAAAATATTAATACTGAGCAACATACGCCTACCTGGAGGTTAAAAATGAACACTTAATTTTGTTTCATCTATGTATCTTTAATTTTCCTCCTCTTCGCATTTAATTTACACTCTGAAGAGCACTTCCAGCTTAAGGTTTGTAGAAAACAAGCTCAAAGCCAATAGCATTCAAGTTTGACTTCCATTTACTTCATTACTCTGTCTCATTTTCCTTTCTGGTTATTAAAGCAGAGACTGCGCACTAATGACATGATGATTAGCATCTCTTCAAGCTGCATTCTTGCATCTCTCAAAATCAATTCTCAACAACAAATGTTTACTATTCCTTAGTTTAACAATTATCCAGAATACCATACCATAAATGAGCATATTTCTTGAGAGTCCTTCACTTGATTTTTGACCTTTGTACTAATTGCTGGTTTGGAATTACTTTTAAGAAGATATTGTCTGTATCTCTTTAGTCAATTTACTAATTATTCATGGAACCACTTACCAAGTAATTAATGATATAAAATTTGTCATATTCTTTGTTTTTGGCATTGATTCTGCGATGCTGCTTCTTTCTCATGTGATCTTTAAGTGTGTTTTTGTCTCTGAAAACTTTTTCACAGTATAAACACTGCAAACTAAGATAAAAAGGCAAACAGGTCAACATGTTAAAATCACAATAGTACAAGAAAACATCCTAAATTAGCTGGTGATATATAGAGTGAAATTAATCCTAAGCACGTGAGAGCAATCTAAATGAAAGTTTATTTGAAAAAAAAAAAAAGTACAAGATAATCTTAGATCACAGTACGGTCAACCAAACACAGAGATGACAAAAATGACATAAGATGAAAATATATATAATACAAAAGTTTACTGTTTGTCCCACATGCAAAGTGGGAGAAAAGCCTGATTACCGAAACTTGTCCTCCTAGGGGCACAGGAGGGCTGCTGACTGGTCAACATCTGAACTTTTAACTCAGCTTGCATGTACACTGGCATCCAATCCATCAATAACTGCTTCTTTGTAATTTAGAGTGAAAAAACCCAAACTCTGAATGTGCTACCTATCTTTAAAAACAATTTAAATTAGCTAAACAGGAAGTTTTATACTTCTAACTTGCTGAAAGTTTGCTGGGGTGATCAGTGGGTTTTGAAATTCTGAGAAATCAAATTTAGTAAATAAATTCATGTACAGACACGCATATATAAAATAATTCATGTATAGGTATGTACATACATATATAAACATATATAGGCATGAATATTATTACACACGGACATTACTTGAGAAGGTGAAAACATTCATTAAAAAATGAGAATTTTACCACAGCATGTCTTCCGGACCAATTCAAACAAAACAGAAGTATACACACTGTCTTAAATTTTCTGTTATAAGCACTACAAAATAATTGTTCTCTCCACTGTACTATCAACTGACATCTGAAAGTTGAGCCTGAAAAGCATTAAGTCAAGTCTCTTGACTCAGACAGTGGATTATGAGAACAGTAATCTGCACTTCAGCCTAAATGGGCAACTCTCCATGAAATAAATGATGGTCATTTTTTTCTGACAGAGACATAGCAGAGCCCTGAGCTTACAGGAACTACATCCTTGTTTAATGGATGTAGGTCTTGAGCCTCCAGTTAGCCAACGTGGTAAAACATTTTTCTCAGAAGTGAGTGGCTTACATATCCTACCAAGATGGAGACAGTTCCTTGGCCCACTTGAAAAATTACTTCCGCAGGAGGATGGGGAAAACTCCTAGAAAATAATTTCTTACGAAATAAAAACTTTTTAACTGTGGCATTATATCTTTGTATTGACAATGCTGGCTAGCAGGAATAAAAAAAAAAGGGAGGGAAAAACAACAGCACTTTAAGAAACACAAATCATGGTACTGAAAAATGTGGTAGCTCTGAATTAAAATGATCACTTTTTTTTTCTTTTTTCTTTACTTACAGGTGAAAGCATGCTTGATTGTACAGTTAGAAGGAATTTTAACAGTGTCTGGGTCAGGTCTTCCTGAGATTTCCCCAGGGTTTAAGATATAGATGTTGAAGAAGAAAATTATTTTCTTACTCAAGCATTTGCCCCTGCAAAATCCATTAATATTGTGCCTAGAAGGCCTGCACCTGCACCCTAAAAACCCTCATACTCCTTTAGCAAAAGTGCATCCAGATTCCCTGCAGCTCTTGTGTGTGGAGCAGCAATTCAAGATTCTCAGTGTCTTTTTGCCTTCCAAGAGCTTAGGCTTACTGTTGAGGAAGTTTTGAGTTCTCCTTGTGCTTGCAGCCTCAAAATCTAAATATTTCCTTGTTGGTGAATCATAGACCCAACAGCAGCATACACCTATGAATTTTAATGACTGCTTTGCTCCACCTGCTAACAGCACAGTGTTTGCTCTACTTATGAAAGGCATTCCCAGGAAGGGTATGTAATGCTTTTCCTTAGCATACACAATGTAGTCGTGCCATTTGCCTGAAACAAGGTTTTTCTTCTCTTAAAAATATTTTCAGGTACCATTCTACTAGCATAGCTATTAAGTCTATTCTCAGTGGAAGTGGTCTTTCACTACTTTGGAAGCAATTTCAGTGTGTGTATTAGCCACAGAGAAGATTGGCTTTGGGAAACCTTCATCTAAACGAAACTCTCAGGTCCTACTGACAAACAGTAGAGCTGCAATTTATTGGTGAGCAAGGTAACTCCGTGCATTAGGCAACACCAATGATAATGTAAAAGGCATTCTTGATACATCTTAATTTCTGGAAGAAGTTAACCTGTACCTATTGTGACTACACATTCATCGTTAGGCCAACGACTAGATTAGAGCGCACTGCTGACTTTTCCATCCTTTGAATCTCTTTTTTTTTCTTTCCCTTTTTTTTTTCTTTTTTGTTTGGTTTTGTTTTACTGGTTTTACAAACCAGTAGATCCCAAATTTACTTGAAAGAATATTTAATCTAATTTCCGTACCCCAGTTTTCACAAATCCCAGTGTCCTGTGGCTGTTCATAACTAAGCCTACGATTTAGGCAAATTTCTCCTGCAGTCTTTGATTACGGATTGTATTAAAATCTAATAAACTTGTTAAAGCTACAGTTTCACCCTTAAGGAAGTACACTGTCTGCTAGAGCCCAATTTATATTTGTGGCATACTTCATATTGTCCCATTTATGAAATCCATATAAGGCACTTAGATATTTGCAAAGGAAACTCAAAGTGAAGAGTTTCTTCCTCTTTGCTACCCAAGCTCTTCTCCCAAATTCCCTTTTTAACTTCTTCAGCTATCTCAGGTTTACATGTTTCTGAGGCAGCATATGCAATGGCTGTCCCCTTCTGCTCTGGGATGTACTCTTGTCAGCAGTAGAGAAGGGAGAGACCAAACATGCTGCATTATTGATACACAGAGAAGCAAGTTAAGATTGGCATAAGAACTCTGTATTCAGTGATTAAAGAAATGTTTAGCAGAATTATTGTCATGATGAGAAACAAGAACATTAATTCTAACAGTTGTGAGAAAAGGGGACACGCTATCATTGATGTCAGTGGAAACAATGGAAAGCATTGTGTGTGACTCCATTTTTCCAGCAAACACATATTACGAATTGTTATGAATCAGCTTTCAATAAGTCAACAAAAAGCCTTCTAAGAGCACTCACAATAAACTTACATTCTCTCTTTGTTTCTTCTTAACTAACCGTGAATGTTGAATTAATTTTAACCCAACTTATTTCCAAGGTTAAAAGAAATATGACCTAAATCCATTGAAAACAAGCAGACAAACAAACAATCTACTTACTTGTCGAGCTTCTCCTGCAACACAGCTAAAAACTCGTAGCAATTCACAATGTTATCTGGCAGCCCAATATTAAAAGCATGCTCTCTTGCCATATGATTGAGAAGGACAGATCTACAGAAGACATTCAAAAAGAATGTTGCATATTTTTGAATACATATGAGAATTATTCAATTAGTGATTCAAAATACACCAATTGCTCAAAAAAAGCATAAAAGACAACATGAAATAAACAATAATAGTGTTGCTGCCACTGCTCAAAAAAAAGAATGCAACTTTATTGAAATAGGAAGTTTTCAATTTCAGCTCTGCTGAACATCCAGTAACATTTTAATTGCTTAATCTGCATGCATGAAATATAATCCTTTAAAAGAAAATTACAATATAGTCTATGTTGACCCTCACTGTTAGCAAGGCTCATTTATTAACCTGAATAAGCAAATCACATGTATCAAACAACCGTCTTGAGGAACATTCTAAAAAGCCATTTGTCAGTTTTCTCTATGCCGGTTAACAGAGCAGAAATTCTTGGGTGTGATATGCGTTTACATCAATATTGCTTCACACAGCACTAGCAACACAAACAGCACTCAAAAATATGCATGAACAAACCTAATGGATGTTTAAGTAAGTTCTTTTTCTAACAGAAGTATACTGGTTAATTCCTTAGGTGCCTAACATCTCTATATGCCTCAACTTCTGCATTTGGGGTCTAAGGAAACATCCAGGTGTTATCACTGCTGAGCCTTGCTTTTACCACAGTCCAGGCACAATTTTCAAATCACGTGTTCTGTGCAACCCAAGAGTAGGCAGAGGCTGAAATTCTTGGGGGCTGAAGGATGTGAACTTCATTACACCAGGCAGTAAATATGACATTACATAACACTGGGATGACCTGCAGGGACATGACCCCGGGTTCTTCTACCCTTCCAGGGTAGCAGAACTACCCATGCAAACACACATTCAGGGATAACTCAGCCTCTCCAGCCAAAATGCATGTACTGCATTGAGCCAAATTTTCAATGAAGCAAGCACTTGAATGCAACTCCCGCTCACCCCTGACTGAGGCTGCAAAGCACTCCATTCTCACTCTAGTTTTCCTCCCCTCTTTTTCATTCAGTTGATGCTAGTTTGGTGAGATTTAAACGGAAAAATGTGTAACTGGATAGAATTTTTTTTTTTTAACAGCCATACTGGCTTAAGCAGCTCTCCTTTACCACTAAATTAACTGCTGAGAAACTGTCTCTCTTTAAAATGGTTCAGTTCCCAACTCCAGCTTACTGCAAAGTATAAAAACGTGTACTGGAATAAATAAAGGATTGAGAAGTGGGAGAGGGTCTATTTCAAATGGCACTGCAGTTCAAAGGAATACTTAAACTATACCTTACAATGAATTTTATCTTCTGAGTCCTACCATTAGGCACTAACTGGTTCGATGACATTAAAACCATAAACAAAGACACTGAGAAGATATGAAAAAAATAAAACAGAAGCAAACAAGTCAATACACAAACCTGTTTCCTGTGAATTCTTGATCACAGAACATACACATGCTATGAAAACTTGTGTCATATCTCTCTTGCTGTTGCTGTTCTAGAATTTCTCTCTATGAGAAGAAAGAGATACAGATCAAAAATAACAATCATTACCTCACATAAGCTTATTATACCCCTTTATCCTTACTGGTAACAATCAACATACAAAATTAAAATGTGCTGCTGACATAAACCAGGAGTTAGATTTTTTGGTGGGTTCTCACAAAAATGACAGGTTTTATCAAAGGCAGTATGTGCTCCAGTCAAGTTCCATTAAAAGTCTACTTCTGTTACACAAGGTGCATGGAAAGAAATACAATCCACAGTAAGATTTTATACAGCTATTTAAATGATTCTGTACATAACATATCAGTTTGGTGTTATATTTAGATTTACCTCTGGTATCAGTAAGCAAGTTTATGGGTAATCATGATGCCCAGTGGAATGATGAACACAATGCTAATCACAAGCAATCTAGAAGACTTTTTCACAATGTGGGACTGATGAGACAAGAGCCCTGGCAGCTTCTGCAAGGAGCTACGGCACATAATAAACCCATAGAAAAGGAGAAGCTGATTGCCTTTACACCAGTCCTGTTTAATTTAGAGCAACAGACTAGGCTAGACACTTTGCAACGCTTGACCACAGTTTTCCTTACAAGAACAAACCCATGCAGCACGCGAGTTTCTCTGTAACAGCAGCAGTGTAGTTACACCGTGGAGTTACTACAGATGTAAAGGCCGTAATCATCTGGGACACGGGAGAATCGGTGTTCGGATTAAAACTTAGCATATTTTCAGCCCGGCAGTACACTACCCTGTACTTGTGTTTAAAGTACTGATAACTGGTAAAGTATTTATTTTCTGTGCAACTGAAAACAGAGGTGCTGCTGTCTGCTTTCTGACATTTGGGATCCTGACTGAATTTCTTAGAGGATTTTCTCAATCTCTTTATCTCCTTAGAACCTGCAACAGTGGAGCTTTGTGTTTCTCACCTACCTCTTTAGTGCCTCTTTTGTGTGGATTAAGGCCCAAATTTGTCCATAGTCTACATCTAAATCACACTCAGCTATGCCTATTGGATAAGCTCCATAGAAGGCAGAAAAGAAGGAAAAAGGAAAAGAAAAAAGAAAAGAAAGAAAAAAGAAGAGGAAGGCTTGAGCTATTGTCATGACAGGCCCAAATGTGTCCTGCAGCATGGACAGGCTGGTGCGGGCCCACCAGACCCTGTCCCCTCACGCACTGAGAGATGACAGGAGGCCGACAGCAGCAAATAAACATGCTACTGGTTCCTCTTCCACCAGAGCAGCACACCGTACCCAGTGAGGGGCAGTGGGATGAAAGGAGGCCGGCTGGAGAGCGCAGCAGTGTGCCACACCACGCCTGGGGCCAGCGGCTGCTGTGGGGACCAGCACACTGTGCCTTAGCACATACTCAGCCTCACAATTTGGGAGCTGTAGCTGTTGCGCACCAGATAACAGTCAGTTTGCATTCTGGTTACCCTGGAAATACAGATCCTGGGGCTTTTCTGTTTGTTTTTGTACTGCAAGTTGTAAATTCTATGTTGGGAGTCATGCTCAGCAGCGCCTACTCAGATTCCAGGCCATACCCGCTCCCATCCTGCTGCGTTATGCAAAACGTCAACTAACAAAAATATAAATTCCTGGGTTTCAGGGCTGTCTCCTGAAAGAGATAAATGGAGCATAACACATCTTGTGAGAGCCCTTCAGCAGAGATGCAATTAAGCAAGGGTATCTGCCTGCTCCATGCGGGCAGCGAACATCCCACGGCACAGCAGTGAGAACCGGGGCGCTCGCTGGTACCAGCGCTGGCTGCCACCTCTCCCAGCTCAGTGGCACGGCTGGCGCCGTTTGGCTAAACTCCAGTTTGAAGGCATCCGCATGTAGTTTATATACTTTGTAAAACACACTAGAAACAATCTGAAAGGAAAACAAAAGGTACCATGTACAATTCAAACATTAAGATAGCAAGGGCTTAAACATCCCCACCCTCCCTTTAATGTTCTTCCAATGTAGCTTCCTAATTGTACTCTAGGAGGGGAAAAAAAAATTCTGCAATATTTGGCTGCCTAACTCTAGATTCCCACCTCATACAAATTGCTTATTGGAGCCCTGGTGAACTGCTGCTCCCAGTTGTGCCAGAGGGGGAAGGAGAAGCATACTGTATCCTCCAGACACATGGTGGATGCTCCTGCTCCTCTGCTCTCTCACCCGTCCCATCTGCCCCTCCACCTGCAAGCTGGGCAGCTGGGACGCTTTGCCTAACCCAGCATCCTTGCTTTATGAATTTCCTAAACAGAGTTTAAAAAGTATTTTCCAAGGCAGATACTCCTTTTATCAAATGTTGGCATCACTCACTGCTAGAGGGGACTTTCCCTGCCAGCAAGCACATCTGGTACTTGCACAGGTGAGGAATTATTGTAATAGCAATTACAATAACTTGCATAAAACTTTTGAGATTTTTCTGAGCGAAGACTTTCAGCTGGTAATGACAGTCAAACTTAAACTGAAGTTTTGAGGTAGGAAATGAGTAATTTACTTTAATATCCACAGCATTTTCCAGCCCCTTCAAATTGTTGGAGCCGTTAGCATTAACTCATGGTTGATACTAAGATCAATCCAGAACCATTTCAGCCATGAATGTTTTCTAAAACTTTTTTAGGATACTGTGTCATATCAAAGTGTCAGATAATGAGTCACCTGAGGAAAAAGCAAACATCACAAAATACACATATTTTAGTTATCTTTTTCCTTAATGAATAAAATAACTGAGCACAGACAGAAAAAGTAAACACTATAAAAGTGACACAAATATCATAGCTTGATTTCAAGCAATTAGTTTACAATTTTGATACAGTTTGTTGAATAATTCCTGACTCCCATCTCTTTTTATCTTTTGTGAGAAGTTCTGTCAGCTATTTGTCCTCCACTCTTTCTCCTGTATTGTATGATTCACTAACAAAACCCCAAAAGTTCCATTATTGTACTGAAGACTGTCAACCTAGCTGTGAAATAACCATTACCAGAACACATATTCCCACTGATATAAAGTAGAACTTAAATTACAGAGGTTTTTAGTTTAAACTCTTGTTCCCACAAGCCATATGAAGCTTATGGGATCAACCAGGAATTGTCAACAGTAAGTACTGCTAGATGACAAGTTCTTGGGAGCACATATTTAGACGGAGCCTAGCTCAAATAAGCAGTAGATATGACTGTGGCAGTTAGCAGCCTCCTGAGGAATAGTTTTAGGATGCAAGTGGTTGATCACCTTCAGGCATGGCAAATGGAAACTGGATGTTACTGATCATACTTACATGCAACAAAAATGGAGTTGCTTTGCAGGAGTACTTAATAAAATCAAGTTCAGTTTTAATCCAATCTGCCTTTTTGTTCTGCATGGAAAAAAACCTCTTCTACAGTTCTTAGTCGTCCACTTTATATTATATGGGTGTTTTACCATAACAAAATCCAACCAAATTACAAATCACAGAATCCTAGAATGGTTAGGGTTGGAAGGGACATCAAAGATCATCTAGTTCCAAGCCCCCTACCACGGGCGGGGACACCCTCCACTAGACCAGGCTGCCCAAAGCCCCATCCAACCTGGCCTTGAACACTGCCAGGGATGGGGCATCCACAGCTTCTCTGGGCAACCTGTTCCAGTGCCTCACCACTCTCACAGTAAAGAATTTATTCCTAATATCTAATCTAAATCTGCCCTCCTTCATTTTAAAGCCATTCCCCCTTGTCCTATCACTCCCTGACCTTGTAAATGTTCCCTCTCCGTCTTTCCTGTAGGTCCCCTTTAGGTGTTGGTAGGCCGCAATTAGATGTCCCTGGAGTCTTCTCTTCTCCAGGCTAAACAAGCCCAGCTCCCTCAGCCTGTCCTCGTAGGAGAGGTGCTCCAGCCTTCTGATCAGCTTTGTGGCCCTCCTCTGGACTTGCTCCAGCGACTCCATGTCTGTCTTGTACTGGGGACCCCAGAGCTGGATGCAGTACTCCAGGTGGGGTCTCAAGAGCAGAGCAGAGGGGCAGAACCACCTCCCTTGACCTGCTGGCCACACTGTTATTAATGCAGCCCAGGACACGGTTGGCTTTCTCAGCTGCAAGCACACATTGCTGGCTCATGTTGAGCTTTTCATCAACTAGCACCCCCAAGTCCTTCTCCTCAGGGCTGCTCTCAATCCATTCTCCACTCAGCCTGCAGTTGTATTTGGGATTGCGCCAACCCACGTGTAGGACCTTGCACTTGGCCTTGTTGAACTTCATGCAGTTTGCACAGGCCCACCCCTCAAGCCTGTCAAGGTCCCTCTGGATGGCATCCCTTCCCTCCAGCGTGTTGACCGCCATCACACAGCTCGGTGTTGTTGGCAAACTTGCTGAGGGTGCACTCGATGCCACTGTCCATATCGCTGACAAAGATGTTAAACAGTGCCGGTCCCAGTACCGACCCTTGAGGAATGCCACTTGTCACTGGTGTCTACTGGGACATTGAGCTGTTGACCACAACTCCTGTGCGGCCATCCAGCCAATTCCTTGTCCACTGAGTGGTCCACCTGTTGAATCCATGCCTTTCCAATTTAGAGACAAGGATGTCATGCAGGACAGCGTCAAATGCTTTGCACAAGTCCAGGTAGATGACATCAGTCACTCTTCCCTTGTCTACCAATGCTGTGGACTATAGTATACTATCTATTCTGTGTTTTAACTAATTACAGCAAAAAGACTTGGTAAGGATGTGGAAGTGTTTATACTGGAACGATCATCTTTAAATATGCCAGCACGCTAAACTGCCAATACAAAAGAAATGTCATAATTTTCATGATAATATGTAATTTAGAGTTTAGAAAAATGCCCTGCCCATTCATGATGCTCAGTTTGGGGCTGTAAGGAGTTCAGACTTTCTCCTAGGAGGTGATAATTTAAAATGACCCTGAAAAAGCGTTCCTGTTTCTCTCCTCTGAAGCAGTATTTTGGAAGCAATTACCCATTTTTTTCCAGAAGCACTTAAGCACTATGCATCAGCAAGAATTCACACTGATAATCAGTAAAAGATGAAAAGATGAAAAATGCGTACTTCCAACTGGTAAGCACTTTTCCCTAAACAATTACTTTTTCTCTGGTCTGTAGTTCAAGAGACATTCAAGACATACAAAATGCCTTCTTCAAACGGTAAGACTTAAAACTAACTCAATTGAATGCCAAAAAGTACGGACTCAGGACAGTTGGGCTTATGGCACATTAGACTTTTCTCCTACTGTAATTCCTTCTACACTTCCCTCCAACAGACACTGTATCCCAGGTGCTAAATTATCTTTTCTTATTGCTGTCAGATCACTGCTTTTTAAAATCCTAAACTCCTTTACTAACAAGGCCTTCATAAACAATTTACATAGCTATTTAAATGTATGGCCTGGATGACTCGTATAGAACAACCATTCACAGCCAGCACTCAAGCACAAGTTTTGCTGCCTTTGCTGGCAACCTGAACAAAGCGTTAGTAGTCAAAAGTTTGCCTATTTTTTCCAACTATATCACTTGGTCCAACAAAAATATATTACTTCTTTCTCTATAATCACAGCACTTCTGATAGGTAAGAAATTAAGGCAGAAAGTACTTTTCCAGGTCCAAGATAGAGGCAGATCACATACGCAGTTTGGGACAAGATCATGCAATGACTTTGTAGTGAGACCTGAATTTATAATTTCTCAGTCCCGGAAATCATTCATGCAGTGGGGGATGGATTCTGCAATTCAGCCTGTAAAACAGAGCTAACAGTAGTATGTGTCTTCTTTTTGAAGATGTTCAGGACCATAAAAAGAAAAAAAAATTACTGCCATAAGACTTGACAAGGCAAAGTCCAAAATCTCTACTCCAAAGCCTTAAGCTTGTAAGTAGTCACATCTTTAAGCATTTCAGTACTGGGCTGGATTGGGGCAAGAGCATATTGGGGTTCTTGTTGGCATCTGCCTTGCCAGTTCTGGTCCTTCACTCTCATGCTATCGTAGAATCACAGAACCGTTTTAGTTGGCAAAGATCTTTAAGATCACCAAGTCCAACCATTAACCTAACACAGCCAAATCCAAACACTAAACCATGTCCCTAAGTGCCACATATAAGTGTCTTTTAAGTGCCTCCAGGGATGGCGACTCAACCACTTCCCTGGGCAGCCTGCTCCAATGACTGACAACTCTTTTGGTGAAGAAATTTTTTCTAATATCCAATATAAACCTCCCTGGGTGCAACTCGAGGCCACTTCCTCTTGCCCAAACACTTGTTATTTGGGAGCAGAGACCAACACCCACCTGGCTACAACCTCCTTTCAGGTAGTTGTAGAGAGCGAGAAGGTCTCCGCTGAGAGGGGGAGACTAGGGAAGAGACTAGAAAGATAATATGTTATACAAATGCTCACTTAAGAGAAGTTCCAATGAAAGCTTTTTTATAAATGGTGCTATTTCCTCTGGGGAGGTAGTTTGTGTAAAGATGTTCCTTTGAAGGGGAAACTTCACAACTGTTACAGTGTGAAGGACTCAAACATCTGAGCACTCAGTCACACTGCTGCAGAGTGTAGGATCCCAAGCCACATTCCTTCTGTTACAATTAGGGACTCACTAACACTACTGAAATAAGTGTCGCCTGGGAAATAAGGCACTACCGGAGATAGCAATGTGGGTGTGAATTTGAATCTAAATAATATAAGATAGATACTTCATAATAAGAATGCGTATTTTATCAAGCTCTCCTAGGTGATCCTTCAAACGCACCATGTGTATCTTTAGTTATAGTTTCTTCCAATTTAAATAAGAGTTACATTTCCCTGCTGAGTGCTCACAGAAACTAGCTATTGCTGTAGGCAAAGGAAGCAAGTGTAACAGATTCTGGGTTAAACAAAACAAAACAATCCTGCTGACAGATCACAACAGGAAACTGCTTACACACTTCACTGGCAATAAGACAAACCAACACAGTACACTGAGACAAAGATCAGGACCGGTGACACTTGAGATGCACTAGTCTCTAAAAACTTTCCAAACACCTTATTTATTTGACAATTATATACACCATTAGGATAACCCACCCTAATAAGAGTAAGAAAATTACATTTGGTTTTGCATCTAGAGTTTCCTCACAGGTTGGCTGATGAGCTTCACATTGCGCTTGTAGCTGCTAAATTGGAAAAATATTTATAAAGAATCATGGTATCAGAAACTTCACACTTCTGTAAAGACCTGCAATCTTATCTGTATATCAATAGCTTGTCTCCTAACTTTGTATTCAGCTTCTCTCTTTACTGATCACCTTATTCAGTTCTCCCACTTCAAACAGTACTCTCTTGCCTCTTGATTACAGAAGAAAACCAACTTCCAATTCTGTAATCATTAGCATGATCATTATCTCAGGAAGAGTGCCTTTTCTTTAATATTATCAGAGATGTCTGCTGGAGCAGACCTTCAGGAAACAGCTTAGCTGCAAGGTGCATGGAAATACAACAAATTTGTTAGGATAGGACATCCAGTCTGGAGAACACTCAATACCTTTGAAGCCAGCTGTCACACCATCCAGTGTACGTGTGTTTAGTGATTACTTTGTGCACTTTTCTCTCTCATCCAGTGAATGTGAAAACTCATACATAGTTCAAAAGCATCATAAACAGGGCCCCACTAGCTACACTGACAGTTCAGCATGTCAAAGACTAATCACTAAGGAATAAAGGATGATTAGAGACCCACTTTTGGGACACAGAAGAGAGGAAAGCAATGGGGCAGTGACCTACTATCAACCAAGAGATACTGCCTATCTGGAGATGAAAGAGAGTACTCCACCTGGTACAGGCTGATCATCCAACTGGGCATTTCTGACTTTTTACTAGATGGTTAGATAAGACGTTACCACAAAACTCTGTGAACAAGAATGAAATAGGAAAAGCAATGGGTAGCATCTTCCTGAATCTTTTAGGTTGAGTTCAAGGCACAGGCATAGATCAACATGTTCTGGAGAGGAAAGGAATATATAGATATATATATAGAGAGAGCATTTAAGAATATCGTCATATGACTGGGGAAACAAAGGCTACCAACGAGCCTCTGCATAAAGACAAGAAAAAGCATCTTAGGACATCAGCTTGTCAGCTAAGTGGGGAGACTTGAAACTAGGTTTGAAAGGACAACAAAAAAACCCCAAAGAGAAATGAGTTGTGACTGACTGGAAAAACACGAAGTTGGGAAGAAAATGGTGGTGGAGATGGAAAAGAATGTAAAAAGAAAAGCAAGCTGCTGAAACACAGATCCTGGCACACTGAATGAATACAAAGACCAAACTAGAAGTTAACTGTCATTATAATGAACTGGCTAAAGTCTCAGGATTGTAATATGAGTGTTACACATTTATTGTAAAATTTCTGAGGTGCATTCTCCTGACTCTTGTTTTGTATGGCAAGTTGCCTCTTAGGAATAGGGAAAATGTTTTTTTTTTTTCCTGTACCTTATCCTAGTTCTGGCCTAATCTGCAGAGCTTAGTTTCAAAGGGAACAGTGGGAATGACTAACTGAGATGGCTATAAGGGACTGTTCCCCTAGCTTTCTGTCCCACTTGTTTTCAGGTTCTTCCTCCCTTCCTTGTTGCTCCTCTTCTTGAATTGACTCAGTTGCTGAAGCAATACAGGCTAGAATCTGCACTTGAACAGGCTGTAAGCAATGAGAGGTCAGATGACTCAGGCTCTGAAGAGTACTTCAACACTGAAGTGGAAGACAGTCTTATAGCTTATTCAGGAAGCTGAGTCAATCAAAAAATGGGGGAAGAGTTTCATGCTATGATGAAAACTAAGTTACCATGCGAAGATGTATGAAAAGGGTTGAAATTACAGTAGACGTGTACCCCAGGCTGTCAAGTTGAAGTGGGAGATAGGTCAAGTTCTTTTTGAACTAAGACAACCAAAGAAGATGTAGACGGGCTAACACAGTAAAAGGGAATAGCAAAAAGCAACCTCTCCCTGCCCCCAAATACATTAGGAATAAACAGCAAAGAAAACCAGAGATCCATTACTTCACGTAGGAAGAGACCAAACATAGACAAAAGAGGAATGCCTGCGATCTTCAGGGCTTTAGTCTTTGCAAGAAATTATGTCAAAATCGTTAACGAAATGCATTTAAAATATAAGAAACAAAGAATTGAGACCAAAAAAGGTAAGAAAGAGTTAGAAGTTGGAAGTTATGCACATTCAGATCTGACAGAATTTACCCGAGTCATTATGGAATTAGACAAAATGATTTCTGACCATTAGTATGACAACTCTTCAACAGCCCATGGAGAATGGGCAAGATTCAAGAGTGCTTGAGAAAAGGAATTAAATAATAGAATACAGGGAAAGGAGGACCTATAGAATTTCAGATATAGGTATTAGCATGCTAATATAAGCTATACTGTAAGCACTTCAGATGTTGCAAGATGTTAAATTAGGCTAGCATCATGACTGCTTCCAGTGCACAGCTTCAACCTCTTGAACCTCAGCTTAAGCCTGTGACAACCTGGGGATCACACAAACAGCTCATCCTGGGAAACAAGTATAGCTGAGCACTCTAAACACCTCTTTGTCCCTTTTTCCATTTTGGTGAAGACTCCTCTTCAGGGTCTATCTACTGCGAGGAACAGTAGTAGCCTCTTCACCTAAAACTACTAGTCACATGACAGGAGAATAGCTGTAAACATGACAGCAAGAAAGGTCAATGCTGTGGTAGGAAGTGTTTTCAAAAAACAAGTTTGAGGTTTTTACCTTTTAAAAATAATCTTAAGTGGCTTATACTGATAATGCTTCTCCCAGCATCTTCAGTTTGGCCACCAGGTCTGCCCTGCCTGGTTCCACTGCTTCACAACTAAGAGTTCTTTGTCAAGACTGTGTTTTTCCAAAAGACCGTATCTGTTTTGTATTACACAGCCTTGTCAGCTATTTCAGCAAGCTGCGCTCTCTAACTTAGCTCAGGCTCATTCCTTGGCCTCTCTCAATACATCACAGTCACCATAATGTCTCTGCACAACATCCACCTTGGCTAGCTCCCCTGCTGCAATACAGCCTCAAATAGTCCTAAACTGGAGTTTCAAAACTGGAAAATGGAATGCTTCAGCTAGCACATTTTAAAGACAACATTTGTCCTCGTTTGGGCTTGCTGTTGGAGACAGCAGTTAGGATTCAAAAGCTGCAGAAAAATCACCCAAAGTTGTATAGTTCTGGTCCTGAACTCTGCACAACTCACATGAGCCCACTTGCCAGCTCGCTCTTAATTGCTGGACTTGTCTGGAGGTAAAAGAATTTACAAAGCAAAATAACTATTTAACTTGCAAGTCAACACTCAGATTGCAGCAAAAGGAAATGAAAAACTAAACAGACTTTATTGCTGTAACGAAAGCGGTGACTCCATCAGCCCCAACTACAGCTGCAGCTTCGTTTCACAAAATCCTTCTGTAAAAATGAAGATACAATTCTGGTATTTAAAACAGTGTTAATAACAAAGGCTATTTCACACAAAAATAAAAATGCATACCTCTTTCTTTTCTAACTTAATTACTCTGTAAAGAAACCCAGCACTTGCACTGGGCTAAATCCTGTACTTTTCTGAATCTGAGGAAAGATCTGTTTGCAGAGGAGATGAGGTGGCTCACCTGCAAACAAACTCTGCACTTCCTTGACACTAGCAGTCGAGAGAAGGTCTAGTTGGAACAGGAGGGCATAGAACAAAACACCACAAAATCAGAAACAAATGCCCTTTAAAAAAAGAAAAAGTACAGTCTGATGGGTAGCAGCCAGGAGTTATTACTGCAACAGACGGTTTATAGAATCATAGAATCTTTAAGGTTGGAAAAGACCTCTAGGATCATCAACCCAACACCACCATGTCTACTAAACCATAGAATCATAGAATCATAAAGTTGGAAGAGACCTCAAGGATCATCTAGTACAACCGTCCCCCCCTCACCTATTACCCACTTAAACCATGTCCCTAAGTACCACATCCAACCTTTCCTTAAACACACCCAGGGACAGTGACTCCACCACCTCCCTGGGCAACCTGTTCCAATGCCCGACCACCCTTTCCGAGAAGAAATTTCTCCTCATCTCCAACCCGAACCTCCCCTGGCGCAAGTTGCAGCCGTTCCCCCTTGTCCTCTCGCTAGTCATCTGCGAAAAGAGGCCGACCCCCAGCTCGCCACAACCTCCTTTTAGGTAGTTGTAGAGAGCAATACTATGTTCCAAAGTGCCATGTCTACACACTTTTTGAACACCTCCAGGGACGGTGACTCCACCATGCTTCTGGGGAGCCTGTTCCAATGCCTGAACACCCTTTCGGTGAAGAAATTTTTCCTAATATTCAACCTAAACCTTCCCTGGAGCAATTTGAGGCCATTTCCTTTTGTCCTATCACCTGTTACTTGGGAGAAGAGACCAAGACCCACCTGGTTACCACCTCCTTTCAGGTAGTTGTAGAGGGCAATAAGGTCTCCCCTGAGCCTCCTTTTCTCCAGACTAAACAGTCCCAGTTCCTTCAGCCACTTCTCAAGCACCCACTTGTGCTCCAGACCCTTCATCAGCTTTGTTGCCCTTCTCTGGACACGCTCCAGGGCCTCGATGTGTTTCTGGTAGTGAGGGGCCCAACACATTATTTGAGGTGCGGCCTCACCAGGGCTGAGTACAAATTCTATGAAAACATTAGCTGCATGCACAATCACAAACCTCTTTTCTTCATCAGAGGCACAAACAACATGATATATTCTAGGGAAACGAACATCATTATGACACTGCATGCCCACATGCAATATTCAAGATGCCTTCATAACCTCAAAGGGATTACAGGAAACTGGAAAAGGTGCAGGAAGTGCAACAATGATGCACAGTGAAGAACCACCAAACAGACAGCACCCTCAATCGCAAATCACTGAATCACTGAGGTTGCAAAGGACCTTTTGAGAGCAGCTAGTCCAACCCCCATGCCCAAGTAGGGTCACCTGGATACCCAGAACTGTGTCTAGCTGCATTTTGAATATCTCCACAGATGGAGACTCTACAACCTCTCTGGGCAACTTCTGCTAGCGTTTGACCACCCTCACAGTACAAAAGTGGGTTTTTTATTGCCTTCAGAGGGAATCTTCTGATTTTTAGTTCATGCCCATTACCTCTTGTCCTGTTGGTGGGCACTACTGAGAAGAATCTGACTCCCTGTTCTTCATTCCCATCAAGTATTTATAGACATTGATAAGAACCGCCCCCCAAAGCTTGTCTTCCAGGCTTAACAGCCCAAGCTCTCAGCCTCTCCTTGTGTGAAGGATGTTGCAGTCCCTTAATCATCTTTGCGACCCTGCACTGGACTTGCTCAAATAAGTCCATATCATTCTTGTACTGGGGAGCCCAGCAACTTGACCCAGCACTCCAGATGTGGTCTCACTAGTGCTAAGTAGGGGAGAAGGATCATCTCCCTTGACCTGCTGGCAACACTTTTCCTAATGCAGACAAGGATGCTGTTGGCTGCCTCTGCTGTGAGGATGTATGACTAATGAAAGATGTAATGTAGATAAATCAGGAGAGAAATCATGAATGGTTTGGATAAGATAAAGGACAAATTGTTCATCACCCCTTCTAACACAAAAGCCAGCCAGGTGTGAGGCGATAGGTTCAAAAGGACCAAATAGATGGTTGTTTCCCAGTGTGTAGTTAAGCTGTGCAACTCACTGCTGCAGGAACCTGTGGGTACTGGAAGTTTGTGTGGATTCAGAGTTGGAGGTTCATGAAAGAAAAAATCTGTTGTGTTAATAAACACAGATACAATGTTGCTGAATTAGGAAATTCTGGGAGAATATTTTGCAGACTAGAAGAATGTTTTGAGAATGAATCAAAACCAGATCAGAAGAGGGCAAGTACCACAGACACTTTGCTGCTGACAAGGATAAGGTACTGGTACCTTTTTACTGATCCAGGATGGCTTTCCTTATAATGAATTGTGAGAGAAGGATGCCAGGCATGAGAGCATCAGCTGCTTTTTTCTCAGTCTGTGACAATCCAATAGAACATAGGAATGAAGATTTCAGCTGAGGGAAATCCTCAGTGGCAGAACTACCATAGCTCTCCTCTCCAAGAGGTGGGATTCTATGGAGAACTGCGTAAGCCTTGTATGTACTCTACACGTTCTGGGGATTTGTTAGTTGTGTCTTGAGCTGTTGAACATTACTTGAGGCAGCAAACTGTAACAGCATTCACAGGGTAGTGGAACCAAATGGATTTTGCCTGCCAGTCTCAATTTTCCTGGGGACTAGAATTTGGTTTTTGTAAGTATCTTGTTCATTCTAAATGCTTAGGATTTAAGGTGCATTTAGTTGCATGGTACAGACTTGGAATAGAAATGTAAGGGTGGTACCTTACCAACCAGGTAAAGTACCAGAAGAAACAGCATAACAAGGGATTAAAAGGCCTGTATTGCAATTCCCAGGACAAAGCTGCCAGCAGTAAACTGAGGAGCATATTTATGTCAAGACTAAAAGGCCTGCACTCTAACACCTCACAGTACAGACGACTTGTCAGCAGAAGACCCTGCATTCTAACACGAGGAGATTGACAACAAGGCTGGTATGTACCCCATAACATTAATTTTACAATTAGCCCAGCAGGAAAAAGAGACTAAAGATGTGTGTTTCAAACAAGAGTCAGAGAATCATAGAATGGTTTGGGTTGGAAGGGACCTTAAAGATCACCTAGTTCCAACCCCTCTGCCATGGGCAGGGACACCCTCCACTAGACCAGGTTGTTCAAAGAAAACAAAGCAAAACAACAAAACCCCAGTGGTCAGCAACATGGACTAAGACCCATGGAAGCTGAAGGCAGCAAAAGCTTAATGTGAAGGCCCACCCATTCGGAACTGACAACTCTGAAAAGATATGAGAGGTCTGTCCAAAGTACCAGGTTGCCATCACCAAGCAAGAAGAACCAGAGGGGTTCATGAGGACTCAACAGCTGACATTTCTTGACCTTTGCATCTCACGGAAACAATACTGGCCAGACTTCCTCCACTCATGCACCATGGTGCTTGTGAGTATGTGAGTGCGCATTAATGAAATCTGGGTAACAGAGTTTGAATGCACAAACCCAACTTGCTCAAAGCTTTTGTAAATAAGTATCACCCTCCCTTTCCACAGTATCACACACTGTGTTTTATTTTGTTGATTTTCCTGCATTATTACACAGAAGATAGCGTGTCAACACATTGCAGAATCTTGCAAGAAGAAAGACGTGCAGCACGCTCAGCCTTTTTCAGTGCTCTGGGCCTATTTTTCACTCATATGGAACACTGACGTACAACCTGTAAATTTATTCCAAGGAAAAATCTATAAACAAGGAGTTTGTGTATGTTTGTGCAGCAGCTAGGGAAACAAGCTTAAAAAAAATATAAAAAAATCAGAATTTTGTCTAGCAAAAATGCTTTCACTTTAAAATGCCCACTAAGTTACCATATATTACACTAGAGAACTGTTTACCTCAAAAAATGAAACAACAGTAATTTCTTACCAGTCTCTTTTGCTGAAGCTGTTCCCTAAGTAATCTGTCTTCTGGTAAAACATCACATAGAAGAAAATAATTGTCCTGTTCTTCTGTTAAGAGATTAGGAAGTGTGGGTAAGGGATGGAAAGTTGCAGCTGCTTTGAATATTTCTGGCACATAATTTGCTAAACCTTTGGAATGTGTTTTATAATCTATAAAAGTCATTTATTTCAATTTCATGATTTAATGAAACATGCTTAAATATTTGCATATACATATTTATAAGACCTTTACATCATTTATACTGCAGTACAAAGACAAGAGTCTTGCATAGGTTTTCCCCACTACCAGCTTTATTCTTTTTTATTATGGTTCTTCTGGAGACATAAAGCAATTTTAATCATTTATATTGGCCACAGTATAAAGTCAGCATGAAAGAAACATGAAATCACCTTTAATTTTATCTTGCATATGGTATTTTCACTTATTTCCCTAAGTAATTGTCAGTTTTCAGTAGTTATCATAATTCGGTATACCCTCCCCTTACCCTGACTGATCACAGTACCTTTTACCATCAGATCTCGTTCCACGTGCAGATATGCACAGCTGTTAGGTAACACACATTGAGACTTGCCGAATTTACATTTCTACTTATGTCCACGTTTTATGTTTACTAACTAGTAAATCTATTTATCTCCATATCCAATTTAATAATAAAACAAATCTTATTCAAATGAATTACCTTAAAATTGCTCAGCATGTAAGAAAATATAAAAACACTTACAAAAATCTTTTGCATTTGAAAGTTACTCATGTATTAATCAAAGTGTTATGTGGTTGGTGAACTGAAATGACCATTATTAAGTCTTTTACAATTTTAAACTGGCTAGATTTCAGCCTTTTCCACCTTTTCATACAGAAGCCTGCATGAAGAAGAGAAACCCACTGATTTCCGAGCTATCAATTCTGAAGGAGATAGCAATTAAAATTAACAACTTTGTTAACAAACAACAAAGTATTCTTGTTGTGGAAGGGCTATTGATGGTCTATAATTCTGACAAGCTCTGGTGTTCAGGCACTTGATTAGCAATTTTCAAATTGAGTGGTAAAGAGTTTCAGACATGTAAGGGAAACGCAATTATGGTCTTTGGAGTGATTTTTGTGTTTTCTAGGACTGTTTTTCCAAAAATTAATTTAAATAATTAAAACAATTTATTTTTATCCATCTCTGGCACTGGCTGCATGCATTTCTCCCTCTCTTTTAAGCTTTCTATGAGAATCAAAGATGCAGGAAAGACCTAACATTCTCTTACCTGCTTTTAGATAAATTACATTTTTCTGTTAGAAAAGGGGAAGCCAAAGAAATGCATCAGCTGCTTCTGAGACAAACACTCCCTTCACACAGTCATCACCGTCCTTATGATGGGATGTCCCACTGTGCCAGAGCAGCAGAACCATGAAGTGCAGTCTTTGGTCTTGTATTGGAGCTCAGAAAAAGGCAGTCTTCGTACCCCTACCATGAAGATATTGTCTCCTAATGCTCTCGGGGCAGTAAGCACTGTGGCAGGGGAAAGGAAGGGTGATTGTGGCCCTGATGTCCAGGAAGAGTTAGTGGCATCAGTAGGGACGGTGGACAGGGTGAAGTCGGAAAAGACAGCTCACCGGGAATGTTTCTCCACGTTTCTGGAGAGACTGGCACCAACTATTTATGCAGTGGGTACCAAAGCTTCCGGAGCCACGACATAAGCAGCACTGCTCCTAGGCCTTGGCTTGCAACTGGCCCTAATCCGGCAGCACATTTAAGCGAGTACTGAGCTCGTCCTCACTCAGCACAGTGCTGAAGCACATGTTGCAGTCCTTGGAAAAGATAAGTTTAAATACGTGGTGGAGAGTTAAACATTACTTCTGTGGGTTTCTGACCTAGTGTTGGATTACTTCACACTTGGCTGATCAAAGAAGCAAATCATCACATGATTTGGCCAAAAGAGAGTAAGCAAGCAGCATACTTACCTAATGGAGCTTCTGAATTTGTTCTTATCACACTGCAAAAGTCTGTGATGGGCTGTTCTGCAAACCTCTTCTTCCAGTACAAGATGTATCTTTAAAAATAAGGGGAGATGGTTAGTGAAAAAGGAAATATCAAAAGAAGCTTAATAAACAGTTGATTTGCTCTCGCTTTTTCCATCCTCTAAATTCTTCAGTGTTTCACGTTTTGTTGTTTTTTTTTTAATTCCTGTATCTGTTTTTTTTTTCCAATTCATTTAATTCATTCAGCTTCCTTAAAACTGGGTTTAAGCATCCTGTCAAAATGAAGAACTCAGTAAGACAGATTTGTGTTAAGCTTTACATAAACACTGTGACCTATTCACAACTTCAGACAGAAGTGCATCAGATGCATCTTTACTGAAAAGATACACTACAGAGTACTCTCAAATTCCCAAATATTGTGCTCTGTGTTCTGCAAGATGCAGGCAGGAATCTGAAACTCGGTAAAATAACCAACTTGTCAAAAGCGAGGTGTTGGCAGGTCTCCTGCGGAGTTACAGTGAAAGCTGTAGCTCGGCAGACAACTAGAAAGACAGAAAAATGAAGTCCCCAAACACCTGGGGGTGGGATAGCAGACAGAATAAGGAAAGCCCTAAAGACATCTTGAAGGTTTAACCTATCAAAAGCAGTTGTCTAGAAGCATTCTTGTACTATCATTGTATTACAGCAGCATTAACAGACCCCACTGAACCTACTAGCTACTGTCTAACCAAGAAATCATCACCTGCAATTATGTGATGAAGGGAACCAAGCAAGCCCTGTGCGAATTATTCAGAATCTTACTATTAAAAAAAGTAATCTGAAAATGCTTAAGTGCACGCTTGTATTTACTTGTGTGTGTGATACAAATCATGTGAGAGTTAGTAAGGCAAAGGCTAACAATTCAATGACAGCTTCCTATTGGCATGCTGCCAAATTAGGAGAAGAGTCATAAAAAAATCAGATATTATAATGAGGACATTTCTAAATAATTGTAGCTTTCAATACCAGTGCAATCTAAAAGTTTACTTGCCACAGCTATCACATCTCATAGTGGTTCATATTACCTCTACTTACCACCTATCTTACTACAGGAGGACTTTAACTGCAGCAGCCAAGGAATCGGCACATATTTGTTTCTGTTAACTCTGACACAGAGAGGATAGCTGCAGCAGACAGCTATGCAGAGCGAAGCCAGCATGCATGGCTGAAGCGCATTCAGAGGCATCATTACATGTCAGTAACTGAGAGGTGAGAGTTTTGCTGTCCCCCTGCCTACTTCGCTGCTTATAAAGCACGCTGAAACAGTCTTGGTGCTACACAGAACAGCAAGTCTTCCAGAATAACTCAATCCTTGAGTACTCAGGACATAAACGTGCAAACGAAGGGATTTCAAGGTGTGATTTAGTCTGTTCCCTTCACTGAAATAAATGAACACAGTTCAGACAAACTCACCTAACCATAAGCATCTGTGCCATGAAGGTTACTGTTAAGGGATTTCATATCATAACACTTGACCGACATAATCAATGATCAATAAAGCCAATGCCTTGTCAGAATTCCAGGGGGAGAGAACGAGTGATCAGTGTCCACAACTGATCATGTCCAGTCATGCAGTGGAAGCTTATTCCCCTTATCTCTTCCCCTTGCCCTAATGCCAACTTATTTATATTTTTTCAAATTTAAAAAAAAAAAAAAGTGCTTTGCTAGCATTGCTCTTCTCTGGATTCTCCACTTCTTGTAGTTCTGTCAAGAAATGTATTCCTAAGACTGGTTGCTAAGTATAACAAAAGCGCTATGTTTTCATAGTTGTTTCCCTGTATTTTCCACACTTCAGTTTAACACCTCAAATAATACTTTTTTTTTTGTGCACAGTATTAGATTATTTTACTGATATTCAGTAGAGTAAATAAGAGAAAGAACACTTCAGAGTAACAACTCCATCATTTCACATCCTGGGGCCGCTTTCTGTAAGATTTGGCCACCTTCCAATTGCATTAGCAGCAAAAAGAATCTAAATAGACAGTTTCTTGAAAAGGTGATTTAAAAATACATTTCTATTAACAGAGAATAATCCCCGAAGCACAGTTAAACTGGTGGTCCTTGACTGAGTAGCTCTGATTCTTTTGTTTCTCTGAGGAAACTAGCATTACCTCCAAAGAACACTGCATTCTTGTTCTGCCTGCTTTCAGCATGAAACCAAACAAAAACAAGTATCAGTTTTCAGTTTTAAGCAACGTTAAGCTCATACATCTGAATAAGGATTTATATGGCTTACATTTCTCTTCCTAAATTTCATGTTAATATTTCATTTTTTTGCATCTTGATAGACACATTATTGGCTTTGGCTGAGTAACTAATCACAGAGTACCTACCAGAAAACTCCTTTTAGTTGAGAAATTACCCAGTTAGCGTTTAAACACCCCAACAAAACTATGTATGAACTGGCGGGTATTGCCTAGCCTACGGCCGGGCCCATACGTAGCTGTGTGTGAAAGCAAAATGCCAGCAAGCGCCTAGTCTCTGCAGTTACAAGCCAGCTGGGGCCATGCCAGCTACTGGGCGAAGCCGAGACAGAGAAAGCCAAACGTGACCCTGCTGAGATGATCAATGACACAGCTGTAGAAGGAGTCACTGTTGCATGTAGATCACGGTACTGTAAAGTATAGTTAAGGATTAAATGTGATTTCTGTGGGGGAATACTGGCATCCTTAAAATAGGGCAAATGAATTTCATCCCAGAATGTGAGAGAACCTGTATTGAACAGCTTCTGTGTACAATACACGGCTTTAGGACACTGTACAGTGGCAGAAATAGTCTTGTCCTGTATGAGTAAACCCCAAAATCGGGAGAGCTGATTGTCTAGAACATGCTTTACAAAATGAACAGCTTTCTAGTCTGTATGCAACTTGTTGATTGGTGACAGGACCTGAGAAGTCCCTAGGATATGTCAAAGAATATCTAACACTGGAATTAACCTGTATTCTAATATTGAGTCCCCTGGTCCCACCAACATCTGGGGGCTGTGGAGTGGGAAGGGAATGGGAAAAGAACCTTACAACCCAGCAACAAAGACTGCATTAAAAAAGTAATAAAAATCCTTCCACAACACCTCACTGCTTTTTAAAGTATTTAAAAAAGATGACCTCTAGTTTTCTGTAATACCTGCACACACACACACTTATTGTAAACAATATAACCCTTACCTGCTAAAATCTGCAACCAGTTTCATATCTGCTATGACGAGCTTGTGTTCAATAATCATGTGCTTCAGGAGCTGGTTTTGTTCCGCTAAGAGATAGCATTCTTTGCAGAAAATACAAGGCACATAGGGAGAACTTTCTACTGCAGCAACACCACCTGGACTTTCTGGCAGAGACAGAGGCTCCAAAATACACTCTGTATCTAAAATAAATAAAAAGAATAATTGATTTTGACTAAGTGAATAAATCTACATCACTTGGAGCACTTCTAGGCAGTACACGTAAAACCTGTTTTGTTGCCTGGATCACTCCAGCAACGAGGTGCATGAAGCCAGTTGACTGCACTGTTTCCAAGGACGGTGGGAGGACAGCACAGGACAGGTCTCAAGCATCTGCTCCAAACAAAACTCCCAGCTGGCACCAAGTCAAAGTTTATCAGACGGCACAAGTGCTCTGCTTATTACCAAAGGCAGTTTTATGATGAGAAACCTACTTTTCGTCTCTCACTACCTAATCTACCTGTTGATATCAATGAAGCTACTGCCTTTAATGCATTTCTTGCACTATCCGGAAGGCATTAGACTGTATAGCAGACTGTTTTGTATGTTGATTTCTCCTAATTATGTTTTTATTTATTGCACAACACTTCTATTATTTTCTGATTGACTCTTCAAAGTCTGTATGCATGTCTTCCTTTTTTTTTTCCTCATTAGTCTCTCACTCACTGTTCTGTGACAAAGGAAAAGACTATTCTTGACAGGGATTCCTGCCACATGGAAGCTTATGCCCACTGAAACGCCTCCTAACTCTACATGTACTGAGGAGGGGCCAGGCATGCCCCATGTTGAACGGTCAACGGCCCGTGTTTGTACTATAGTGCACCAGTCAGCTATAGGTTGCTCGAATGACGGCACAGAGGTGAGGCACCAGCTGATGTTCTCCAGGTTTGCTGCTCTTTGTAGTTCAACAGGTGGGTAGATTGTACAGTACTACAGTAGTTCTGCAAACAACCAGACTGACCCAGGGCATACTCCCCCTCCCCCTCCCCCCCCATTTAGAGAATAGCAGTGTAAATTCATAAGCTCTTCCACTTATAAATTAGTGTAATTCATTAAGAAGCACTGTGTGACCACCAGATTTCAACAGCTGGCCCCATGAGCCTAACCAAATTCCAGTTGTCTGGAAATAGACCATGGTGTTCATTTTCCAAACAGATCGTATCTTGGTCTTTAGTGAGGTTTATTTTGGAAGAAAAATACTAATTTCCATATATGTATCTTCAATTTTAGCTACAAGAGCTCTGAATAGCAAAAGGAGAGTAAAAGCAAACAGAAAAAGCTCCCCAATAGCTCCTGCACTCTGAGGATGAAAACCGAAGAGAAAATGTCATGGGTCTCCTTCAGTCCTGTGATACGAAGTTAACTTGTGCAGTTGGAGAATAATTATGCCTCTGGATTCCTGTAGTGACACGAACACCTCTGGAAAGAAATGAAATTTCACAGAATCACAGAAGGGTTGAGGTTGGAAGGGACTCTGAAGGTCATCTGGTCCAACCTCCCTGCTCGAGCAGGGCCACCTAGAGCTGGCTGCTCACCGCTGTGTTCAGTTGACCTTTGAGTATCTCCAAGGATGGAGGCTCTACAGCCTCTCTGGGCAACCTGTGCCAGTGCTTGGTCACCCTCACCGCAAAAAGGTCTTGTTTCCTGATGTTCAGAGGGAAGCTCCTAGGTTTCAGTTTCTGAAGATATCTAAAGAATTAAGGCCTTCTCCTAGGCCTATTATTTTGTCACATAAGAATTTAATAATGTGTAAGGTTACAGGGAGTTTAATTAACAATACTTATCAGATAGAAGAATCAATATATGACAATTTTTGACTTAAAAAATTCACATGCATGAATTACACATTGGCAAGCACACTAAATCCATTAATCTGATAACTTGTCCACATAGAAAATTTGAAAAATAAATTTAGAAATCATAATCATTTAGCTTTTTTTTCCTAGGCAAATAAGCTAATGGAGCAGGGGTCCCTCCACTGAGACTTTTAAATAACCCAAGAAGGGCTGCAGTTTCGGAGATGGACCTGGGAAGTTCCTAAAAGCTCTGTGCCAAATTTCAGGTGAAGGTAAAAGAAGGGGCACAGAGAGGGGAATGGGACTCCGCCACCCATTGCACGTGCTGTTCAGCAGCGGCTGGCCAGCCCCTGCGGACACGCAGGCACAGCATGTGCCAACGGCTGCGCCGTGAGGCTGCTGCGGGGGGCTGAGGGTAAGCTGGAGCTCCTGGGAGCCACAGGTGAGGAAGGGGACAAACCCATGGGAAATACAGCTTCGTCAGTTCCATGCTGCTCCTGGAACTGCCCTGCACAACTGTTAAGGCTTCTACTTATAGCATGTGAAAAACAAAACTTCCTGGAAAGGCAGTGACTTTGCTGAAGACTGATGGTGAGGTTGCACTGAATTCAGTTTGTCCCATAAAACGAAGCAGCATGGAGAGATGGCAGCACACAGAGCATGGAACTACCTGGAGCAATACAACTGCTGTTGACAATCTAACATTTTCCTCTCATGCTTTCACCTGCACTTCAGCCCATTCCCTTCCCCCAGACATTTCTTTATTGAACTGGCACTGTATAAAGTGTTCCATTTCCTCCTGCCGTAAGAGCAGCTGCTACATGAAATGCTAGAGCCGCCTTCACGAAAGGGTCAGCTCTCCCAAGCAAAACTGATGTCACCTGCAAGACTCTGAGTTTGTGCATTCTCACAGTCAGTATTAGTTTGTAGCCTGAAGAATCATTAAAACATGTTCACTGAGAAAAGTAGAGCAACTTAATTTCCTTTGCAATTGCTGACTCTCACTGATGCCAAGAGAACTAAGGAGATACTCCGTCAGCCAGCTGAGCTGTGCCCAGTGAGCAGCCACACTGCTTTTTGTTTGGTTTAGGTCTCTTGCAACGACCTAGTTAAACATTTAGAAGTCCAAATAAACAAGTGCCTATCTGCCTCAACAAACCAACTTTCAACAGATAGGTGTGTGTGTGGCAGGAACTGCTACTCAACACAGACAAGGAGCCGGTACAGCTATTTAGCGTGAGTACTCAGGGACAGCAAATGTTGGGGCTGGAAGAACAGAGCTGTTCATCTTTAGTTGTAGTGGGGTGAAGACTTTTTTGCTGCCCAAAGAGTACCTAACAACAGAAGAACTTAAAGATAGACTACTGGACCAGCGTGGCAACTGTAGAAGCTTATGTAATTTATTTCAAAGGCACTTAAAGGAGGAGGTGAGGGAAAAAAGAATCCATGAAAATGCCTTTGTACTCATCTGCTGCAAAAAAACACGGGACAAGAGAATAAATGCACAAAGAGCTGAACAGAGATGAACAGCCTTTAGCGTAGCACGTAATGGACTAACACGTAACACAAACATCAAAACAGTACAAATAAATCTCAGCATATATTTGAAATCTCTGCAAAAGCAGCTAATTTTGATGCTATATTTGGAGCAGTGTGGCCACAGGTACTGAAGAAAAGCTGTTAACTAAAGCATAGCTGAGGGCTAACAGGGAAATAAAAACACTCAGATCGAGTCCTCGGACTCCAGCAGGACTCCCACATGCAGAGGCACTTGAAAATGAGGCAAAAGCAGCAAGCTGTTCTCTTAAAATCTACTGCCACAAGAATGACTTCACAGGGTCAGATTAAACATCCTTCTAGTGCAAGTGCCCTGGCTTACAGTGGCAAGGAGCAGTTACCTAGGGAAGGATATAAAAATAGGGTAAACAAAGAGGAATCACACAAATAGTCTTCCAGAGATCTGAGGGGGGAGGGTTCAAGTCACAGGCAGTACATGTACCTCAGTTTAACAGTGTTTTATGGCTTTCTTTTTACCATGCTTCTGTTTTAGCACTGTTTGAAATTGACGGTCTTTAACACCTACAAAACCCCATAGCAACATTTCACATTCTCCTCCTAACCGTACTTCATTCCTTCCTGCCCTTGTTCAGCTCTTGGCTAGGTCTTCTCTGCCCTTCCTTATGTGCTGAGGTTGGGGGGCAGTTTGAAAACTCCCCCAGTGTGAAAGAAAATGGATTTCTGAATAAGCAAAGTTTTTTTCTCAGTCTCTTCTCTATTTCTTTTTTTTTTTCCCCCCCCAGCATTTTGCTTGGTTTTAGGATCATTGAATGAACAACTGAATTATCTTCAGCGATTTCAAAGTCTCAGAGAAGTTGTGAATCAGGTGTTAATGCAAAAGACAGTGGACATATCCTTTGCGCTCACTCCCATGTGTGTTACTTCTGCGTTTGTTAACCCTGAATAGCACCTTTTTTTGTCCAGTTCACTCAAGGACTGTAAGATTCTTCTGCAATGCTTAACACTTGGGGAAAAAAAAGGTGTGTATTAACAGCAAAATTTATCACGTACCTCACTTTGTGTCTGCGGTGAACAGCCCAAGACCTAGCTCCCTATGAGAACAGAGCCCTACAAAATCCATCCATTAAGTTTCTGACAAATCATCCTGTCACCACTGAGTTTTCCTCCTCTGCCTAATGGAAAAACAGCACAACTGTTATGCAGACAGATATCCCAAAGGCTTCACGGAAAGCTCACTGAACTCAGGAACTAAGAAAATCCCCTTCTCGCTCACAGAATTGATAGTTGACACCACGTTGTTCAACCTTTAATAGGACAGCTAAAATTCTGGTCTTTTAGAGCTAATTCAGAGCTAAAAACTGTAGATTAGTAGAAAGAAGGGACTAGAGGAGTGTTTTCCTTGGAAAAAAAGACTAAGGAGTATACCCAATTCTTCAGGGGAAAAGAAAATGAATACTTTGAAGATATTTGACAATGAGATGGTATAGAAAAAGATTTAGATTACACAAATTACATTCAATTACTATTTTTTGTTACAAGCACCCATAGGATACCTAGTGCAATGGAATCCTGACCCCTGCACAGGCACTTGACACACCATTACAGCAGTAACAAAAGAAAATGAAAAAAAAAAAAAAAAAAAAGGCTGCCTGTTATGTAAATTATACGGCTTATTTTATTTTAAGTGTTGTTATAATACAGACCAGTTAATCTTCACAGCTAATGAAGCAACAGGCTCAAAATGGATTAATTTTCCTTACTGGAACATTTTTACTTTCAAATACAATTGCTCTCAAATCAAAACTAATGTTAGTTTGCACATTAGGTAAGCGTTACACCCCCGCAGTTACAATACAGACTACAGCAGCACAGGCAATATACTCTACCTGCACAATCACGCATGCAATTATCACCAAGCAATATGCCATGTAATTTCATGGCCCGTACGATAGATGTGACTATCAGAAAGAGAAGGAAAGAAAGATCCAGCATTTGAAGGTGAGTTGTGAAAGGCAAAGTTCTCAGCAATGGTTTAGCCAGTGTAACAGCTTGCTGCCACCAAGAAATGAAGGGATGTCCTGTTATCCTGTCTTTCTCTACCTTATCCCACCACCCCTAACCATCTACTGCTGCCCTTCTGCTGGCTTCTACGGTTGCCAAATCCTTCGATGAGTCGATTCAGCTCGTTAACCAGACAGAACTACTCACTTCTTTCGTTTTGCTCAATAACATTGAAAATGCTCACAGAAGAGTGCACCAAGTGCAAGAGCAAACTAAGGAGTGCACAGTGAGAAGCAGCAAGATGAAACAGGACCTTCCTCTTCTCATCTCAGCTTTCTCCTCTCTCCTTAGCTTAACAGTGTCAGCTGTTTCACATAATTTTATGTCCTGGTTTCAGCTGGGAGAGATTTAATTTTCTTCAAGAAAGTCAGTATGGGGCTGTGTTTTGGGTTTGTGCTGGAAGCAGCGCTGATAGTGCAGAGATGTTTTTGCTGTTGTTGGGCGATGTTTACATACAGCCAAGGACTTTTCGGCTTCTCGCACCGTCCCACTGGCGGGATGGTGAGGGGTGTGCGGGGAGTTGGGAGGGGACAGACAGGACACCTGACCTAAACTGACCAAAGGGACATTCCATACCATATGGCATCATGCTCGGTTTGTAAGGGGCTTGGGAGGAAGAAGAAGGGGCGGGTAGCAGAGTTCGGAGTGATGGCGTTTGTCTTCCCAAGTCACCATTACGTGTGACGGAACCCTGCTGCCCTGGGGATGGCTGAACCCCTGCCTGCCGTGGGGAGAGGTGAATTAATTCCTTGTTTTGCTTTGCTTGTGCACGCAGCTTTTGTTTCACTGATTAAACTCTTGTATCTGAATCCACGAGTTTTCTCACTTTCGCTCTTTCGATTCTCTCCCCCTTTTCCAATGAGGGGGACTGACCGAGCATTTATGTGGTGCCCAGCCAACGGCTGGAGTAAAACCACGACATTTTACCATAAGCATGCCTTATTAAGTGTGCAAGGTTCCTTCAAAAGCATTACACACAAAGGAAAAGAAAACACAGAGATTTTATTGCTGTGCTGCTTAATAAGGACATCCAGAACTGGCTTCAGTTCACAAAACCTACTGCTGTCAGCACAGGCATACGGAACGTGCTAAACACAGTGTTACGCTCAATTCTTTTCAGTTGCACACCTGAAGTATGTGCTCTGGCTAGGGCTGGGGACCAGCTGAATACTGCTGCATAAATTACATTCACTAGCTGGAAAGTGGAGGCACAGGGTTCAGATCAATGAAATAACTTCACTGCTACAGCTCCTAACTCCTGTGGCTTGGCCCTGGGCTGGAACCTCAGCCATGAGTCCAGCACAAGAGCTCAGGGAGAGGCAGAGCCCTCCAGCAGGTAACCGGCAGCTGAGGGAGGATTTCCCTAAACTAGTCTGCCGGGAATGCTGAGGAGAGGGGCATCCATACCCTTCTTCTTGAAGCTTTGCCACCAGATAAAAAGGAATGAGAGTTACAAGACCAGAAGGAAAGGAGATAGTGTAAGTCCAAAGGCCGGGGTTTTTAACTAGGGAAGAAGAAATCCAACAAATTTTAAAAAGATTAAGCAGTGTCCAGTTCTGGGCTCCCCACTACTGGGGAAAGGGAACTACTGGAGAGAGTCCAGCGGAGGGCTACGAGGATGATGAGGGGACTGGAGCATCTCTCCTATGAGGAGAGGCTGAGAGAGTGGGTGTGTTTAGCCTGGAGAAGAGAAAACTGAGAGGGGATTTCATCAATGCTTATAAATATCTAAAGGGTGGGTGTCAAGAGAATGGGGCCAGACTCTTCTCAGTGGTGCCCAGAGACAGGACAAGGGGCAATGGGCACAAACTGGAACACAGGAAGTTCCATCTCAATATGAGGAAAAAATTCTTCACTCTGAGGGTGATGGAGCACTGGTACGGGCTGCCCAGAGAGGGTGTGGAGTCTCCTTCTCTGGAGACATTCAACACCCGCCTGGATGTGATCCTGTGCAACCTGCTCTAGGTGATCCTGCTCTAGCAGGGGGGTTGGACTGGATGATCTCCAGAGGTCCCTTCCAACCCCTACCACTCTGTCATTTTATTATCAGAATATTCTGAAAATTCAAGACTGGACACTGTCTGAGAAATGAAATGATGAAAGAAGAATTCATACAAATAGGCTTAAGAAATATTTACAGCCTTCATATAATTTTTTTTGCAGTTTATGGCACAACAACAAGGCTTTAGGTTGAAGAGTGTATATTACGTAGAAGACCTATATTATGTAAATACAGACATGCAGAGTATATATTTATAAGCCCACTGTTGGTAACACAAGGATAATGAAACAAAACAAGAACATCTGCTGGAATGTTAAGTATCTTTCTAATTAAATCCAGTAGTTGAATGAATCAATTCATTACCAACAAGTCTCGTTTATTATCTCATTAATACAGCTGGTTAATATTATGAGGAGATTAGCACAAGAACTTAAAATGATCCTAAACCAAAAATGAACACAACAAAGATATACAGGCAAATAAAGGAGTCTAAACAACGAACAAAAGACTGAGATTTTTAGACGTGTAAAGAACAAAGGGGAGAAAGAATGACAGGAAAACAAAAGACACCTAGCAAATCTGGCACTCCACGCTAACAGCATAACAGATGCCGACTGGAAAGCAGAAAGGCTGAGCACCCTCCCCCAAGCTCATGCTGATTACGTGGCAAAATCATTTAGTTATCAAAATGACCAAAGCCCCAGATACGGTACACTAGGGAACCAAGCTGGATTCCTGCAATTCTGCACAAAACAGTGCTGCACTTAAAACTCTTTGGGAAACAAGTAATTGTAAAGCTTTGTCTAGATCCACGGTTTTTTGAGCTATAATGAAAGCTCAAAAGTATCAAGAAGCACCAGCTTGACACGTGAAATACAGACATGACAGCTTCCCTGTTTTGCAGCCTTGGCACTGCAGCATCTATTTGTTGGCACAGCAGCATTCCCTAATTTGCGGTCATATTCTTGGAAGAGATTTTATACTGATCGCAGGATTTTTCCTTTGTTTTCTAAAGTATGAGAGATGGATGACTAATGATTTGCCAAATAAACAGTATTCAAAAACAAAACTCAGAATAATGGAAATAAAACACCCTGTCATCATCTTCACCAATACTACATGCAATTATGTCACTCAGTGAAAGAAGAATCAATGCACGTAACAATTTCCTTGCCTTATATATTAAAGCACTCAAGTACTTCTATTAAGTTGAACTATCATTCAGCTTGAGTTCATGAGGAATTATTTAGGTATTACTTCTGCTTGTTAACATGCTATGAATGATATTTAGTTAAAATGTCTATGTACTCTAGGATACCACACATCCTGTAGCTTACCCCAAGATCAGTCAGTCTCAACCCTGCCCGGTTTTTCATTGAATGCAAATGAGCACTTCAAAAGAGTACTTAATCCTACAGCTAAACCTTGTCAGTTTTACAGAAACCATGCACATTCTGTACCATCCACTGCCTGGGAATAGGAGAATTTTACTCCAGTTGAATGACGGTTTTAAGAAAAGCTGTGAGTTACCAAATCCTAATATCTCAGGACAGAGTTTCTATAGAGCAGGTGTCTGCTGGGAGCTGGAACTAACAGAAATACAACTGTGTTTAATAGCCATATTTAACAGGGCTGCTCTGTCGGGGAGCTTAGGATGTTGCAGTTTCATTAGCATTAACAAGTGTTGCTATGGGTACCGGAGCACAGGCATCAGAATACAAGTGAATAGAAGGAGTGGGAAAGTGATTAATAGAAATGTGAAGTGTTGGAATTTTAATAAAACAGAACCAACGTGCTTGCCAATAAGATTGTGTTTAAATAATAGACTACGTTATTGCCCAGTTCACCAGCGGGTATAGGCCACTGATCGTCATTTTTCCGCTTGAGCCCAGACAAACCCCTGTATCAATAAAATAAAGACCAGAGCAAACCCACTGTTCTCACACTGAGAGGAACACACATGCCCATACTCACTAATGAAAGTGACCCTTATAACTATTCATAACAATATTTAAGTGCTGATGTTAATATGCAATTCATAAATATTTAACAAACTACAGACAGGTTCTGTGCAAGCTCAGAGCCACGTAATGCCTCATTCCTGGGTAAATGGCATGGGCTTTCATTAGCAGAACTAAATGAAGGGTTTGGTATCTTGGTCACAAACATGAAACAATATTTATCTAATTCAGAATGAAATTTTGAATAATTTTATTACACCATTTACAGCTACTCTGATTTTTTTACGACTGTTGTTAAGCAAAATTAGTACCATTTCTGTTTACAGACCACCTAAAGGGGGAAATGGTAGCATTGCAGGAGCATCTGTCTCAGATGCAAAATACAAAGCCAACTCCTACTCTCAGCCAGACTAGGAAAACACATCTTACCCTAATTATTAAACAAATGTACATTAATCTGTTTCCCCCCACCCTCCCTGTCTAAAAGTTGGAATTAAAAAATGCACAGCAACGGTAATTCCCACAAGTGACAACCCATGCTTAACAGCAGAACTTGTGCTTTCCTGTTTCATTAAACAAGACTGTAGTTTGGACTCTACCTGCAGCAAGTATTTCCTTGATTTTAGCAATATCTTCAAAATACTTCCCCAGTTTTAATACATTCCCTCTCATCCACTTCTGCCAGTCAAACAATTCCGACTGATTCCTTTGGAGGTGCCTTTGGGTTTACTTGTGTTGTCTCCCACCCCTACAGGTGCTGCTCTGGGCTCACAGGTCAGATCGTGCCTATTGCCTGTGGTCTGCACTGCCACCAGTACAAAGTTCTGCATTACTCCCATGGCCAAAACACATTCTTGACTTTCAGCACGCTGGTCTTCCACACCTGTGGCTACACCTGCCTTTCTAACCCCACTCTGCCCGCTCCTCTAGGACGCCCTTACCAAAGTCTTCCTCCTGTGAACGCCTTGAGCACTCAAATCTCATCATGGGTGTGACAGGAATCAGGAAACCAAGTTCAGTTTAATTACTTTATGCAATGCTCTGTAAAACTTAATTCTCCTTTCCTTCTACCCCTCCCTACCACCCAAACCCCCACAGTTCAGAGGCGGCACATGTATGATTTATATCACCAGTCATCAGTCTCCCTTCATCCCCCAGCTCTCTCCTTCCACGAACACTTGTTTACCTTCGTCACACGATCTTCCCAAAGATTTTCCTTTCCTGAATTTTGGCTCTGGATGCAGTTTTCATTGCAATCTCTGTGGTTAGTTCTACAAACATTTATGTGTGCAAACATTTTACTTAGGCAAACAATCTTACTCAGTTCAGCGTTCAGGAGGCTATTTGACTTGATACTCACCTCAGCGCAACTGTAAGATGAGAACTATAGATCATGAATACACGGAGGCTGTCTTAAAGAACACCTATAAAGACCTACATCCAGCTGCACTTTTTTTTTAATAGAAAAGCAGCAAGGGAAATCAAGACGACTCTGAAGTAGTCCTCAATACTCAGTGGTATTCCCTGACATTTTCTCTGTAGTTAAATGTTTAATTTTAAAAAATGGTATTAATGAATTGCTTAGGCTTGTATGAATGATTATACTGATTGCCGGAATACTAGGACACTTCAAAAATAAAAGATGTTTTTGAAGTAAACAATACCAACCTTTTCTTGCTTAGTATTATCACGACATGGTAGACACAGAGAGCTAAGATCCACGTTATGTACTAAAATCAGGCATTAAGAAGCAATGATTAAACCTTACCCTGTTATCTGGAAAGATTAACAAGGTAATTACGTACACTGAAACACAGAATTTTTAGTTACAAAGAGGAGGAAGAAAATATCCAACACAAGGTATTTATGAGGACAGGCTGAGGGAGTTGTGCTTGTTCATCCTGGAGAAGGCTCCAGGGAGACTTTAGAGCAGCCTTCCAGTACCTGAAGAGGCCTACAGGAAGGATGGAGAAGGGCTTTTTACAAGGGCAGGGAGTGATAGGATGAGCAGTAATGGCCTTAAACTGAAAGAGGGGAGATTTAGTTTAGATATTAGGAAGAAATTCTTCACTGTGAGGGTGGTGAGGCACAGAAGCAGGTTGCCCAGAGAAGCTGTGGAGGCCCCATCCCTGGAAGCGTTCAAGGCCAGGCTGGATGGGGCTTTGGGCAACCTGGTCTAGTGGAGGGTGTCCCTGCCCATGGCAGGGGGCTTGGAACTAGATCATCTTTGAGGTCCCTTCCAACCCAAACCATCATAGAATTCTAAGAATTTGAAATGGAAGGACAAAAGTGATCATTCAGGTTCTTCTTCTGTATGTATCACCCAAATCTCAAAAATAAAAATTAGCAGCTCTTTCCTTTTAACTTGCTATTTAATACAAAAGCATATCAAAGGCATCATAATATAGCATAAACAATGCTGTTTCAAAGTTGAAATATAAAGACTAAATTTCTGCTATTTTCACATGGAAACTTACTACTTCAAAAAAAGAACACAATTTGTGCCACGCTGATCAAGACTGTCATTTTAAAACTGTTAAAAATACGCACTGGAAGGTGTCACAAGAAAAGCTGTGTACGCGAATTTAGTACTCCTGTGCGTTGCCACTGCCGCTGTTCCGCTGACTTCTCTGCCAACATTAGCAAGCTGGAAATAGGCATGTCTTAGTTTCCATTCACTGTGCTTGTGACCTTAGCTCTTCCACAAAGAAGTCTTAATGGTATGTACATCTATGTGATTCTGTGTTTAATAAGGATAGCACATACTTCCTCATCGCTACAATTTATCTTTGCAGTGCCTTTAACCACTACTGTACTAAGCCTAGCACCTTTTATGCCAGCATTGTTATGTAAAATGTGTAATTAGTTTACTCTCTACTTGTTATCATTACTTAGTAGAGATCAATAATCCTTTATTACAAGAATTTTCCTTATCTTTTCTCTTGTCACCTGTCCTTTTCCTGTAACAGGATTAAATTCCCAAGCACGTTTTTCCTCTTGATGTTAAAAGGATTGCCTAGTGGTCTTTTTAAATTACTGTTTTCTATTCTGTAGCTAAAGGAAAGGCTGTGTGAATTTCCTTTAAAAACCTGAAGCCTCCTTTAGCCATTCCTATGAGACACTCCCATGTCATTATGATAGGAATCTTTACCGTGTTCCTGATTAAAATGTTTGCATCACAGAGTTTCTAACTCTTTTGCACTGGTAGACATTCCTTCAAAAAGGATGAAAACAACTAAAAATAGTGTGAAATTTTAATTTTAAATGTCACTTTAATTTTTTTTTCAGACTCATATAAATTAGAACTAACCTCAAAGTGCATCCTGAGAAGTCCCATTTCCGGGATCCCGATGTATGTGGGTTTCATACGGACAGAACAGGTTGAAATCTCTCTCAGGTATTCTGACAGAGCTTCCTGCTACTGAGCAAGCCTTCAAGGCTGAGTTGTTTAACCAAATTTTGTACTTAGTGAAGAATCAGTACGAGGAAGAGGCCCTGCGGTGTTAGAAGCACTGTGGTCTGTTGCCGCTTTCTCACAGTGAACTGGAGCTCTTCCAGATGAAGAGTAGCAAAATAAGTTGTTTCTACTTTTAGTATCAAACCTCCATAAATTGGTATTCAAACTGGAAAAAAAGCAATGGCTGAAAAGGACAGTTCATTACAGTGTGCAGTGATGTGGATCAACATAGTTCAGCCTAACTAATATCTTAGCTCAGGAAAACAAAGCCTTGACTGTATTTCAAATAGTCCACTATTTATACTCTTTATAAATAAATTTTTGAAAACTAATTTCAGAGAAAAGTATTTTCAAGTCAGACCTCAAATACTAATGTCTTACAGATCAAAGGGACAACTATATCAAACTTCTATGAGCATATTCTGACATTGTCCCAGTGTTTGAAATAAGTATTTTTGTGATACTGGACTTATTTCTCTTTCTCACACATTCATTAAACATATGACACAGATCTTGACTTTGTAAGTATGATATACACTTATTAACTGATACTGCTAATGCAGCTCACAGACATGGATGAAAAAATAATTGAAGTTAATTTCCTCAAGAAACAGAATTAGAATGTTGGAGTTAGTGATACAAGCTGTTTTATGTTTTTCAGGCAACATTTTGCTAACTGTATAAATACATGCAGACTCCTGAACATTAAATTAGTAGAGTAATAACACAGGCTGCATGTTTTCATCCCATATAAGACAAAATCAAATTAAAACCTCAAGCAGGATGCTTTCTGTTACATCCCAGCCTTCAGAGAAAAAGCACTACCTCATTTATTCATGCATTACTGAGTCATAATAAAATTCAGTGCTGGCACACTGGTCAAGACAAATGCTAGCAAAATGCTCCGGTGACAGCAGTATCACTTAGTGCTGCACGCATTTGTTTCATAACCATCCCTGTTTTCACATTGTGAGTCTTGTGCACTCCCACCGCGGGATTGCCAGGGCTGACCTGGGGCACACGCTACGCACTTTGGCAGCGGTCCTGAATTGCAGGGTGCTGTGCCACGTTTCCCTGTGTCACCCCCCAGCCCTGTCCCCCTGCTTGCATCTGTCAGCACAGCTCTGGCCCACACAGAAGTCCTGTGGTCCCTAACCATCCTCCAGCTGCTTTGCACTCTGGCTGGGTTTAGAGAGCAGTTTGGTGCACGTGAACCAGATTCATCTGGAGTCCAGGTATGTACGAAATGCATCCTAACCCCTAGCAGAGACATCTGGGTCTAAACCATGGGACACTGCTTCAGACAGCTTTGAAACACCTGCACATTGAGGCTGTTTGGTGTGGGAAGGCTGACTACATGTAATCCAAAGCAAAACCCATGCAACATAGCTGCAGGGACTGCGGCGCCGACTGTCTTTACTGGGCCTTATCACTTGTTAACGTGGGCAGAGCCATGTCATGCCATACCAGCCTGTGAGGTTGAACCAGATGGCACATCCAGTTATAAACCTTCTACACCAGAGGGATAAAGAGAACGCTTTTAACGGGCTACTGCTACACAGAGCAAGAAACAGGAGCAGCTACTCCTCTGGGATGGAGCCGTCGACAACAAATGGGAGGATGACATCTCAATGAGCAGGAATCAAACAGAAGCAGCTGGGCCACTTCACACTGGTCACCGTCTGTCAGTCATAAAAATCAGAGAAAAATACAAGAAAGTGGGAAAAAAGATGATTTGGAAGAGATGGTCCAGTGAAAACACAAGGCAAAAAATCAAAAGGCAAGCTCAAGAAATGCAGTTGAAATATATTGCTAAGAACAGAAACGCATCTGTCTGGTTTGGACCGTTAAAGGCACTGACAAAACATCTAGTACAATTTCTCATTTACAGCTCTACTATAGCAAAATATGAGGATAGAGTGGCAAACAAGCAGTGAACAACCTGCTGGGAAAGCAGGCCTTGACATCAGTGCAACCTTGCAACTATACTGTTCCCCATAGTGCCAAAACATTACAGGCTGACAATTATTGCTGTACGCCCATGATCTAAAATCCTTTATAATCAGCGAATAAACTCAAGCAAAACACCATGCCCTTTCCATTTACTTCATAATTATGATTTGATGGCCGCAACATGTAGCATATTTCGAAAAATCAATAAAGGCTCCACTTCAGCACTCCTGGCTCCATACCATAATCGAAGTATCAAATACGGGTACTTTTTCTTTACAAAGTAGTTTGAGCACTCTACATTTGTGCACCAAAAAAGTGTTACTGCTTATACTACAGAACATGAATCTATGCCCTACCAAGTGCGACAGAGAAGCTCCCTAACATGAAACCGTATTGCATAAATAGCCTCACACATTACATCTGTACGCTTACGTAGCATTTGGCATATTCTTACTGAGGAAAACTGCTTGCACACCCCCAAATTACCCAACCTTACTGTTTAGCAGTTTGGCATCTTTCAAAAATCTGTGCATTATATTGCAAGTTAAGCAGCGCAGTTTCAGTCTGGTTATGCACTTTAATGGTGATGACCAATACATTATTTAACTCAACAATTATCAGGTCATTGGACACTGTTTTTTTTCTCTCAAGTGATTGTAATTAACTACTGATGACTCAAGACAACAATTTTGCAAAGAACCCGCACTCTCACATACACATTCCCCTGACTTCAAAGCGACATTGGTCATGATGATGTGCCCAACTCTTCACAAGCACAGACCTACTCTGAAGTTTCACAAAACTAACCTCAATTTTTCCCTCCCAGTTCTTCAACATCAGGATCTTTCCCACATTGCACAGGGCTTTTACTGATGCAATATTTAAAGCTATTTGAAAGGTCCATAGAAAGACATTCAAATGCTTCCAAGGCTTTTCTCCTGGCTTCAGCGTGCTGGAGTTCATGAAGCAGAAGCCTCAGAGAGAGTCTAGGACCAATTGTAACTTTAGGATGCAGATGTTCACATGAAGACGTAGAATTCTAGCAGGGGTTGCAAGACAGGACATGGTGGAAGGAAGTGCACAAGACTGGGAAAGGTTTGAAGGCTGTTTTGACAGACAAGAATTTCACCCATACTGAAGTTAAAATACTTAATACTTGTAATTTCATAATATTTAAGTCCTTTTCTTCCTTTCCTACTGCCTGCTCTTATCACCACCATATGCCAGTTGAAGCCCTGTATCCCTTCATCAAGAAAGCTGGCTAAAGTGTTGAAGTGAGAACTCCATCACCCGTTTCTATGACAGGCACACCTTATGGCAGACATCACTGGCTACAAGGACTTCCAGTTTTGGTGCTCTTCCAGAAAACTGGTGCACCCAGTAAGAACAAAACAGTGCACAGGGTGTTTCAATAGGCATAACGAACTATCCTGGCACCTGTGTCACACGTAGAACATTCAACAAACTCGTAATACTTTCCTGGTCCACAATTCTACATCTTAATAAAGCGTTTCAACATCTATAATTTCTTCAGGCAATGAAAAAGCCTTTCAGATAAGAAGCAGGGATTTGCTAATACTGAGACAGTTTAAAGGACTTCATCAGCCTGTAGGCTGATGGATCACTGCTCACTGCTGCTCCACTGTAGGTAACAGAAGGTCTGAGCAGAGATTTCAAACAACTTAAAGGCTTTAACATGCAAACAACTTATCACATTTAATCTGTTCTGTGGTCCATGGGCACACGCTCACCAGGAGCCTGAAGCAGCTTACTTCTCAAACAGCTCCAGGTAGTATATAGAGCAGCTGATACTCGGTATCTTGTTTGTGTATCAAAGCCTTTACCTGCTACTGAGCAGGCAAGAACTAGCTTAGATTACTGGAATTAAATGCAGTCCACTAGCAGACAGTTAAATTATACTTAACAAAGATAAAGGCCACCCATCTTCTCTTTTTAAGCTATAGAAGTTTTCTGAATTGAGAGAAAACCAAGCAGCAAGCCTTTATTGAGTATTTTTGGAGAATATAACATATCCTGTGTCTTGTCCTAACAGCAGCTACGTATTCGTGCCGAGGTGTGGTGGACACCTCTTCGTCTTCACAAACATACCGTGTACAGTTGTAACACAATTATTTCTAAAATGATGGTAGGATCACAAGCAGTTCAGGTCTGTATTACCAAGCAATACAATCCATTACTTACTTTATTAATCCATTACTATCCATTTTAGTTTCACTTGCATATTCTCCCATCATTAGTTTTGGGTTTTTTTTAAGAAATGTGCTGTGGAAGGCTAAACCCACTAAAATCTTACTGTAACGTTACATGAAAGCCTTTTTACTCTTCAAACACATAAGTACATAAAAGGTTATTTTACCAACTGTAACTTAGTCATTTCCAGCCCTCCATAAGAAGCACAGGCGTATCAGGTAACCATTCAAAATGACTATGAGATTGCATTTTAAATTAAAAATAATAACAAATGTTCTTAAAACATTTTTAAATAACACTGGTTTAGGACATCGTTCTTGTAATCATATTAAAATAAATTGTGTTGCACTTAGAATTAATTAGCGAACGTATCCTCCAGCTGTAATGGCTAGTTGTTCAGTTCACAATGATTAACCTTGGTCAAACTAAGATTCTTTATGAAGCTTATGCCTATGGGTAGAAGGAATCTCTTCTTCCCCTCTCCAAAACCTATGGTATGGTGGAAGATACTCAGTATAAAACAGTTAACAAATAACAAGGGAAGTGGTACATTACACACAAATACACACCAACATTAATGAGCAAGTAACAGAGGCAGCAAGTCACCTTTGGTCACTACACGAACTCATGCCAGCAGGGGCACTACTCAGACACAGCCTTCAACAGGCTGTCCTTGTCACTGATGAGGACAGGAAATGTGATTATCACACGTACTATGGTATATTTGAGAGTGTTTGTGGAATTGCATGGAATTTGCTATGGGGTATCAGAAGAGGTTTGTGGGATTATGATTATCCTTTTACGGAAAATTCAGAGAAGGGGCCAAAGGAAGAAAGAGAAGGATGCAGGGGGAAACAAACACTGAAAAATTAAAGTGGGGAATAAGAAGAGCCACTTGCATTTAAACAGGCTGCTGGTGGGTACGCTGCTCTGGTCAAACCCTGCACCTGATAACTGAGGTCTATCCTTTCTTCTAAGTAAATCCTTTCCTTTAATACTTTTGCATGTAATTCACCCTCTGTTCTATGTGTGATACAGCTGCAAGGTCTAAGAGCCAGCAGCTGCAGGTCACAAGGTCTGCAGGTCCAGGAATCAGCAACTAGAGGGACCATGGTGTGTCCAGGTTTTCCTAGTGAATTTAACCCTGTACACGTGTGGGTATGTGTCATTTGCTAGCAGGGTTCAAACTGGACCAGCCTGTGAGCAGAAGGAGACCTGTGCCTGGAAAGACTCAAGGTCTGAGTCAGTGGCTGGGCAAGGGGCCTGCGGTCCAGCCATGGGCAGAGTTGACGCCTGGCAAGGCAGTCCAGCCAAAGCACTTCAAAACTCTGCTAATATTTGACAGATCCATGACTGGGGGTACACGTGAGACAAGCGTGAGTGAGTATATCAATTCTGACAGCCAACACCAAGCCGGATTTGCTAACAAATAGGAGGAAACCTGCATGCTGGGTAAGAGGGTCCAGGCACAGGTACCGGATGGGTTTAGAGATCATGGAAATATTCAAGGGATCCGCAAATGCAGGAGTGCTTCTCAATCTGACATCGAGGGTATCTGTTTCCACTAGTCCACTTCACTCCTGATCAGCCTTCATCATCCCAAACGGCACTCAAAAGTACCACCCTCCTTAACCCTCCACATCTTGAGAACCAGCTTTGGGGCAGAGCACAGCCACATATACTGCTGGCGTTGCCATTCCCCTCCCTGCTCAGCTCTCCCAGGGAAATGGGATTAAAAAGTAAGAGAAGCACTTTCCCTTTCTGGAAGAGCTGTAGGTGACCAGGTGCCACTGCTGGGGAATGCCTTTAATCACTCCTTCAGCAGGGCCACCCTGATGCACCCATGAGCTTTACTTAAGGAGCCCTGCAGCACTGCACCCTCTAACACAGCTTGGAGTACCTAACGTGAAGGAAGCTGTCACTACAATGCTGTCGTCAGAAGCTACCAATAACCTGGGGATGTAACTTAAGAGTGAAAAATGGGAAACACTCATCCACGCCCCTCCTCACTTCCAAGCTTCAAAACAGAAGTGAAGCAGCAACATGGAGGCCAAATCTCACCTGTGTTTTAGCACATGGGAGCCAAGAAGTCCCTTGCTTCCCCCACATGTTTGTGCATGCCTCTTTTGAATGCACGCTCACCTATGCTACTGGCCAGACCTGCAGGCAGGAACAGCAGTAGCTGCATCCATGAACCTGGACGGAGAAACCTCTCAGGTCTGAGAGTACACGGGGCCGGCTTTCACAGATTCACAGATGCGCAGGGTTTGGAAGGGACCTCTGGAGGTCATCTAATCCAACCCTCCCTAACCTGTACTGGTGCTTGGGGTTGTTCTTCTCTAGGTGTAGGACCCTACACTTCCCCTTGTTAAATTTCATAAAGTTTCCCTTTGCCCAACTCTTCAGCCTGTCCAGGTCTTGCTGAATGGCAGCGCAGCCTTTAGGTGTGTCAGCCACACAGTATCATCAGCAAACCTGCTGAGGATATACTCTGTCCCCTTGTCCAGGTCGTTGATGAATATGTTAAATAAGACCGGGCCCAACACTGACCCCTGTGGCACAGCACTAGATACAGCCCTCCAGCTAGACTGTGTGCCGCTTATCACAACCCTCTGGGCTCTGCCATTCAGCCAGTTCTCTATCCACCTCACTGTCCACTCATCCAACCCACACTTCCTAAGCTTACTAATGAGGATGCTATGAGAGACAGCATCAAAAGCCTTGCTGAAGTCAAAGTAGACAACATCCACTGCTCTCCCTTTGTCCACCCAGCTGGTCATGCCATCACAGAAGGCTATCAGGTTGGTCAGGCACGATTTCCCTTTAGTGAATTCATGCTGGCCATTCCCAATAACCTTCTTCTCCTCTAGATGTTTATTACTAACCCCCAGAATCAGCTGTTTCATCACCTTTTCCAGGATGGAGGTGAGGCTGACTGGCCTGTAGTTTCCCAGGTCCTCCTTCTTGCCATTTTTGAAGATTGGAGTGATATTGGCCTTCCTCCAGTCCTCAGACATCTTTCCTGTTCTCCATGACCTTTCAAAGGCCATAGAGTGCGGCCTAGCTATAACATCTGCCACCCCCCTGCACTCGTGGGTGCATTCCGTCAGGGCCCATGGATTTGCGGGTGTCAAGTTTCTCTAGATATTCTCTAACCCGAGATCAGTGACGAGCAAAGAGGAATGCCTGGATCCCAGAGTCCACTGGGTTGAGGGGCCCCCATAGCAGCCTTAACAAGAGGGAACTTAGGAGTTGAGCTAAAGAAGTGATGCTTAGAGTATGAGGAACAAACCAGCTTTCACTAAAGTATCCTCTAGGTGGCAATGAAAAAAGGTAGACTTGTGCAAGACCAGTCAAACTTTAGTTTTCCACAGTAAACTGAATTCCCTTAAAAGTGGGACACAAGAGATAGACGTGGAAGGAATAACATGCTGTGCTCTGGCATGGTATGCTCCAGCAGCATGGTATTAAAAAACATCTGAGCACATTAAGACCCCGAGTAGGAAACTGTAACTGTCAGACTGCCAAGGAAGCTACGAAAGACACACCTCCAGAAGAAACCTCATTTTAAAATCCACTGACAGATGCTATAAGAAATGTTGATATGTAGCATAATTAATGTAGACTGAACAAATTGTGCTGTGGACAGTGATATGTTTATTACAAGCCACTCGGTGAAGGCTGCTGGAGAGAACTAACTAGAAAGCAACACAGTCTTGGATTAGAATATACAAGCACAGGCTTCCCTGTAAATAGAAAACAGCAAGACAGGGAAAAGTATTTAATTTTCCTGTATACTGTCTCCAAAGAAGTGACACACCTTTTCAGGCACACATGCAAGTGCAAGATGTTGCCAGAGCGAATAAACAGCCTTGTAGAAATGAAATCTCTGAAAGAATAGGAATTTTGTTCAGAGACAGGGTGAGGTATTTTCTTTGCCCACCGACAATGTGATTTATAGCATAAGTTCTGCTTACCCTAAATGACTGGGCTCTAGACAAATAATTTTGAAAAGGCTATTTCAGCTGTTGGGTAGTCTTGTCTTTGTTCAAAGGAAGAAGAAAGATGGGCTCCAAGCCTAATACAAATGCACTGAAGTCAGTCATGGTTAACATGATGGACAGCAGTTGAAAGGCTGTGGCAGAATTTCATGACTCCCAGCCAGAGTGTTAGCAGTCCTCTCTTACGGAGACAGGGATAGTTTGGTTGTGCGGGGAAGCCTATAGGCTGGGACAGAAGTTAATTTAGCCTGGCACCTATTATTTTGATTTTCAATAGTGACTTTTACACGTTTCGTCACTGAGAGACTCCAAATGATCTGCCAGGGGACACAAAGGAAGTTTTGGAGCAGACACTGAAAGTTCAGAAATCCTTTCAATGAGTGTTTGAGCTCACTAATAGGAAAACAGCACAGGTCTCCAAATTCCAATGGCACAAACTTTTTTTTTTCATACCGGTGCCAGTGTCTTTACAAGAGTTACCGGGAAAAACTTTGGGGTAACCTCGTCTCTAGTACTCCACAGACCTATACACGGGTTCACAGAGAAGACTCGCACAGACAAAAGTGACCGTCCTTTTCAACAATTAAAATGGCACAGCTTCGCCTCTGGGTGCAACTACACCAGTGCAGAAGTGCTCTAGAAGGGTCTGGCTTCTCATCTGGCTTTTCATCTAGCTCATGCCAACACGCTGCAACACATAAATAATGTAAGAGTACTGCTGTAACTACTAGCATAAATAAAGTGGTATTATTTCTAAGAACAGAAGGAGAGTACATACTAGTGAAACAACACAAGGGTCACTTAAAAGATCACTCAATACCAAAGTTTGACAACCAGAAGGATAGACTCAGAATAAGTGCATTCTAACTCTAGGTTTGAAACTGCCTGCTTGCACATGACTCCCTTCTGCTGCGTCCTTCACAGTATCAGTGACTTAAAAATTCAACATAACTTGACAGTAGAGGCTAAAAGCCAACCTGAACTGGAAAAAACCTTTCCTCTCTTAATTGCGAAAACATTAAACTCTTAACTTTTTTGTTCATCTCAAACTGAATAATCCCACAAAACTTCTACTTACCAATTCAGAGTAATGACTGATTGGAGGACACTTTTTAAAAACTAGATGTACTCCTCTTAGAGACAAGCTGTACCTGGTGAGGCCTGCAGGGCAGCATCGCATCACCGGAGTTCTTCCCTTTTTTCTGTCTGTGCCTTCCTCCAGGACAGAAGATGTAACCCAAGGTCTTGCTCCTGCCTCACAAGTGTCCAGGTTTCTCTCGCCAGGATCAGTTCAGCCTGCGGATTTCTTGCAGTTTACCCAGGGTGAGCTCTAGCTAAGCTGCTTCGAGAAGGGCAGAGGTCTCGCAACAAGGATGGAGACCTCACCGTTCTTGCTGCTTAAGGTGCCTGACTTGCCCCCGGCTGCCACCCTGGGAGTCCATTTGTGCTCCCTGCTGTACACCGCCTGCTCGTCTGTATCTCTGTCCATGTATGTGCTGAGGTACAGGTTTCTGTGGGGAGTCAAAAAGCCACCCAGACCACCAGCCCGATGTCCCACCTCTCTGGCGCCCTGCCGGCACCAGGTCCCTCGCCAGCACAACTCACTGTTGAATCCTCTCCCAGTCCTCTCAGCTTACATGTCACACTCGGGGCTTTGCCAAGACGAACGGCGCCAGCAGGACCCGACGGCCTTACGGCCTTTCTCACCACCGGGAGGCGGGGACGGGGCTGCCCGCGGCTCTCCCCGGAAGCCCGCTGCGACGGGCGACCGACGGGCCTCCCCCCGCTCCGGGTCCTGACGGCTCCCGGCTGACCCACCTGCGCCCCCCGCTCCCCACCCCCGGTGCTCGGCGGAGCCCGTCCCGTCCCGCCGCCCCGCAGCAC
>VWZZ01005479.1:186221-210240 GCA_013399095.1 Psophia crepitans
GCTACGGGAAAAGCAGGGGGAGCAGGGAGCCGGGAGCCCTCCTTTGTGTTTGCGTGTGCGCGGGGAGCGGCGCGCCGGCAGCGGTGAGCGCGGCAGCCCGGCCCGGTGCGGTGCAGCCCGGCCCGGTGTGGTGCGGTGCCGCTCCGTCCCGTTTGGAGTCGGTCCCAGATGTTGCCGTCCTCCAGACATTAAATTATAGAGATCAGCCATGGGATTTATTTTCGTGACTTCTCTATTTGCCGGGTCACAGCTGGGTTGCAAGATACTGATTAGTCCTGCCACCCGCCTTTCTTTGCCAGGATGGGCAGGGGTTTAAAAGCCACTCTGGGATTCCCTGGAATGGCATGCTGGATATTAGCAGTCAAGTGTTTCAAGTTGCAGCACTCCTCTCGGTCTTTTTGTTGGTTTTTGTTTTTATTTTTGAGCATAGTATGCTATTTCACAACTGAAGCATTTTTTTTCCCTGATTTATGAGCTAAGAATCACTATGCAGCATCTTTCCTAATACTGAAAACAAGTGGCCGAACACTGTTCCCCTTGTTTGAATAACCGCCTCCTGGTTGCTAAACAATTAAGTGATATCCCTTAAATAAGATTTTTCGGTGTTTAGTAAACCTTTTCAGGTACTTGCCCATGGATCACTGTCCAGCTCTTCCTGACTTTGGAAGGCGGGGGTTATGGAAACCTTACGCCTGCTAAAGAGATATAGTTGTGATTTCTCAATAGCAGTCTTCCTCTGGATCGACCAGAAAACGTAGTTCACTACAAAGATCCCCTTTATTTTTGTAAATATAATATAGTCACAAAAAGATGCTTATTCTTATTTAAATTCATTCCATGGTTTTCTGTGATTTCCCTTCCCAAGGCTATTCAAGACAGTAACAAAAAGCCACTGTTCAGTTTGGGTCCTCTATACCCCTAGAACGGGGTTGATATCGTAGTTCATAGGACTACTGCAAAATGTTGAAATGCTGACCTGAAGCAATTTATTTTTTCTCTTGGACTCTGTTTTATGCTGTGTGCTCACTCACCTGCATGGTAAGAGTGGATGTGCTCACTCACCTGCATGGATAGAGTGCTATCTGCAAAATCTTCACACCCAATTATCGTATAAGATATTGTGCTCTATAGCGGTGGTAGGGGAGGCAGGGGAAAGAGTTGTATCTTGCTGTGTAATTCTTTAAACTTCATGGAAAGTGAATTTCATTGGTCGAACTTGCATTTTTCACTGCAGAACTGCTCATATATTTTCTTTTTTTTAGTGGTGGGATGATTATGTTTCCAGACAGTTGTTTCTTTAATACTGCTGTATTTATCTGTAAACCGGGTGCATTATAAAACCCCTTTGAGAATCCCGATTAGTTGTACCAAACATATGTATCCTTTGTATAAAGAGCTCAGGGATTGCATCAACATCAGACCTCATCTGCATTTTTCAATCTGAATTTTGCAGCACATGCTGTGTGCTGCACATTTCTACTGTGATGTGCCAAAATGGATGAACAACCAGGCAACAGCCACCTGGTTGCACTGAAGGCTTGCTGGTTACCAGGTGGCTGTTGATCACTTGCACAGCCAGACTGATTCCCACTTTGAGGGGTAGTTACTACAAGTAATAACCCTATCTTAGGATTTTTAAACTTCTGTCTGCTAGCCACTGATAATATCTAATTGTTTTTACTGAGCAAGCTGCTTTACTGGGAGTTCACTTACTAGTGGGCAGATGTACCGCCAGTTCATCTCCTAGTAGATAGTATTCTTCATTATGCCAGTATGTCTATTACACTTAAATGTGACACCCTTTGTACTACAGTTATGTGTTTTGCTTTCTAAAGCTATTGATTTTGTCAGTTATGTATTATCCCTTAGGATGCTAAAAGTCAAATTAGCATTGGAATATTTCGGGTTCTGAGAAAGTTTGCTCTGTTTGGGTTTTGATATCTTTATTTTCAGAAGAGAATGTTTAAGTTCTGTGTTTTACTTGGAAATTCCATATGTTCTGAATCACACTTTCAGCTGTTCTGTCAAACTGGTGATGGCATCACACAAAGGATCTGGTGGTCAGTTATGTGGAGTATTTAACACAAAGTATGCGGGTGTAAGCGTAGGAGAGGTAAGCTTTTTGCTGTTAATAGTATCTAAAACTGGCAGATGTCAAATGGAGCTGGCTTACATAAATGCTGTATGCTGTTCTATGTGAATTTAAAACCTAACAGAACAATACTGTTCAAAACAATGACCAAACCCTTTGTTAAAATTAGTCATTTGAGACTGCTTAGCTGTGGATGCTCCGCGGGCAGCGGATGGGTGAGTGTAGCTTTCAAATGTGATTCTGACTGGTTGGTGCAAACTGGAAGCTTTCAGCTGTAATACGTAAATCACAGGACTAGGTAGTTTTTTGTAGTCGCTGTTCTGTTATATAGCCTGAATACAGATGATCAGTTTTTCTTTCTGTCTCACCCAGTCTGCATACTGCTGATTTCTTTGGTTTACCTGAATCTGTAAGGATGCAGTTATGCTTTCTGGAACATGATTTACCTTTTTGTATCAAGTACAGAATTTCTCAGGAAGGCATTTTTTTTTAATTAGGATGGAAAGATTAATTAAGGAGAATAATTAAAAACAGTTGCTGAATACATAATCTAATTTAGAAATGGAATGGTATTCCAGATCCTGAAGTCGTTCTGTACAGGAAAATATACTAATTTAAGTTAGAAGTTTAAGTAGTGCTTGGTATTTTTAGTGTGGTTAAGCCATAAATCTGTCTTTCCAAGGGGGTATGAAGTGTGGCCATCTCCTACTTTATAGGCTGAGAAGTGGAAGGATCAAATGACTTTGTGCTGTAAGCTGAGGTTTATAAGAAAAAGACAGGGGTGTATTAGTTGATCACAGGAGCAGTGTTGAGTAGCTCATAGACTAAAGCCAAATCAATTGGCTTGTGCCCTGTTTGGAGTTGCAGCCAGAGTAGTCTTGCTAGCGATCCTCTTGGAAGGTGGGTAAGACATCTTTATCTTCATGCTGTAATTGCGTTTTTGACTGCAAGTTAGCTTTACTGTAAATGAGCTTAGTTTGTTTAGCTCAACAACAAAGACCAGGACTGTGGTGTGGTTAATGTCACATTATATCTCTGTCAGTAACTGTGCTAAACTTCTAATATTATGTATTTTGTTTAACACAAACACTTCATCAGCTTCTTGCATTCATCCTCAGTACAAGTGAAACCTTCAGTCTTATTTCTTCCATTCTGCTATGTTGATTTTTGCCTTGTTTGTATGTGGAATTCATAATATAACCACTAATAATGAGCTATATCTGAAACTTCTGTCAAGCTGCCTTAACTGCTCAGGAATAAGGCAGGGCAAAACAGTGTATTTTGGGGCTCATGAACCCCATTTGGCTAATGAACAGTTGGAGGAGGATCTCTCTTCTTGTTACAGCTTGTGACTGGGGCTCATCACCTGCAAGCAGGTGAAGGTGAGGTACCATGGGGCACTGAGAGTGATACCAGGGCTGCTGTTGCTCCTCCGGGGTGTTTGGAACATGTATTGTGTCTGGCTGAGATGGAGTTATCTTCTCCGTAGCAGCCCTCACAGTGCTGTGTATCGGTACCCAGCAAGGTGCTGATAACACACCAGTGATTTGGCTGCTGCTGAGCAGCGCTGGCACAGCACCAGGGCTGCTGTCTCTCCAACATCATCCCCTCAGCAGGAGGCTGGGGGTGGGCAAGATCTTGGGAGTGGACACAGCCAGGACAGCTGACCCAAACCAACCAAAGGGATATTCCATACCACATGGTGCCTGCTCAGCAACAAAAACTAAGAGAAAGGAGGAGGAGGGAGGGGTGCTTGTTACTTACGAGGTTTGTCTTCTGGAACAACTGCTATGTGTACTGAAGCCCTGCTTCCTGGGAAGTGGCCGGACATCGCCTGCTGATGGGAAATAGAGAATAGATCTTTTGTTTTTCCTTTGCTTCCGTAAGATGCCTTTATCTTGACCCATAAGTTTTTTTCCATCTTTTCTTCTCCCTCCCTGNTCCTTCTTTTTTCCTGCCCCCCCCCCCATCTAACTGAGGAGGGGAGTGATAGAGCAACTTGGTGGGCAGCTGGTGTCTAGCCAAGGTCAACCCAGCACAGAGCCCATTCTCATTTTATGAAATACACCCTGAGCTCTAGCTATCTGAGAGAGAAAATGTGTGGGCCTTTGCTATAGGAAGATTTTTGACACAGCAGCACATTGTCATGGAGGCATTTAGATTAGTTCAGGATATCAGAGAGGGATATTTTCCTGGCCTTCTATATAGGCAGTAACTTTCAGTATCTTTCAAAGATGGAATGATCTCAACTTACAGCATTTTGAAAAAAAAAAAGTAAAAATCACTGACTACATTCTGCTGGAGAGCAGAATATGAAGGCTGAGATTTCACTTGGTTTGATCATAAGGCTAGCCTTAAATGAGTGTTGATAAAGCAGTGAAATCGCCTTAAAATAAGACTACATCAAGACTTAACTGTTTTTTTAACAGCTGCCTCCAAAAATAGAGTTTTTTAGTGTGAATGCAATGTTTTGAATGTCTCTCTCATCTCCTGAGGACAACCCAGAGATCGTAGAATTATAGAATCATTAAGGTTGGAAGAGACCTCAAGGATCATCCAATCCCCCCACCACCTATTAACCACTAAACCATGTCCTTCAGTACTGTGTCTAACCTTTCTTTAAACACCCGCAGGGATGGTGACTCCGCCACCTCCCTGGGCAACCCGTTCCAATGCCCGACCACCCTTTCTGAGAAGAAATTTCTCCTCATCTCCAACCTGAACCTCCCCTGGTGCAACTTGCNCTCTGGACATGCTCCAGGGCCTCGATGTCTTTCTTGTGGTGAGGGGCCCAAAACTGGACACAGGACTCGAGGTGCGGCCTCACCAGGGCTGAGTACAGGGGGACAGTCACCTCCCTGTTCACTAACACCTTCTTACATAGTAGCCTTCAGAGATCTCATCTATCTTATTCACTACGTTTCTGGAGCTACTGGGACAGATTTTTGAAGGTGATGCCATTTAATGGCTAGCTGTATACTGATGACACTTTTTTTCTTCCTCTTTCACTATATTGAAGTGTATTTTACCACCATTCTCAGTGTTGGACTTGTGTGGCTACTAGATGGGTAGTAGCTGGGTCAGATTTAGCCAAAAGATGATGGTGCAACGATGAATCAAATAACATAGTAGTGAAGGTGAGAATGTGGTCTCCCTGCTGAAATGAAGAGTCTATGCTTTTATCTAGCATAAGCTATTGTAATCTGTCACTGCTTCTGTGACCTTGGACAACATGTGATGGAGTCACTAACTTCTCTGTCTAGGAAGCTATAATCTGTTATTTTACTCCTACCATGCAGGTATCAGCAGCTTTTTGCACTGCTGCAAGAGTGCCTGCCTTTGACACATCTGCTTATTTCTGGGCTGCAGGTTAGGGAAGCTAACTTCAGAATAAAATCGGGTTTCATGTTTACAGCCTGGTTCAAGGTGAACACATTATCTACCACATCCCATAGTTTCCAGTTCATTTCTGAGTGTAATTCACTGTGTAGGATTTGGTCTATGAAGTTCTCCATAATTTGAGTCTTGGGATCAGGGAAAAACCTGAGGAAAGCATTTTGACTGCTTGGATCATTTGTGACACTTGAATGTTTTCAGCAACTGAGACAAGGCACTCTCAGCAGTTTGCGCCCCTGGGAGATGTGTTGCTTCATTTCTTTAATTTTGAGGGACTGAGTGTTGTGTGGGGGTGGTTTTGGTGAGGTGTTTTGCTGCTGGATTTGTACCTGATTCTGTGAAAATACAGGGGAATAAACCTCTAAGTCCTTTCGAGCCTGTCTTTGTGGTTTTGCAGAGAAGGGTTGAAATGTGAAAAGTTTGCTTCACTTTGCCAGTCTAGACTATATTTGTTACTGTTTATTTTTGCATGTAACTGTGTACATAATTGAATAACTTTGTTTTGCTTTTCCTCGTTTTCTTGCTATTTGTGTTTTTGTGAGGAGCTGGGCAGAATGCCTTTGAGGTGACCGCTGTCCCCTTCCCAGTGAGTTGAAGCTGGGAGACTAACCTGGAAGGAGATGTCCCTTTTTATTTATTAGTTGCATGCATTTTGTTTGTAGTAGATAGCTGTAATGTTATGCAAGACAAAAATTTTGATTTTGTTTTAGCAATGATGACTATAAACATAAAAGTATGTTTAGAAAGGGTTTTGAGATATTTAATCTGTACCACTTTCTCAAGGCCAAGTCAACTCTATCCGTCACTTCTGAAGGATGCTTGCCAGCATGTTCTTTAAAATGATGATAATGGAGCATCTGCAACTTCTGTAGTCGGTGCTTAGCAATCCTATTACTAGGAAGTGTTTAGCATTGGAGTAGTTTTCCTCTTGCATGTATCCTTATGTGTGTATGAAGACTTGCCAAGACTGTCTCCTTTTCATTGTATGAAGTAGTACCAGTTATTTCATCTTTTCCTTGTAGATGATGATGTTCTTATCTCTGACCAATTGATGTATGTTCAAAACTAGACAGGAAAGCTGTGTTAGGTAAAGCAGGGGAATCTTTCAGCGTGTGCTTTAGACAACATGTCTGCTTGTCATTCCCAGTGTGATGTTTGTTCCTTTTGCAGCAGCATCTCATTGACTCATGTTCAGTCAGGAACTGCTAATCAATCCTTCAGATCCTTTTCTGGAGTAGTGTTGTCTAGACAGTCATTCTCCCATCTGGTATTAGTCAGGTGATTATTTCTGCTTATGTGTCCTTAAAGAGCAGCACCTCTTTTCCATATTACTTCTCCTGTTTGTCAGCTGCGCTGGCTCCCAAATTTCCTATCTAACATAAGCCTGTTGGAAGCACCTTGTCTGACAGCTTTGTAGTGAGATGCAATTTAGGAACTGTACTTGCTAACAGAAGTGGAGCTTGTTAAGAGAAGCAATGCATAATGAACAACCAAAGACATTAGTTTGCCTTTGTATGTTTAAAGGAACGCATTTTTCAGATCTTTACAGTGACAAGAGACTGAAGTGATAGCTGTTACCTGTTTCTGCATGATGCATGCTTCTTGTTATTCAGAATGCATGTTCCTGTTATATATTTTAAAGGTGATGTGGTAACTTGTCAGCTTTGCACCTGAAATGTCTCATTTGAAAATAATGCTGATCTAACTTCCAGATGATCAAGGGTGGATAGGAGAGCTGCAAACAGTGCAGCTCTGAAAGTCACCTGTGCTGTAGGGACAAAGAAGCTTGGATTTTGCAATTTGTAATGCATTGTGCTTGCTGATTTTTTTTTTTTTGAGTAAGAATATAGGATAAAATCAAATCAGTTTTGCAGGATTAGTAAGAACAGTCTTATTATGGGATGAGGCAAAAATGTGACCATGTGTTCTTGAAGGAGAGCTAATATAAGGGGGGGGAAACCCTGCTGATACTGATGGCAATTTTCATCCTTCTACAGTTAAGGAGCTAAGTCAATTTATTTTTTCAGTCACATTCAGTTTTGTTAGTAGCTTACTTTGTTAGTAGTAACTGCTGAAATTATTACATCTGAAATGTCTTTACTCAGTTCTCTAGTACATAGAGTTTTGTTCTCTTGATAGCTTGTGTGTGTAGAAAAGCTCAAATAGTAGAAGAGGAAATAAACTCCAAAATGGGATTGTTAACCAAACTCACAATAAAGCATTTGAGGAATAACTTAGTTTTGATTTTTGTGTTACTGGATTTTAAGTGTGTATGTCCTTTTGGGGCTCTGGAAGAAGGCAATCGCTGGTCTTATGTGATCAGTAGCTAAATAATGAGCTTGTTCAGGTCTTTCTGCAGCAGAGAACTGGAGTGCCCTTTCAAATCCATTGCCTGGGACTTCTTGATTTGATTTGTTGTCTGCACTGAACTTATGATTCCTGAGTTTTATTTAGAAATGCAAAATGATTTCTTAACTTTAAAGGTGTGTACAAACATATTTTCATGAATAATTTGCATTGAGTATACAGGAATTTATATATGCTGTGGAGAAGAGGTGAACACCAACTGCCCATAGGGGCTCTTCAGTAATAGAAGCTGCTGAATACTGTTTTAGTTATTTTTAAAACAAAGCATTTCCTTTTACTATAGTAAATCATTGTCTACATATAATAGGATAATGTTTCATTTTGTAAACTCTTTGAAATTACAGGTTGCAGTGTGGAAAGCAAATTATTCCATGAAGCCTTATTTTAGCTTCCAGAGTAGTATAGTGAGCTAAGCATGTATGAGATGTTGGAGGGGAGGGAGGCAATACTTCTGTACCAAAACTTATGTCTTGTTAGGTAAGTTAAAAGCAAGTTAGCTGCAAAAATTCTATTTCATTATTATATTATATAAACAGCAGTGGGTAACTTGTTTATACTTGTGCTCCAGACCCTTCACCAGTTTCCTTGCCCTTCTCTGGATACGCTCCAGGACCTCGATGTCTTTCTTGTGGTGAGGGGCCCAAAACTGGACACAGTACTCGGTGTGGCCTCACCAGGGCTGAGTACAGGGGGACGATCACCACCCTGCTCCTGCTGGCTACACCATTCCTGATGCAGGCCAGAATGCCATTTGCTTTCTTAAAGATTACTTTGATTTGAAGTGAACTGTTTTATTTTTTTGGGGGCAAGGTAGCATTAGGAAACTTAAATGTCATCAGTGGTTCATGCTGTTACCTCACAGTTGTACCCATGGAATCAGAGATACAGTCCCTGAAAGAAGTGGTATAGAGGCAGGTCACAAATAAATACCATTTTTTTTGTAACTGATAGTGGTAGTTTTTACAGGGAATCAAGTTAGCTAATATTTTTGTAACCTGAAGGAACATGCCTCTTTCCTAGGCTGTGGGGTTCCTTTCCTGACATCTGTAGTGGGTCTGTTAGTGCAATGAGGGTACAGAACTTGACTTGCAGTTTCTGCCTTTGCCTGGGACTCAGAATTGCTCCTTCTGGGGTTAACATTCTCCCCTCTTACTATGACAAAGAAGAAATGTGAGCATGTATTTGTGAAACAACTTAGTGGACAACAGCTGGCAGAGCTGCTGTGTTATTCATGGTTAACAGGGGAAACTTCTTAAACATTCTTCACTTATCTGTCTCTTCCCTCTACCTCTCCCCGCCCCCAGCTTCCTTCCTTTTTTTTGGTCTGTAAAACCTCAGACAAAAAAGAGGAAATCCTAAGGTGGGAAACAGAAGATCCCTGTTCTATTTCAGTGTAAGGGAGCATGTGTCGGTTCTGTACAGAGTTCATTGCTGTTGCTATACTTCTCTTCCCCCCATATCAGAAAAAATTGAATAGCTAATTATAACTCATGCCAAAATTATATTACTTCATGATATCCTTTCGTCCACTTGGAATAACAAGACCCAAAAACTAAGATTCTTCTTATTCGGCCAGATCTAGCTCTGAGTACTCAGCTGTGTTGAACAAATGGGCTTATTCCTATTGCTTGCCAGGTTAAATAGGTAAAGTAAGGGTGGAGATATCTGCCAGCATGTATTTTGCCATTATATTTGTCTCAAAAGTATGTCAGTGATAATAACAAGCATCTCAAGTTACAGATTCTTCAGTTGCTTACATAACTGGAAAGATAAATTCAATATCTTAAAACCTGTTTTTCTTATTTGGCAAATCAGATTGGAAGACAAAAGACTTGTCTATTGTCTTTACTGTATAGAAGCTAGGCTTTTTGTAATGATTTAATTATGCAAAGACTTTGAACAATTTGTTTCCACCAATTAATAGAAAAAGCATAGTATAATGGGTAAAAAATCAGAATAATTATGTATTTTTTCTGGGAAAGTGTGTGGTGCTCTTGCATGTGAGGCAACTTTTGGCTTTAATCTTCTTTGGAGATGTAGCATGGTAAATGATATTCAGAGAAATGTGAGGTAGCGGGTTCTTCAGCCTCACAGACAGGGTAATAAGGAAATCACTTACTCCATAGTCACCCGCAGAGTTGTTTTTTTAGACTGCTGCTTCTGAGAAACATGATTGTAATTGCTCTGGCCAAGATAAAGCTACTGTTTATACGCTCAGAAATTTTAAAAGAACAGTGTGCTTTAAGAAACAATGTTTAAAACTTGTTCCCTTGATGAAAAGCCTTGGCTTCCTGGCAGCATGAAGGATGAGCAGTATCAGTCTTGCTGCTACTACCTGTTTGTTGGTCGGTGTTGGGCCACATCCACGGCTTTTCTATCTTCAAGCTTAAGTGTGGTCAGGCTTGCTTACATTCAGAAAATTCACTGGGAAGCCTTTAAGACTGAAAATTGTTGAATTTCATGTATTTGCATACAAAGGAAAGTCTTAGTTTCACTTCTGGAAAGACTCTTCTACTAAATAGGCTGAGGCTTGAATAGCAATGCCTCTCAAAATGTGTATTTAATAGGTACATTCAATAACACCAGTTTTAAAGATGGCTGAGAAAGTACAGAGGCTAGTTGTCATATTAAACAGGCACAAATTACGTGGTTCCCTCTTTTCCCAATGTAATCAGAAAAATGTAAGCTAGTAAACAGAAAGTGCAACTGTAACGTTAGAGAAATGACATAGGTTTTCGTGATGATTCTTACAATGATGTGCTTGAATTTATATTGATAAATGTTGCCTCTAGCTCTCTTTGAGCAGCCAGTTAACAGCGCCATAATTGAGGCTTACATGTGGTTGAGCAGCTGAGAGATCTGTGGTCTTTATCGGTGCGCTTTGCTTCTCCATGGTTTCCTTGGCAAAATAATGGCCAAACAGAAAGGGACTGAACTGATAGGAAGGTGCTCGCTTTTAGAGAAGTGGAGGTCCAGAATAAACTTACTCGGTTGGTAGGTGTTGAATGGGCTGTAAACTAACAAGCTAGAATTGCTTTGGTTAATCTGAGAAGTAGATTTCTTGTTTGCAGAACTGCATAAGTTTGGCTTTTTAATGACCTATTTAAAATGCCATTTATATTTTTACATACCTTATGCAAAACCTCAAAAGCACTCTCTGCAGCCTACAAATAGCAGGTTTTGTGTAAAATAGGAGATTTGTGTAGAATAGAAACATGCACAGCTACAGTACCATATGTTAAAATAATTCAGGGAACTCAGAATAGCTTATTGTCTTGAGTGCATATGTGTGTGGGGGGGAAACTTTAGAGAAGGTGATTGTCTGGGGACCAGCACAGCCATGTCCAGGCTGGGCCAGCTCTGCTGCTCTCCCTGCTCTGGCCATGCGCTTCCCTCTGCTCCCTTGCAACAGCTTCTGTGGTGTACAGTTGAGAAGAGCTGGTATGACTGAAAACTAATCACTTTTCTGTCAGGGAGGGTTTTGTACTGGATCGGCATCTCTAGCTGGGCTCATTGTCTGTCAAAGTATGTGTGCCAGCTTGGGGAAGGTGAAGGAGGGTGCAGCTGGGAGTACAAAAGGTGGCAGGTCCTCAATGCTTTTCATGTGTCTTGCTCGAAGTGCCTTGCAGCCACAGTGTACCTGTGCTGCTTCATGTTGTACTGGTGCTGCCAAGTGGTGGGGCTTTTCAGCTTTTAATGGGGCCTGGCTGCAGGTGGAGCCTCCTGGGTGCTCGGCTCTGAAGGCATCGGCTTCCTTGGCTGGTGAGGGGTGCCTGGCTGGCTGCTGCGCGGCTGCTAGCCCTGGTGCTGAGGAAGCTACCTGGCTCGGTCAAATGTACAGCTATATTGGGGAGGTGTGATAGAAAGCTACAGCTTAAGAAATTTTTGGCCTGTCAAGAATATATGGCTGTTTTCATGGGGCAGGAACAAATAATGAGCTGAAATAGTTTAATTGTATGTCTTCTCATCCAGCTGTGTGTTCTAGGTTCATGAGTGGTGCTGTTTAGTGAACTCTCTGTTAGTTCTAAAGCTCTCTTACAAGTTTCAAATCATTCCTCCTTCCTAGTGCTGTTCAGATAAGGTCTTAACTTCAGCATTTTGACTACCATGGCACGAAGTGCTTTCCTATTCTGGAGGCTACTTGCTAAGCACTTGCCTATCCTTGCTGTCTCAAACTGTCTCCACATACAACAAGCAGAACTCTCCAATATTTGACATTGAGATAGATTTTTGTCAACTCTGAGCAGGCTGCTAAAGTAGCTTGTGTCACAAGATTAGAAACTGGAAATTCTATAAATGTGTGATCTTAGTTCTGTAGATGTAAAATTTGTCTAATTTTTCCATGGAGCAAAGCTTTTTAGGAAAGGTAGAACAATGACAGAACTGAAAACTAATAAATGTAGTTAGTGCGTAGGAGTTAGTGAGATGTAACCAAGTCGAATGAGCAATATGTATGTGTAATGCTTATCCTTCTGAGGGATCTATGTCTCATTGCTGTGCCTAGAACTTGAAAGGACTCCGTCTACCTGATATGGGAAAGAAAAAACACCTCTGCCTAGTATCAAAATACATGTTAAGAGATCTCATGCATGGTTTGATATGAGGACTTGAATACCTTCAGATTAATGAGAACTGCTGCATCTCATGAAGTGATGGCTCTTAAGCATTGCCATTGCCTCTTCAGCCAGGGTAGCTCGGGGAATAATTCTGAGGAAAAAGTCTTGGCAGTTGTTCCTTCCAACTATCTCTACTAGTCTTGTCCCATTGTCTCCTTTACTGTGGATGTCTGATGGCCCTCCTGGAAGCACCAGTGATGTGGCTGGACCATCCTGCACTGTCACAGTTATATTCCCTTCTGTCTCTCATCCCCCATCCCAGTTCCTTTGACTTCTGTCTATCACTTCTTTAGGCCCAAAAACTGTGACTCAAGCTTACAGAAAGTACTCTTTTGTTAATTATGAAATGTTTGTTTTGTACCAAAATAAGTTTTGGACCCATAATGAGCACCTTTAGCAGAAGAGGATTTTTTTATTTGCCTGTGATCTGTGGGGGTACCAGACCTTTCAGTATCTGTTAAATGTGACACGACATCCTTAAAACTTCTCTGGTGTGATAGCCGTAAAGCTAGGGGATCACACACATAATATTAATCGGGTGTCTAACTTTTTTAATTAGAGTAGTTGTGAACTGACTTCTACTGTGTTCAAAGCATTTTTTGTTTTGAATAACCCCTAGGAGTGTGTGGTGGGTGTGCTTGATGTACAGAAATGTATGAGAACTGGAACGTGATACATGACCTGTGCAGATATTTTTTCCAAGTTCCTTCAAGTTGGCAGTTGCCTTGCTTATGGCATTTCCAACTGCTAAGTGTGTCTTCACCCAGTTTCACACAAGGTTTTGAATTTTTGTCCCTGCTGTTTAGCCCTACCACAATGAGCGGGGAGGTGAAGAGGAAAAAAAAGAGCATCATATGTCTGATAATCATTGGGATGGCTCAGATCCAGGGTTCTGTTTATGAAGAGTTCCATAGTGTGATCTGAAAATATGTAACTTGTCTGAAATTGTCAGTGTTTACTTTACCCCTGAAGCTTTGAATCCTTGCAGTATCTTTAAAATTTAAAGGGCAGATAGTTGTTATCAGGTACCACTATTACTGTTGCTTTTTGCAAAGATAGCTTAGATAACCTTTAGCCTAAACATCCATATGTGTGCTACTTTTTTTTACATGACTACAGTATCAGTTTGCAGAAGGAAGTGCTTTATGGGTGATAACTTGTATGGAAGGGTAGATACGAAGACCATTTCATGATAAAATATGTAGGTGGTTTAGAAAAGAATAGCTTGGTCTTCTCAGATCTATATTTAATAGGAAAGCTGGGGAGGTCTGACACTGCTTCTTTTTAGTTCCAAAGGCTGCATACCAAGCAACTATATCATGTGGTCTTTTTGTCTTCCTCTGTAGAGGACTTTACATCCAGGAATTCATCGGTCTGTAGTTCAGCCATAGAATTTTTTCTTCCTAGTATTACTTATTACATACTAGTCAAAAAGAAACTTGTGTTCTGTATGGATGTTGACTTAATAAACGTGAGAAGACATTCCTGCAGCCTGTGGTGTGTCGTGCAGACCCCGGAGAGGCGAGAGGAATGCTGTGGCTTCAGATGTCCCACTGAAACACGGACACTGCTAGTGTAAAATGTTGCAGCGCATAAACAGTACAGCATACCTGACTTAAATACCTCGAATTCTCCAAGCTTAGGGATGGAGCGGGATTTCATATAATTTGCTTTGTAATCTCATATTGAGCTCTCGAAGTCAGCACTATGCACTTGTGCATGTGTGGGTGAATAGCACTTGGCAGGCTTTTCTGGCACTTGGCTCTTCTAACACCTACAACAATGATTTAGAAACAGAACTTCTACCCTTCCCCCTGCTTAAATCATATTATCAGAAAAAATCAACTAATTTAGCCTGAAATGAATGTTGTACAGAAAGTACACTGTTATTTGGATGAAGCAGATAAGTAATTTATCTGTGCCAGTTGTGTGGGGACATACATAAAGATCTTATGCCAATTGTTTTGTGCTTACTTGCAAACTGGTTTTAACTAGAAACTCTTTGCTTTGTTCATCCTGCAAAGATCTTATTTTTTTGAGGAGCTTTTTTGAAACATGGAAGCTTGCAGGTTGTTGCAGCAGCTTCAGGTGGAAATGAAGGGAGACTTGGGCGGAGATGTGCCTAGGAAGTTGGACCCAACAAACCCAACAGAGGGTGGTCTGTGCTGAGCCTGGGAAGAGACTGGATGAGAGATTATGGAGCTGATTTTAAGTGACAGGCAGGGACAGAGAGGTCACAGCTGCCATGTGCTTTTATCAGGTCATAAAGTGGGACTTGCAAATGGGTTTACTAGTGAATCAACAGAGGGGAAAGCTGGTAGTCATGTGCGGAGAGTGAGGAGGAGTAGGGCTGTAGTGAAAGGCACAAAAATACATGTAAGTGTGGGCAGCTTTGAGGAGCTTTCTTTATGCTCCACTGATGGGTTCTTTCTGGCATCTGCTGCCTGCCTGTCCGGTAGGGAAGCTGTAATTAAGGTTTGCTGCAAAACTTGTGGAATAAAGACAGTGTGGGGGGAGCAGATCTTCTAGGCAGTTGTTTCTGGAGAGTGTGCTGTCAGGGATTATGGTTTGGAAAGGATATATAAAATTACTTGTGGTGTAAATTGGATCTTACTAAAGCACGCTTTAGAAACAAGACCATATCAAGATTTTGAAGTGTTTGATTCGGCTTGAATTTTTTGTTTCCTGGTTTTAGGTAAGGACCTCAGATTTGAGCTTTCTGTAATCAGTTGTATTTATCTTAGTTTGTAGGTCATTCAGGTTTTAGTTTACTAGATAACGACTGAGACATTCTTGAATGTTGCTAATGAGCTTTGAGCTAATCAAAAGTCCTTGTCCTGTGGTGCTAAGTAAGGGCTTGCTGCTCTCTGAGCTGTTCTGAAGATGTGAAATTCTCACTTCCAGAAGACAGCTTGGAAACTTTTGATTCAATGTTTAATTGTGACCAAAGAAGAGTGCTTGAACTGAGAGCTCATGGGGTAATGCTGTTTCCAGTGTGAGAGGCTCTAGCTGTTGAGGCACTAGTGCATTAAGCTAGGAATAAGCAGTGTTTAGCTGCAACTTGAGGATTTGTTTTCTTATGTGACTTACAGATGACAGTGGTTGATTCTTTTTTTTTTTTGAAAGATGTAGACACTACAGATCTTACCTGTAAGATGTTATCAAGAATGCTGCATCACCAAGGTAGTGGATTCTGTCAGTGCCCTGTTGCTTATGGGAATCAAGCTTGAATTTCATTTGTAAGTGAACTTTCAAGTGGCAAGTCTTGATTACATGACATGTTCACTTGGCTTTAAAAAATGCTTTGTTTGCTGTACAAAATATTAGCATTCCCTGTATTGTCTGTGCCACCTCACTTCACCTCAGTGAAATGTAGAGACTAGTGGAATTTATGTACCAAAAATACCGTTCATTAAATAAAATGAAGAGTGTGTATTTGTTCAGAAGTGTAGAAAGTGATGGATGAGTGTGATTTTTGTTGCACTAAGGTCGACTGCACACTGCAGGACTTTTTTTGAGGCTGCTGCTTAGAAGCAAGTGTTCTGGGGCTGCTGGCAGGCACTTTTAGTTAGAAAACAGGCTGAGTGCATGTGAGTACATGTGTACCGGTACTGCTCAAAATACCACCGAAAAGGGCGGCTGCAGAGAGTGGTGGCAGTTGAACCTGTATTACCACGAACTCTGCACAGCAGACGTACAATGAATGCCTGCAGTGCTTTTGTGAAGTGGCCTTTCATTGATAAATCACAAAGGATAATCTTAGCGTGTTAAATGCCTATTCTCTTCTATAGTTTACTTCTGTAATCTTGAATGTGTACTTGAAAGTGCTTTCTGTTTTCTTACCACAAATATGATTTCAGTTTTCAAGTAATACAGCTGTGTGTGGTGTGGGAGACACTGGTGACCTTACTAAAGACCGAATTCAGGCCATTCGGCTACCGTCCAAATGCTCTGCCAGCTTAGCTACTTGACCACCTGCTTCTGTTTTTCCATTCCCTTTGCAAATGTAGGTTTTGTTCACTTTCTGGCATCTCAGCATTACCTTTCTAAAAAAGAAATTAAATCTTGTGGGTAGGGTCTATCCTGTAGCTGGCTTGGGCCTTTGCTGTTCTTGCAGTTATTTGAATTTTCATTAGCCATTCAGGCATGGGTTTGTTGGAAGAGAACAGAGGATGACAGCTTCCGCACCTCCATGCTTGCCTTCTCCAACCCAGCTCCTACACTTCAGATTGTAAGACACAACAGCAGCCTGTAGTTCTGCCCAGTCACACTTCAGCTTTCATGCTCTGCGTGAGATCTTGGAGGTTATGTCCAGTGGGAAATGTTCTGGTAGCACTGATGTGCCGTTGGAGTGTGGTGGTGCTCCTTAAAATGTCAAAACATGCAGCTTTGGTTCTTTGTTTATATATCTTTTCAACATGAAAAACTGAGGGGAAAAAGGTAAGGCGGATCATAAATCTGACTTGGAAACATAATGGTAAATACCCTTTGAGTATAAATCCCTTAATCGCCCGACATCTTTCAAGTGGTGAATGGGGAGCTTCCAGTAATGAGTTACATTCCCACATCTACTACCAGTCTGCTCATTGACTACATCCAAATTACATGACCTCAGTGCCTGGTTTGTAAAGCCGCACACTGAAAAGCAGGCTGTCGCTGCTGACTGAAAGCTTGTGTACTTGCATCCTCTGACATAGCTGAGATAGTTCGGGAGTTACGTCTGTGGTTGTTGATGAAGACTAAAGAAAAAAGGGTTGGCTGTTCTGTGACTTCTCACTGCGTTAAATGCTGCTATCGCTTTCTAAACTTTTTGTCCCATTTTTGTCAACAGATACAACCATGACAGTGATTTGGGTGCACATGGATGTTAAGGCACTACATTTTAAAACAGAAATTTTAAGTACTTCTGGTACTAGTATGAATGCCAATGTATTGGTTTTTTATCTTGTATTTTTAAAAATGCATTAATCATGTGGACAGAAAATTTGTCTCTTCCGCTTTTTCCTTTGCATCTGAAGACTGCTCTGGAGAAGCCATATGTAGTTGAAATACCGAGTCCACAGGGCCATGGCATGCTTCCAGCCCATCCTGACAGTACCCCTGTTGCAATGAGCGCTCATAGCATCAGTTGTGTGAAGCCACATTGCATCTTAGCAAATGCCCAGTGGTACCATGCTGCTCAGAATGCATTTGTACCTGGCATGGCCATCCATGTACATAAGTGTTGCTGAGGGTAACTCACCATGACCTCATAGTAAGAGTGTCTTGCCTTTTCAGCTTTTGTCTGCATATGGGGAGTAAGGTATGCATTTGGTGTTCTCACAGGCTCGGCATACCTGAGGGAATAGGATAGCGTACTATGGAAGCTGTGCAGATGGTTGCAGAATGCTTGCTTTTATTTTGCTGTTTGTGTCCGATGCGTTCTGTAATAGCTGCAAGAAATGGCATTTTTCAAAAGGTGGCTTGACTACCTGGACTGTCTTCAGCTGGTTGTTTGCGCAGGAGAAGAAAATAGGCTAAGCAGGCTCTGCATTTGTTCTAAATATAGTCAACTATGCACATACTTGCAATATTGGCTGGACAAGTGCGATGTCGTTAGCTGGCTCTATTGCGTGTTACACAGATTACAGTCACTTGGCAGTGCTGAAGTGGGAACTTTTGCCGGTGAGGCACAGAGTCTAGGAGGTTTGAATGCCTACACGTTCCAGCATTTGAAAAAGTATCTGTTGTTAGGATGATAGGATCTGGCATCAGGACATGGTGCAGACTCCACTGTGAGATGTGTAGGGTACCCTGCATGAGGTCCATGTAGATGTGGGGTTTAGAAGTTTGTTAGATTGACCCTGTAGTGTCTGGAGGGTCACAAGGTTTCCCTCTGACATCCTAAAGGATTGTCACAAGGATCCCAGTTAAAGGTGAGACAGTGTAAGTTGTCAAGAAACTTCCTCTATGCTGTCATACTTTAAAGGCTTCAACAGAAACATTAAGAATTCTTTAACAATAGCTTGCTGGTTTTGATAATTTATTTAACAGAAGTGGAATATTTGAGCTCCCACTCTTAAGCTTTCTACAGTAAATATTTATGTTCCCTTTTGATTTTCATCTGTTGGGTACCGAAGATGTACTTTAGAACCAGTGTTCCTTCACTCACTACTTTCTTTTGCTCTCCTGCTTTGTAAAAAGATCTACCACAGAACAAACCTACAACACAAGATGATAAATCTTCATTTAAAAAAACCCACAAAATTCCCCAAACAAAATACCTAATAGTCCAACTTCTGCCAATTAGTGTGTAGTCTTCTGCTTTGAGGATATCAGGCAATGAAATTAAACTATGCACATAGAAACAATTTTTCTTTTTAAAGCTAGTTATTTGTGAGCATTGAGAGTTAAGTGGGGGGAAAGTCTGGCTCTGTGTCATCTGATACCGAGGAAGATTTCTGGTATTGTGTCCTGCTTATAAAGTTTCTACTTCCCAAGTGGCAAAAACTGTATTATGATTGTATGTTATAAAGATCAGTTGAGGAAAACAGTACGTCTTTGAACCATTTCCTATTAGTGTCTTTTGCAAATCACATGCTGTCAGCTGGTTTTTAGTGTCAAAGTGAGATTATTTTTTGTTTGTCTGTGCACAGTCAGTGCACAGACTGTGTCACCAAGTAGTGGATTGCTATATAACAGCAATGTGTCACTGCAAGTTTGAAGAAGCAGTATCTGGATTAAGATAACAGCTTTTCATGATATACCTTAAAGAGAGCTCTTGAAGCATCCAGTCTCTCCAGAGATTTATTTCTTCACATTCTTTTTAACTGGCTGTGTGTTCAGGATATCTGGGCTTTAGCCTGGATAGATTTTGATATGCATCTCTTAGGAAGAGTTTAAAAAGGTGATGAGGAAAAATTAATACTTTGTTTCCAATTTATAACTGTAAGTAATCAACATAAAGCCCAGTTGTGTGTTTGGTGGAAATTAGGGCCTTATTTCTCAAATACAGAAAACTGAAAATTTGGTGATGCAATCCATAGTTTTGTCTTATTTTTCTTTCAACCTTTTCAGTCTTGGGCATTCGGACAAGAGATGCTATTAGTGTCGAAAGCAGTTAGCTGTAGTAACACTTGGGTTGAGAACTGACCATTTGTTTGCCCTACCTTGTTAGATTATTGAAAGAAGAAACTGGATCAATATTGTCTTTGCTAGTCTCTAGACATTCCCACTGCAGAAAGATTTAGACTTCTCCTGGCTTAAAGGTTTGACAGTTGACTCTGTTATGCCACATTAAACATGATGTGAATGTCCCATACACAAGCTATTGATAACTTTTCATGTAGTCTGGAGGGAGTGGTCTGAGTTCTCAAGCCTTTACTGAGCACAACAGCTCAAGTGCATGAATAAAACTTCACTGCATTAGGTTGCTGTAACAAATTGTTCCATGTGAACGGCCAACAATTTATTGGGAGCGATGGGGACTGATGAGGGGTGTTTGAAAATACTTGCTGCAAAAAAAAAAAAGAATCGGTGTCAAACCATTATTTTTTTTGGTTGGTATTTAAGCTTCTTTAAGGTTTGGAACCAGAAAGACTGTGTTACCAAAAGCAGACTTCATGACAGACAGATATGAAGTACCTAAACAAACAGAAGTTCTGATTACCCACTTATGTCAATCAGACTAGAAGCTTGTTAGCTGCTGGGAAAGGAGCAAGCAGAAGAGACGGGGAAATGGACAAGGTAAAATTGAAGTTTCTTCAAAAATACCCAGTTATTGTAAGGCTTTATGAAATGTTTTTATTTCATATTGATATTTCTGCCCGATCTAAAGATTTCAGTGGTATCTGTAATGCAGGGTTGGGATTAACACTTTCGGCAAGACCAAAATATATTTTTTTCTGAAAACACTTTCATTTATGTCTAGAAAACTTGCCTTTTGGACTCTAGCATGTATGTATTTTCCATAGAATCAGCTGCTTTATTAAGATTAATAGTTTGTCTTAAATATTCACATTTCCTGCTCACTTTCCTCATGTTTGAGGTGTCAACACTATCCTACGCTCTGGAAAGCACTGGGATTCTCTGTTGTCCCTCAGGGTTTATATGGACAATATGTTAGCTCTCCTAGCTGACTTGAAAATTACATGTTCCCTATAGTTGCAGGAAAACAAAAGGTCTGTTGGTTTTGTTATGTGTTCTGATACTGATGTATCAAATAAAAGGAGACCTAGAAGACTACCACTATTCAAGTTCAGGTGTTTCACCTCCACTGAGCTTCCTCATTAGCCACATCCATGACTTGCACTCCGCACATAGTTTGGAGATAAAAAGTGGGGAACAGCCTCAAAGGGGAAAGTGGTGTAAAAATCTGAATTTGGCAAGATGAAGCCAGAGAGCAGACGTTTAGGAGTTAGAGCTTGAAACTGTGCAGGGAAGTGTTTGAGAGAGATGTGGAGGCAGTGGAAGGAGGATTTGTGAAGAAGAGATATAGGGGATCTCTCAGCCTCTGGTAGGTCTCAGTTTGCTTAAGCCCACAAGTGTGGGAAAACAAATGAATTGGGAACATGGCCTGTCATCTGTGGTTTAGCAGCAGCCTCTGTTAGCGATGTCAAAGCACTGGACTGTGGGGATGAGATGCTATTTTCCCTTTTTCAGAGGGAAGTAACAGCCGGTCTGCCCAGCTGGCACTGAGGGGCCAGGAATGCAGGTGCTCTGGTTTGTTCTGTGCAGGCACGTTGTGTACTGGTGGTGTCCTGGGCTGCCGCTGCAGGTGTGCTCAGCCCTGCTGTACCCTCTGCCTCCGCTAATCCCCAGCTAACGTCCTCCTTTCCAGCTCACCCTGAAGTTGTTCTTGTATGCCTTGCAGCAGGTCACTGCAGAGAGGTAGTGCCAAGAAGCCAGCAGGACTGATTTGAGGAAGTCAGAGCTTGGAGTTGTGAATGTGGAAACATCGCAGGCAGGAGCTGCAGAAGGGGAAGTGAAAACAGACAGACAATTAACCAGCAGATGCCCATCCATAGCCACTTGTGCAACTTAGTTTGTTCACATGCTCTCACTACTCTGCGTGTACAGGAGCTCGGGTCTGATGCAGACACCTTCCCTGGCAAGCGCTGAGGTGTATGTGTGCCTGCCTTCCCTCAGGCCCCTCTCGGGACCAGCCTGGAAGGTGATGGAGAGCACCTGCAAAGGCAGTTCTTCCTAGTACGTGTTTGTCCCGAGAAAAAGCATTTGAAATATCTTTTAATCAAAGAGTGTGGGGAAGGCTTGAAATTACGAACTCTGATATAGCATATTATTTTAATAATACACTTTTTAGAGTTCCCAGAGGACATCAATAGCAGTGGCTTAAAAGCTATCATTAAATACATTTAGTCTCTAGCATGATGGAGTCCTGAGGCCTTTAGGTTCCATGGTACTAGAAATAACTGTCTCTATTGTGGTCTGGTGATCTCCACCCTTATCCACATCCAGCATGTAGGCTTCAAACTGACCACACTTCTTCCGTGCAAGTTTCCTGGAACACAACATTAGTATAAAATGTATTGGTATGAAGCATACCCTGAAAGATACCTCAGTTCTGTCCATCGATGAATGTCAGTGTGGATGGCCTGGCTTCAGGCTGCACCAGGTAATTGCTGAGAAAGTTTAGACAATCAATCTGAGCCATGATTTGAGACATCTTAAGACTTGAAGTTGAGAATGCTTTGAATATGCTGTCAAAGCACTTGTATAAGCTACACGTAACTAATTCTAAATTACCCTCCACTGTGTACTTGACTATACAAGCTAATAAATATGTATATAGGCTGAGGCTTGTGTGTGTGTTGTGCAGCGTAAGTGTTGGAAGATTGCTGTACTGGGGTCACTGGGGATGTGGTAGGTTAGTGCCCTGGTCAAGCCTCACGGCAGCCTGACACACGTTTCACATAATACAAAATTACTATTTTCAGGTAGTCTGAATGAATTTGGAAGTGGACATAATGCAGTGATTTTTTTTTTTTGTTCTCTAGTAATGATTTGTGAATCTGAAGTAGCACTAGTGAAGATACTTGATTTTACCTAAACCAGAGAAAGGAGGGAGACTGTGGCTTTTCACTGTGAAAACTTACATATGTTAATTAAAAATAAATATTTATTTTGAGTAATTCATAGAAATAAATGACAAACCTGGATCTCCAGAAAAAATTTACTAGTGTTACTTCAAGTAGATATATTGTTTTAATGAGTCATTTTGATAAGTATTATAACTTAAAATTGGCAGCTTCTCTGGTAATTAGCAGACAATTTCTTTCCTGCATAAATTGCTTTTCTCATATTAATGAATGTAATGTTAATCAAAACCACTTTAACTCATAAAAGGTGACTAGTGAAAAGAAATAATTACTGAGAGCTGTAAGGACTTCAGGAAAATACTGTACATTCTCAGTTAATTTTAATGACTGCTTCTAAAGCTCCTGGAAAAAGAGCTTTGAGATTTGTTTTAAAATTTAAACTGTGCCTGTGTTTTTCTCCATGCAGAACATAAACTACTATATGTTAGTTTTCAAAATCGGTTGTAGTGATTTTTTTCACAGCATTTCTTGCTGTGTCAGTGTACATATAGTACTGTCATTTTTCTTGTACTGGACTTGTTTGTGCCTATCATGATTCAAGTGATTGACAAAATGAAGTAGAGTCTTTGTATTTTAGGAATAGGAACTCTGGTGGCGATGAGCCCTGTTAGAGATATTCTCTGTCTGGGTTTATTAATCTGTGCCAATATTTCTGTAAGATATGAGAGCGCCTTTATCTTGTGGAGGAATAAATGCCAGTCTCTGCCTTTGAGAAACTCTTTGCAGAGAACAATTGCTCTGTTAGAGTAGACAGTGCTCAATGTAATGATCTATAACTTTTCTTCATGAAACATGGAAGCTGTCCTACATTTTTGAGCTACTCTAGAAGAAAAGTGATGTGTGCTTTCCTCTTTTTCCAGAACCATATAACTTATTTGAAGTAACCACTTACCCCAACAAATATATAGGATATACTTTAAGAAACATTACTTCTATTGTCTTATTTTTTCCTTTGCCACTTTCTGTGAAGTCTAAGCATAGGTTAGACTTCAATGGCCTTTTTATTTTCTTTCCTTTACTGCATATCATATAAAGCTTTATGCTCAGTGAATACTGACAGGTATTTCACTATGTAAGGCTGTTAAAATCATAGAATCATTAAGGTTGGAAGAGACCTCAAGGATCATCCAGTCCAACCGTCCGCCCACCACCTATTACCTACTAAACCATGTCCTTCAGTATCACGTCTAACCTTTCCTTAAACACCCGCAGGGACGGTGACTCCATCACCTCCCTGGGCAACCGGTTCCAATGCCCGACCACCCTTTCCCAGAAGAAATTTCTGGTGATCAACCTGAACCTCCCCTGGTGCAACTTGCAGCCATTTCCCCTAGTCCTGTCACTAGTTATCTGTGAGAAGAGGCCGACCCCCAGCTCGCCACAACTTCCTTTCAGGTAGTTGTGAGGGCAATAAGGTCTCCTCTGAGCCTTCTCTTCTCCAGACTAAACAA
>VWZZ01005479.1:214053-303295 GCA_013399095.1 Psophia crepitans
GTCATGACTGAGATATTGTAAATAATGTGTAAGATGAAGTTTTAAAATGTAATTGTGTGTGAAAGTAGCTGTGCTTGCTAAACCGTCAGAACAGCAAACAATGTTTGGTACCTATTAGTTCTCCTCTTTTCTGATTTAAAATATAGAAGTAAAGTTTATACTGGTATTAAGTTTAACTGTATGCACTCACATCTGTGGTATTCTGTTTGTTTTTGGAATAAATGGAAACAACATGCCTCCTAGAAAAAAATGCAATTTGTTAACATCATAATTAAAGCAAATTAGATCTGGTAAAATATGTTATTTTTCCAACACAAGTGTTAATTCTTTGAAGATGAGCTGCTAAGTTGAAGGCTTTCTCTGTTTTTATTAATTGTAGAGTATAAGATATTTGGGCATAATGGAAGGAGTAAAATGAATAACTCTCAGTACAGACCTGCTTAAGCATACTTCAGTCACTCCAGTGTAAGGCTTTAACTTCACTTTCACTTAGAAGAAATTGAGTTATGTTGGTCAGAACAGGAGGAGATTTCTTGTGATGCCACGGAGCCTGGCCAACAGGGAGGAGCTGTCAAATGTACTTACAGAGAGTGCAGATCACTGTGTAAAATACACCATATTAATGTTTACCTAGGGAGTCTATAATATTGAAATGATTACCAGGAATAGACCCCAGCTGTATGTTGATAACAAGTCATGGTATTTACATAATAATTGTTTTTTCTAAGACATTTTGATTTAGCAGAGTTAACTGGGATCAACCTCTTGACTGCTATATACAGGCATAGTTCCATTAACTTGAGCTTCTCCTGTGGTAAACTTATCCTTTTACAATAAAAAACTTATGGCCCTAATGCTTTCTGTCTTTTTAGAAGATTTTAGCGTGAACATTGATGCTTCTTTGTGTAGAACTGGAGATTTTCTGTTTTTGAAGCTGCTTGATCAATGTTTGAACAGGGGCAAAGGGAGGGGGGATTGTTCTTAATGTGGCCACTTTCATCCCAGGTAAAACCTGCTTAAATTTATTGGCTGAATACATTCTACCTGACCTAGTCACAAAGTCTTCACTCACTGCCAACCTCCATTCTGTGGTATGCTTAAATGTGAGTAAGTAGACAATTTTCTCCTTGCTGAATAGCTTTTTTCTATCTCTCTCCCAAGTCCTCCATGAATTGTAACTGGCGGCCTCTGAATTCGATTTAATAGTGTCTGTGATCTGAGTTAAGGATCCATATCCCCTCCTCACATGGTGAACGAAGATCAGGCAATACTCACTTTCGTTGGCTCCACGAAGGCAAACCAGCTATTTCAGCAAAAGGGTTGGAGGGCTGTTGGCTCAAGTCCACCTGCACAGGGACTGAATGTTTGTTTGGCAGGGGGGGTTGGACTAGATGATCTTTCGAGGTCCCTTCCAACCTATGTGAAAACAAACGCATCTCATGAGGACTATGAAGTCAGGCACTTGGGCCTGAAGAAAGCAAGAAGGGAGAGGAGAATAGTTCATGGCTGTTGCATGATGTGCTATTAACTGTTTAAAAACTGCATTAGATATGGAAAGAGTCAGCATGTAGGAGTTACACCTTTGAACTATACATTTATATCTCTACTCTTTCAGCCTCCTTCTGCTAGGAAAAGCAAAATGAAATAAAGGATGGAATGAGAGATTATTTTAAAGACTCTGTAACTTGAGGAGATGATACTGTCTGACATACTTCCCCTGTTTTTTATTGTGCCTAGTTTTGTTCTTCAAACAAAGCAATTCCTACATTGTGATTTCATAACACTTTGGGGAAAAAAAAGTCAAAGATTTTGACAAAATTTAAATACTGATACTTGGACTATTCATGTCTGAAGTAAAAAGCAGCAGTAATTGTCAAGTGTTAAGAACAGTAAAGGAAATCTCACAATTCAATTTACCTCTGGTTAGCAGTGTTGGGAGCCATTTCCTTATTCCTGTAAATTTATGATGTTCAGCAGAATTTTAGTTTTTCAAGTGAGTTAGGTCAGAATGTCAGTAGGTTGGGATCAGTAGAATTCGAAATACAGCTTCCATACTTGTGCTTGCACACTGCATTCTTTTTCTCTGCTTTGTACTTGAAATAATCGTCACGTGCTGACGCTTACAAATGAAGGGTTTCATACCTGGCCATTTAGATTCCACCTTGTCCTGTGAAAATCAGAAATGTCCTTTTCCTGGAAAGGATTTGGTTTTGAATGCTGAACTTGCCTTTTGGACAAACATTTACTTGGGTTTATAACATGTACTGGATTGCTGTAGAATATTATGACTTCTCTTTGAGTTACAGAAATTGTAAGTTTTTGTGGTATTGTGTTAGAGCTATTGTCCTCTTTGGAACATCAAACAATGTTCAGTGGTGATGATTTGAGCATGTATATGAAGGGAAATAATTATCCCTTGGTGACTTTTAAAGATGACGTTTTCGGGGAAAAAGTATTTTCAGGTTTTATCACTGAGTAGTTTCTAGGACATTAAGAGCTGGAGAAAACAGTGAATCTTTTGCCATGTCATAATCCAAAGAAAAGTGTTATCAGGAATAGAAGGAAATACTAAGAGGAAAGATTTAAATACCCGATTTCATTCCAAGTATATCAATTGGGATACAAACTTAAATTAAAAATTGAAAGTAACTTAGCAGATGAGAACTCTTTGAAAGTAACACATCTCATCCACTGCTTTTTTGTTTCTGTATGAATTTCCTGGGTGAAACTTCACTCATTTTTCTTTCCATCAAGCTTATGCGGAAGCCTAACACTTCTTTCAAATGCATCATGATTAAGCAATCACGTAACCTTCTTAAAGTAGTTCTATGCTTCTGCATTCACATGCTCAGCACACAAGAAAAATAATTAAAGCTTATAAACAATAGCAGAAAGTTGAGCTGGATTACTTAGAGCTTGTGGCCATCTCAAATACTAGTTCTCAAATACACAAGTATTTCACTCTTTTCCAGCTCAGGGGAAAAACCCACAACAAAATAACTGCACTTTCAAGTTGGAAATATTATTCCAGCAAGCATAATTGCTAAATGCCTTGAATTGCTGATACCAGTTCACAGAGGCTGGGCAGCCGAATGTCCTAACTCTACCCAGCTACTGTGGCTGCTGCTACCAGTTCCTTGGAGGACTGAGCTTGTTTCTGTCCTATCTGAGCTGTGACCAAGCTCGGTAGGAAGTGTGTGGCCACCCAGGTCTCAATTTAATGTGCGGCTTAAGGATATAATTATCTGAAGGCTTTGATATATGAACAAATTACCTTGAGAAACCAAGGACAAGTGCAGGTAGGACTTGGAGATGAAGCTGACCACTTTGTAGAAGGTCCTGTTTGTTTTCCTTGATTAGAAAGGAAATCTGATTTACAGTTGGTAAGAGACTCCATTCCATGCGGTTTTTTTAGGGTAAGTATAAAATGTCAAAATCCAGTCTACAACCATACAAGTAGCACATCCTTGCTGCTCCTGTATTTTGCATAGGACAAGGTGGAATAGGCCAAATGTGGAGTTGTTGGGCAGTAGCGTATATGGAAGAACCGCTTTCGGTGGTGCTTTTCATGTGATTTAGATTTAGAGGCCCCACTATCCTGTTGAGTGAGACTTAATTCCAGGATCTCTCTGCAGAGTTACCAAAATGCTGTCTGAAAAAAGACATTCATTCCTCCTGCAAACCAAGTAGAGAATTTCAGGTCTCCCAAACTGCCATGGTCAGTTCTTTCAGAGGCCTTATTGTTCTAATTCTCCACCAACCACATGGAGTCTCCATGGCAAACTGACTAAATTCAAACTCTGAATTCTGCAATAATGAGAGAGATTCTTAATGACACTTCCAAAGACAGCAAATTCTCTGAATGATTAGGTGACCTGGGAGCTGTGGGGCTTTTCATGCTGCAGCAACTACAGAACCAGCATCCACAAGGATGAAACTTGAGTAAGAGCAGAATTCTCTTTACTTCCTCAACAGTTTTTCCTGTGTGTCTATTTTTGAATGCAGCTCTTCTAGTGTGCATTATTTCTCATGACGTTGGGCATGCTTAATGTTTTAAAAACAAGCATACAAAACCCCTTTGCAAGGTGACAAAGACCCAGGCAGGCAGTAAAAAATGTGAGGTATGAACAGTGGAAGAGATAGCTGGTATTATTCATGGTGTGTGGGGAGATAGGAAATGAGAAACTTAAGTTATCAGTCCTATCAGAATTCATAAGCATGACAACAGTGGCTAATACAAACTGGACTGCAGTATAATGTATGGTAAAATGTATTGAGGAGGTAGTTTTCTGGGGGTTTATTTCAAATTTTGCCAGTGAACCCTGAGTTATGTCACTTAATCTGTAATTCTGGGTTTTATGAAAATGATAACTGTTTAAAGCTTAGTGTAATATACAGTAAATGAATCTCAGCACATAACTCTCCCACGGAAACGTAAATCTCTTAAAATGTTCCTTCTCATTTTATTTTGGTACAAGGTGCTTAGCTTGACCATTTGCAACAATCCCTTCCTATTAACTTCTTGCGAGTAACTAAAGCGGCGTCTCTGATCAGTTGTGAAGTGTTGGCCGTAACTCCTTTGCATGCTGTTCCCGGGCTAAGGGTTTGGGTATTGAAACAGCACTAAATTGCTTTAAATCAACCAAAATGGGGAAAGATCAAACAGGATTTAACAGAAATTCAGGAAACTAATAATCCATCAGTGTTTTAGGAACGCTTCTAAATGTAAGCATGTGCAAAACACTAAATGCTCGCATTTGTGGCCAAAAATCAAGAGGCTGAAACTTTAGGAGGATTGACTTGTACAACTGTGTGTTCTGTGTCTCTTAGCTTCCCTGAAAGTTCAGCAGACTAATGAAACTACAAGGCAAGTTAGATTGGCGTACTCATGTATTTGATTAATGTACATTTTTCTCTCAAACGAAGATAAATGGAATGGTGAGTTACTGGTTTTGGTTGTGACACCTAACACCCCACCAGCTCAATTTAATAATTTGTAATTAGATAGTTATCAGATATTTTTTATTTTACAATAGCCGCAAATTAAAAACAAAATTGAATTTTCTACCTAGGTGTGCTGACAAGAAATGAGAATTGAGAAGTTGAGGTAAAATATGCACGCGACAAAGTTCTGCATTACCAATAATACTATTAATGACTCTAAATTGGGCTAGAATAGAACTACCAGTATTTCAGCTGTGCTTAAAAACGAATGAGCTTTTTCTTTTTTGCACACAACTAAATTGTAAACTAGAAAGATTGTCTTTTACAGATGGATCGTGTAGCCTTTCTTGTAAGAATATGGAAACCACACTTTTAATTGGAGGAGTGATTCATTTCCAAGAGCCTGGGGTCTGTTTCAGTAGGAGGTGTGAAAAGAGCTTCTGTGGAGCCATAGAACCTTTCAGTGGGGAAGGGCTCCTCTTGATTACAGGGTAATGGTATCACCCAGAGCCTGTGGGTTTGTGCCCTTTCAAAATATTTCATGTTTTAAATATTGCTTCTAATGGTTTTGGGTACCCTTGCAAGCATCCACTGTTTTTCTGGCAATTTTACTAAGCACTTGCCTTCTGTTTCTTGTTGTAATTACTGTATTAACAAGAACTTCTATATGAAAACTTGTTGCCCTGATATGAATCTTAATTTAGTTGCCTTTTAGTTGCATTGTTTACTTGTAATTTTGTGTGGAAGGTAGAGTAGATGTTCCTGACCTACTTTCTCTGTGCTATTCATTATACTGTATATCTCTACTATGTTGTTCCCCCTGAAAAATAAAGTCCCTAAAGGGGCAACTCCTTCTAATAACCCATCATTATGATGCATTTCTACTGCTCTAATCTAAAATCTGCTTTGGCAAAATTAAGAAGCTGTGGTCTCCATATTGTCAGTCCTCAAAAAAACCATTTTTTTCCCCTTTTCTGATATTTGTAAGAAAGCTTTTGCAAGGAGCTATTTTCCCCAGGGAAATTTTCTCTTCTGCCTTTTTAATAATTCACTAACAAAACACACTGCTGTTATGAGATGGAGGACCTTACTGTAGGTGGATTCTCTTCCAGATACTTTACCACTGTGTCTCTTACCCTCTGGCAAGATAAAGTTTTTTCCAGGACAGAGGAATGAGCTTTCCTGTATTTAGATGCTAAATTACATGTGTGCAATTGTCCTTCTGCCCTCAAGGTAAGATCAGTCATACTTAAGAAAAACAGTTACAAAAAGCATGCTGTGATTTCTTTATTTCATGAATTTACTGCAGTAGAAGGGTTAAGGAAGCATAAACTCTCTTCTTCAAACAGCGGTTCACAACTAGGAAAAGGGCACTTGAACTGGTCCTAAGCAATGGCTACTGTTGAATTTGGGAGTGAATTATACTATTTCAACTACTAATTCAGTTCTCTAGACAAACTATTTTTTGACAGGGGCTGTCTGAGCTGTGTGACTACAGGGTTGGTAGAAAAATTGCATTTTTCCTGCAGATGGGTTAGCATATTTGAATCTTAATCAGTCACTGACTCACTCTAAGGCACTGAGTAGATGTTTGTTAGGTATCTCAAATTCTCGTGACTTGGTTGCCTTCTGCTACTTCCTTGTGGTGGACAGTAGTTACTCTTTGCCACACATGACTTAGTTGAGGGGGTAATGCTTTACTGGAGGAGAGCAGCTTTAGGAAGTGTGGAGTTTCTTTTGGCTTTCGTGTAAACTCACTATTCAGGACAATTTACTTATGTAATTGAAAGAAGTAGGCATGGATAGAGTTAGGAAAAGAATTATCTCCATGCTTCTACGCATATTGGGAAAACCTTTAAACTAATCATGTGGCAATCTTTGCCTGATCAGGGACTGGACCTGTTGTTCTCTTATCTCAAATTTTTGAGAAGTTATGTGTGAGAGAATATAGATCTTAAATTGGGTTAAAAGTTCAAAAACGGAGTTTACATAAAAGCAAGTTTCTTGCTTTCCAAAAGGCAATCCATGAACAGGGACTTCCATATTCATAAAATATTTAGACAAGAGGGAGGGAGTTGAACTAAGGTACACTGGGTAACTCCTTAATTATATTCTGGCTGGCTGCATGTGTGAAATAAAATCAAGATGCTCAAGAAAATAGACAAATATTTCAAAAATACCATCTGTCTAGAGTGCCTTCCAGGAAACTATGGGTAAGGTATTCATGGGGAAATGACTTCTAAGGCAGTCATCAGGTAATTTTACTTTCCCAAAGCCAAAGTCTGGGATCAAGAATAATATTAAGCTATTCAAAACTGCTGCCTGGAAGACTTATTCTGAGACTGCACCACGTGTGTAAGTAAAGGAACTGCAGACGCTCAGTACTTGGCAGTCAGCAGAGCATATGACTGCAATGCAAAGGCAGGGGCTCTGCAGGATGGGTCTGCCATGCAGATACAGCATGTCTACTGCATGTCTGCCTGTGTTAATGTTAGCTCCCCAGCTGGGGCTCCTCTAGCCTGTAGGACAGCCATAGCTGTGGAGAGAAGCTGACATACCACAGGTCTCTTGTGACCCTTCCTTTCTGCTGGTGCTACACTTGTGTGAATGTATTGGGAAATCGACCTGGTAGCAGCTGTTTGGGGTCACTTCAGCAGCACAGTGGCTGCTGCCCTGGGAGAAGGGTATCTTGTAGACACAAAGTGTTGGTGGCCCCTGAGCAGCAGTCATTTTCTCTGCACCAGTTCATACCTGGGCCTGTACGTTAGTATTTGTAAGGGGTTTTGCTATCCTGGGCCTACGCTGAGTGATGAAGGTGAGCAGCTCACCTCAGGAGGAGGGAGACAGGCGTAATGGAAACCTATCATAGTATGTGAGATTGCAAGGCAGTGTAAGTTAGCATTCTGTCATGATTACAGGGCAAATGATAAGAAATGGGATGTCATAGTGTAGAGATCTAGTTTGAAATCAGGTGAAATGTGAATTTCATGCTGTAGAGAATACAACTATAGGGCTGTCATTTCAATATAGTTCCACAAAAGAGAACAGAGGAGAAGTTGGGGATACAGCTCAGCTCCCAGCTGTAATGAGCTTCTCTAATGGTTGCGAAATATTTCTTCTGTCTTCCTACTCCATCACAGGGAGTGATACTGACAGTGCTGGTTCTCCTTTCTGCATCATGCCATCATTTTGAAACCAGAGAAATATTTTTAGAAACCACTTTTCTGTTGCATTCTTTGTGAATGTAGCCTGTCCCTTTTGGAACCTGTGTATTTATATGTGCTGAAGTACTTGTTTTTTTAAAGGTCTATGGAGAATAACCTTAAAGGGGGAAAGGTAGAAAGCAAGTGGGTATCTTATTTTTTGTATTTTATTACTGTCTTCATTTTGTTTCCTGCAGAAGACTACTTCTGAAATCTGAAAAGCTAAAGCTGTTGCGACAAAACTCCTACCATTACAAGGGTTGCTCTTTACAGTAAGGCTTCCATGAATATACAAATTCAGAATAATTGTGCATATGAAACAGAAACAAGGCAGGACATAGAGTGTATACAAGGCACAAAATCACTCAACTTCCCTTAGAGCCAGTTTGCAGCTTGAGTCAGTGGTTAGAGTCTGAAGAAAATTTCTCCAAAATGTAGTTACTTTTTCCTTCCTTGCAGACTCAACCTGGAAGCACAGGGAATGAGGTTGTTCACATTAATTATGCCCGATACTTTCTCTCTGCCCCCTCAAATGTTCTTCTTTTTTTCACTTAATATGGAGTTAGTTATCAAAATGCTCCTAGTAATCACCAAACAAATGACAGTGAGACTTAAAAATGCACTTACTGCTGTCTGTGTGGAATGTACCAGTCTCATGAAAGAGGTTTTTTCTGTGTCTTCTGAGATACGTTGGTGATGAGCTGTGTATCTGAGTGTCAGTGGCCTTGGGTGATGTGCCAATTTCTGAGCAGTCAAGTATGTGCAATTCAAAGCAGCTCTGAACATTGCACAAGGGAAACATATTGACACAGTCTGAGAAATCTGGTTGGATGTTCTCTGACATACTTGGTTTCAGACTTAAAAAATGTGTTTTATTTTTTCCTCCTTGGGTAGTAATTGCATCTCAAGTATTTTAGAAGTTACAGTCCTATTGGGCCAAACAGTTTCTGCAAATTTAGCAATGGGGGAAAGGCCAAACTAATTATTGTCAAATGCAAACTGAGTTGAAAATCTCTTAATGTGAGTAACTGGAGACATGAGAATTGGAGGTGAACGTGTTAATAAAAATGGCTCTTGAAAAGAATGAAGAAATTTGATTCAGAGAATTTATGAAGTATAGACAGAACTTTGGCTTGAAGTCAAGTATTTCCTCCAACACTTTAGCTACATGAAAATGTGAAGGCAGGATGCTTCATCTGAAAAAAAAATCACAAGCTACTGATGTTCTTAGTTATTTGCAATCACCCAAGTGCTGAATGAGAACTATAATGAACTTCTAACTATTGACATTTCTTTGGAAAAAGAGGTATCAGGTATACTGTAGAAATTGAGAAGACTACTTTAGGCTGTCAAACACCAGAAAGGCTTTCTTTGGCTTTGAAAAAGAAAATTAAGATACATGTCCCACATTATAGCATGCTTGATGATGTAACTATAAGTGGAAGATATTCTAAAGAGAAACTGTTGTGGTTGAAAAGGAGGAACAAAAAAAAAGCAACCATGCAAGACTACTTCCTATGCTGAATGCTTATTGCAATTGACTTTTTTAGAGGTTTCCACTACACTTCTAGAATCTTAATTTGGAAGAGATTGCAAGAGCTCTTGCTGATCTTCTTTGTTCTTTGCCTGCTTTGGGGGAGTGTATGTGTATTGGGAACATAAATATGCACAGCAACTTCTAAAATGTTAAGGAACTGCATATTGTTTCAAATCCCTTTTTTCAATGAGCAATTTTTGATCCTCACTGGAATCTCTTACTATACATTTCAAAAACAATTACCTTGGCAAACAGCCACTGGTAGAAAACTCCTGCTCTGTTATAAATCTGAAGTAAATGTTGTTATGCATTTGATACATGCTGATCAAAAGTGCCTCCTCCATTTTCTGTCACATTGACATCATGAAAAAATTACTTATTAGAAATGTTTAAAATTAAATGTATTTGTTAAATTAAAGCTTGAAAAGATCTTCCTATCCCTGCTGGATTAAGGAATAAAATATTAGGAATGCACTGGAAGGAAACTTGGCTTCAAAGCAGAAATTTAATAAATGATGGAAACACTGTGAGCACACACCTCTTCTGCTGCAAATTCAATACATTATATAGCCGTAAGTTCATTCCCCTTCTGCAGTTTGGCTCTTCTAACTATAGTAACATTCTGCAATAGCATTTTCCATGGGTTGATATGTGTGTGTGCACACATATACCTAGAAGCTGTTGAGGATTGTCTCTTCTGTCTTTGGGAATACGGCTGTCTTGTGCGTCCACGAGCACAGGGATGCTCAGAGGAAAACGCTGGCCAAATTACTGCAGGGTAAAGCACTTGGTGTAAAAGATTACAGACACATGAAAAATGGTAATTACAGGGATGAAACAGGTCTCTGACTAGACCTGTGGGTCAAATCAAAGATTTGGTGCTTATGAAAGTTCTGTACCAGTTTGAGCTAAAAGGAGTAAAATGAATATTCAGGCATGGCTAACTTGTCTAAACTGACTGTTCCACATAATTTCCATAATGGAGAAGGAATTCAAGAGAAGAAAGATGTAAAGTGGCTCTCCCAAGTACGTTATGTAAGTTCTATAAAAACTTAAATGATGGGTGCTTTGAGCCACTTACATGAAGTAAAAATGTAGCCTGTAACCCTGTACAGTGCTTTCTATTGCATTATTTAAAAATTGGATGTCTATTACAATTCAAAATTGCTATTCTTTGTTATTCTCTGCAGTGGGAAGATACTAAAAAAAATCTTAATTGTTCTACATATATAGCAGATGGAAGCAGCTAATAACTGCTTCAGGTAGGTCATACAGAGGAGTTATGATTTAAAGAAAACTGGTGCTAAGGATAAGCATATATATTGGTGTGGTAGGTTGATCTTGGCTGGCTGGCAGATGCCGACCCAGCTGCTCCCACTTCCCTTCCCTCAGCAGGATGGGGGAAGTAAGATGCAAAAGCCTGTGGATGGAGATAAAGATCACTGTCACAGGTAAAACAGGCTTGACTTGGAGAAAATTCATTTATTGCAAATTGGAAATAGAGTAGGATGGCAAGCAAAAAAGACAAAAGCTGGACAACCTGCTGCCAGCCATACCTCTTCTTCCCAGGCTCAACTTCATTCCCAACTCCTCTACCTGCCCAAAGCAGCGCAGGGGACTTGGGGGTTGTGGGGAGTCCTGCACAGCTCCTCTCTGCTGTTCCTTCCTCACATTTTTCTCTGCTCCAGTGTGGGTGCCCCCCCAGGGTACAGCCCTCCAAGAACTGCTCAGGTGTGTGTCTGTCCATGGGCTGCAGAAAACCTGCTCCTGCATGGGCTCTCCACAGGCAGCAGCTTCCTTCAGGACATGTCCACCTGCTCCAGCGTGGGGTCCTCCATAGGCTCTCCACACAGAGGCTGCCCTGCTGCCAGCCCTGCGCCATGGACACCCTGTGGAATTGGATGTCAGCTGTCTCAGAAAAGCTACTGTCAAATTACTTAGAAAAAAGCCCAAAATAAGCATCTATCCTTGGTATGTTAAAACAGTGTGTGATGAATCCTACGAGGTAAACTTCCTGCTGGGGCTTTTCAGGGCGCCTTGCGGGGCAGGCCGGGCAACTGAATTAAGGGGCAGTGCAATCTGAGTGTACTGTTAGTACATCTGTGGATTTGAAACTCGGTGTGTGTAGTGTTCCTCATGTAGCTTCTCCAACTTTTAAGCAAGTTTTGCATAATGTGGTTTAATAACTAATAATTTTGAGACCTTGAAAAAGTGTGAAATATTTGTCACCATATACTTGATCTCATAGAGATGTAAACACGTCCAAATTCTTACCCAGTCCTTCCCAAGCAGTTAGGTGTCTCTTTCCAGGGAAAGGTAGATAAGATTCCTCTACTTTGTGTTTGAAATTGACCCACCGTCCATCCCCAGTTTGAAACCTGCTAAATTCTGTACTGTTATCTTCACCCAAAACAGGATTTGGACTTTGTAGCCTCCCTGAAGAGTCATTAAATTTGGACTCTTGCTGATAAAAAATGACATTAATTCAGGATCAGATTTTCTGTGGAAATAGGCCGGTGAGGTTCTACTTGTGAGCGAGTGCTTCAGCTTGAGCAGCTCTGCTGAGTGTGTCTGCTGCTGAAGAAAGTCCTGGGTTTTGATCTGAATGCCAAGATTTTATGCTTTTTTGTTAGTTATAATTGGGAATAAAACTAGAATATCCTTTCTCAAGCAGAGCGACAAAATTACACTTGCTTCATGTACACTTTTTTCAGTCTCATTAGTGAAATGATACTGTGCTCGCTTGACTAAGCCCTTGAGAGTGGAGACCTCTTCTCCCTAGTCCCGGAATACCAATCAGGTTTAGGGCTAAAAATGTGCAGAGGATTCAACAGTTTGGGCAACATGCAGCTATAAACTGAACCTGGAGAAATATTTTTTGCGAAAACTGTCAATGGCTTTTGTAGACTTCATCTCTGTATTTAGAAACCTGATGAAATGCATGGTGGACAGTTACGATGACATCTGAGTGAGACGCCTTAAAATCTGTACTAAGATCCTAAATGGCTGATCAAAAATAGAATGAACTACCTGTATAGGACAAACCTGGTGAGCCTCCATTAAAACCTGAAGGTTTTAGCAGAAGCTTTGGTGTAAGATAGTGAGTGTGTGAGCCATTTTACGTGATGGACTGTAAGGTACAAGCTGTTTTTTCTCTTAAGGTTGATGCCTGGATGCAGGTGGGGATTTGTGTGCCCCATGTTCATTACAGGCCCTCACTACGTGGATTCTTATGCAGAGCTCTTTCTGATTTGAGATTGAAGAAACTGAGCTAACATACAAAGGAGATTTTTTTTGGAAGTAAAATACAGATTTTGGGTAGGTACTTTAAAATGCAGTGTCTTCCAAAGAAGATCATGTAACTGTAACTATCTAAATTTCTGTCTGAATTAGATGTCCAGCAGTCTGGGTACATGGTGGTCCTTCTCTTTCCTTAAAATAGTAATGTAGGACTTGGTGGATGTGGTGGTTTTAAATACTCTAGAGTGCTTTGTATACTTTGGAAAAATATCTTAAAAATGGTTACTAGTTATTGTTCCTCATATAAATATTTGGATTTTTGGAAGAAGCAGAAACTTGTGGTGGAAAAAAACCCACCTTTTTTCCTCAGAGCTGGTTCTCTCTGTGCTCTCAGGAATCCAGACTGTTGGGTCTTCGTGGTTAACTGAGCTGCTTATATACGTCCTGTGTTACAGCCAATACTGCTTGGGCTTGTGGCTTTATTGTTACATGGTAGTACATTCCTGAAGTGGACTGTTTTATTGGAAGAGCAAAAGTTACTGGAGAAACACTTCCCTCCAGTTGACTGAATGCATATGTATTACTTACACTCGCATTATTTGCATAATCTTTTTCTTTGCTGATGTGTAAATCTGGAGCAGATGTTATGGTATGCTTATATAGATATAGGCTAACGGAATCTAATTCTGCCTAGGCCCTTTGGACACTAATTCCTTCATGTATTCATGTTTACAGCTGATAGGAAAAGCTTAAAGTTCTTATGCTTCTAATATATTGGATATGAAAAATGAAACTGTTTTAGGAAGTTTTGGTTTCTAGCTGAAATTTCTAATATGAATTTTGGGCATGTCTTAAGGAAGACACACTTTCTCAATATCAGGTAAAGTTATTGACAGTATTTGTAAATGATAATAAAAAAAATCGTAAACCCAGTTCATTACCATGTTAAAGTTTGCTCTCTAAACTTCTTCCTTCAGCTGGTTTTTCAGGCAGGTAGTGTGTTGCAGCCTGTGGCTATGTGAAGATTTCTGGTCTGCAGCTCAAAAGAACAAGGAGGTTGCTGAAGAGCAGTAATTGTTAGCCATGAGGGCAGGCTGTGAAGTGGCTTGGTCTAATTAGTTGTGACTTCAGCTGAAAGATGACACTTTCAGGAGACTAATCCTGTATTTTGCTTTGAAATACATTGTTCTCCCGTAAGTAAAGACTCCTTACTGGAAAATATTTCTGTGTTTATTTTAGATGGAGTGAGAAAAATCTTATACCCCAAAGAGGGGGAGAACAGAGGAATTGTAGTACAGGAACCCTTCTGTGACTGTAGTAGTTGCTGTGTTTTTAGCAGGATTTATTGACCTCAGCTAAGCATTAGCCATGCAGGACCTGGAATGACTCTCAAACCATACAAGCATTGTTGCAGCACTCAGGTTCTGCATGAGTGCAGCAAGTGTACGAGGCCAGCAGGGACCCGGCACAGTGCCCCACAAATAAACCTTTCCAGAATCCAGAACTGGGGGATGCAGCACAAAGCTGTATTGAAACTTGTGTGCCTTGGAGTTTACAAACCCTGGCTACGCTCAGCCAGAACATGAGAACTGGGGGATTCTGCAGCATGTAGTCCGCAGTTACCACAACTCAAGGATTATGGCACTAATACAGCTGAGCTGGTTCTGTGTAACTCAGCTTTATAGCCTTGGTGGGTAGTAACTTTTTCAGATCCATGCTGGCACTGGAAGTGATAACAGCTGTTCAACCAGGCCTGTGATCATTCTTGTCTCTGCCTCCCTTGCCATTATTGCTTTGTAACAGGAGAGCTTACCGTGTATGCTTGAAAGCTGACTGTGTTATTTGAAGTTCTCTAGTCTTTTCATCAGCTTTCTTACAAAATTTGGGAAGAAAAAGTTGAAATCATAAATGTCTCAGCTTACTATTTAGTTCTGAATGCTGGATCCTAAATCAGTCAGCCTTATCTTTTTCTGACTTGCTTACTAATGATTTTCCCTTTAAAGAAGGGGTTTGAGATTATTAGAATTGCATCATGTATTTTCTGTGAATGGCTGTTCTGTCACAAGAACCTGTTAGAGCTTCCCACTATGTCCATGGAATTTGAACTGGAATTTAAAACTGGGAACCTCTCCTGTGCTGAATTCAAAGCAAAATAAAAAGTAAACCTTGAAAACTTGTGTCCTGCTGTTCTCTATAACTTGTATTATAGTTGGTTCAACTGTTACGAGTAGGTATCTTGTGATATATATGGGTTCTAGCTCTTATAACGCATTGGCACATGTGGTATTTGAGGCACATCTAGTAGGACTATTTGCGTACTGAAAAACATGTAAATATTCAATTATAACTAAGATGCTCTTGTTTCAGGCAAAATGTAAACTCAGTTCAATATTAGGATAATGAAGATACTAGCCTTGTATATGTTTCTAGAGCAGATAAATTTTGTCTGTTTTGCAGGAAGAATATTAGTATTGATGATGGAAGGAATTAACACTAATAATAGCACTAATCAATTAGTGTTGATGATGGAGCTTGTTTATACTTTAAATAAGACATGTGGCCAAGAATCAGAAGACCTGCATCCTTCTGGTTCAGCTGGTGTGAACCTTACTAAATGATGTGTTCTCTCTTCTTTAACCTCTGTTAACATTGTGAAGTATTGTGGGTGACAACTTTCTCTCACTTCATGTTTGTACAGTACTAAGCATGCTAAGTCTATCTTCTGGTGCCTTAGAATATTAGACTAGCAGAAATATTAAGGATGACAATACAATATAATACAACACTATAAATACTACAGAAGTATGCAACTGAAACCTGAATGATTAAATGAATAGCCATCCTAATAATCAGGTCTCTTTTTAAAAGTCTTTGCTTCATCATTTGTGTTTAAAATAAAAACTAAAAGAAGACCTGTAAGAAATTGTCACTGGTTCCGCCTCTTCTCTTTCCTCCTATCTGCATCCCAATTGCTGCCACTTCAAGAGAATTCTCTTCAGGACCTATTCCAGCAGCTTACTGTTCACTGCTTTTCTTTTTTTCTTTTCCGTGCCTCTTCTATCCACATTGTCCCCATCCCACTCCTTGTTTGGTTCACAAAGTGTTTCATTCTGTAGACTATCAAAAGCACTCATGTTTTCAGACTGAATTCTACTTCCCTACAGGCTTGATTGTATTCCATCAGATCTCAACATCTAAGGATGTCTGGGTTTTATGGGTAGTTATGCAAGTTGTGGATTGTACCCCTGTCCTTTCATCCCTAATTGCAGCTTTTAGAGATGATTCAGCACAATACTTAAATAGTACTTGTACACTTAAGGGCTCTGCTGAATTCTGACATAGAACACAAACCACAAATGCAAGTGAATAGGGGAGAAGAAGCAATTCCAACCTTTGAAAAAGGTAGATGACATGGAAAACTACGGGTCTGGGGTTCTGTTTTATGTTCCCTGCAAAAAAACATTTGTTTTTTTTGGAGAGAGATTGCTGTTGCATGGATTCAAGTACATATGAGAGCTGTACTAGATGTGGTCAGTTGTTTCCGCTTACCAGCTGCTTCTGCTTATTTTGAAGGTACACTTCTGACACTAAAATTCCCTTTTCAGACATATGGAAGCTGCTTGAATGCAATCAGCCTCTGTAAAGCCACTTCTGTTACAGTAATCTTTTTGAAAACTAGTCTTAGCTTCTAAGTCTATGTAAACAGACTTTTCAGTTTCTTCTAAGACAAGTTAGTCTCATCAATATGTATTTGTGTGTTTTCCCTTTCCCAATTATGTGAGAGCTTAGAGGTCTAGCCTCTACAATCGTCAGTTCTTTGTTAGAAATGAATAAGCTGTTGATGTAGTATCTTGGGTGTAATTCCAACGTTTTTATGATAACACTTATGCTACTGCCTTGTTGGCAGTAAAATATGTGACTGTATTGGCATTATTTATATATTGGGGAAAGGAGTACAAAAGTACCGTGTAAAGTATGTTAATTCTTGTAAGAATTGGCCTTGTCTTCCATGATCACAGCTGTAGCTGTTTTTTTTCCCCCTGTGTGTGATGATGCAGATAAAAACAAATCTTGCAGCATATTATAAACCTCTATGAAACATTTTGAGTCATCTGGATCTCATTTGCTTGTGGAATTGTTATTCCAGTCTGTGGTCCCTACTGTAAACTTCACTACTGTGAAGTTGAATAAGAAGCAAAATAGGAAAGTGTATGTCGCTTAGAAGGAATACTAAAAACATCAGATTGTGTGCTTTAACTGATCTTCACACGCTGCTGATACAACAAATCAATACACCAATTCTCCTACCTAATACCAAATTTGACAGGATTTTTAGCATTTCCATGAAGAAAGGCAATATTATCTGCGTTAGCTGATGTGCTTAGCGTGTGCTTCATGTTCATGAAACTCATGTTAAACTATTTCAGTGTATCCCTAGGTAAATAGGAACTTAAGTTTTCATAGAATCCTAGGATGGTTTGGGTTGGAAGGGACCTCAAATATCATCTAGTTTCAACCCCCCTGCCATGGGCAGGAACACCCTCCACTAGACCAGGTTGCCCAAAACCCCATCCAACCTGACCTTGAACACTTCCAGGGAGGGGGCATCCACAGCTTCTCTGGGCAACCTGTTCCGGTGCCTCACCACCCTCACAGTGAAGAATTTCTTCCTAATATCTGCTCTAAATCTCCCCTTTTTCATTTTAAACCCATTCTCCATTGTTCTATCATTCCCTACCCTTGTAAACAGCCCCTCTCCATCTTTCCTGTAGGCCCCTTTAGATACTGGAAGGCTGCTCTAAGGTCTCCCCGGAGCCTTTTCATCTCCAGGCTGAACAAGCCCAGCTCTCTCAGCCTGTCCTCACAGGAGAGGTGCTCCATCCCTCTCATCACCTTTGTGGCCCTCCTCTGGACTTGCTCCTGCAGCTCCATGTCTGTCTTATACTGGAGACCCCAGAGCGGGATGCAGTACTCCAGGTGAGGTCTCATGAGAGCAGAGTAGAGGGCTAGAATCACTTCCCTCAACCTGCTGGTCATGTTTCTTGCGATGTAGCCCAGGACATGGTTGGCTTTCTGGGCTGCAAGTGCACATGGCTGGGTCGTGTTGAGATTCTTGTCCGCCAACACCCCCAAGTCGTCCTCCTCAGGGCTGCTTTCAATCCATTCTCCACCCAGCTTGTAGTTGTGCTTGGGATTGTGCTGACCCATGTGCAGGACCTTGCACTTGGCCTTGTTGAACTTCACGTGGTTTGCGTGGGCCCACCTCTTAAGCCTGTCAAGGTCCCTCTGGATGGCATCCCTTCCCTCCAGCATGTTGACCGCACCACTCAGTTTGTTGCTGGCAAACTTGCTGAGGGTGCACTTGATCCCACTGTCTTTTGTATCTGAATTTGTACTCAACGCAGCTTGGAAATTTTTTAATACTGACGTTTCAGTAAAAACACTATATATAAAAACATCTCAATACTTCAATTGTGTATTCACATTCGGTTATTGTTTTTAGTCTATGGGAAGTTCTAGTAAGTCTAAACGCAAATCGAATTGAAGGATCTAGGTTAAACGGATTGTAGAAGGAAGAAATACAATGTCCTAGTTTGCATCCATGACTAGATGACTTGTATAATTAGCGTTAATCAATATGTTTTTTATTATGATTTTATATTTTATCGTTTCCTAGAATTGTATGGGTTTTGTTACATACTTCTACTTCTTTAGTTCAGTTTTGGGGAGCTTTAATAATGCTAACAGAAATATTTAGAATAAATACAGTTTCAAAAGCTACTGTTATAAAGCTCTGACTTTTCTGGTTTAGATTTCTTATGTGCTAAAGACTTTTGAGCCACCATTGCAATTGCTTATTTTGTGATCTCGCTATGGCAGTTTTAAATATGACAAATCTGGTTTGAGCTGTCTCTTTGAAAGCGTTTGATAGCTTAATTTTAAATCTGAACTCTTTTGAGTTCATGGGAAAGGATTGTTGAGGTGGTGGTTCCTTGTTCTTGTTAATGCTGCTGTAAGCGTCTTGATGTCACCTGATGTTTTGTCAGGTGATTAGTGATTAAACAGCATGATTGGCACTAGTGTTTGTATATCAACACATGACTGTCAATATTATATAATATCTTTGAAGTTAAAATAATGCTCATTTTTTATAGGATGCTGAATTTGCAGTAGAGGACAGGTTTGAGTTATTTAAAGATTTCAGAGGGATTAGGTCCCTTTTTTCATTTCAGCCTTTTGAATTTTATCATAGAATGCTTTTAATACCTGCCTACACCTTCGCTTGAGGTTATCTTTAGAATTTCATCAGCAGTTTTCAACATCACTCTGTAGCTTTTCAGCTGTTCAAAGCCTGCTGGCACTAATGAGAATTGAGACTATTGTTTCCTCTCTAGTAATTTCAACTTCAGTTATATCAGACTGAGGAAAAATGATAATTTCTCCCTAAATAACATCAGAGTCTGCATTTTGTGATAACATTTGGCTCAAAGTTGCTTATGCCTACCAGTCTCTACGACTTGCTGTGCTCTCTGCGTTCTCCTTCACAGTTCTGCTCTGCCCCTTGGGCTTTTACTGTTTTCATCTTCTGAGTTGTCGCTTTCTGTTATACCTCCAGAAATCCTTCAAGTTCAGTTCTCATGAAGTATGCAGAATTTACTTTTTCTTCTCTATCTCCCTGCCCATGCTGCCCTTATGAATTCCATTAATGCTTGATGTAACACTTCCAGGCTTGCAAACTGAACAAGGTGCTTCCAGTTTTAGTACAGAATGAATCTTGGTAAAACTACAGTTGAGGTGCGGAACCTTGGCCTTAAGCTTGCTAGTGGCTGCGTTGCTGTTCTGGAAATCGTGTGTGCATGGCTAGCTTCAAGCCAGCTTTGCTGGATATAATAAGCAGCCTAAGTAAAGGTTCATTTAAATTAAGTGGTTTTTTTTTTTTTGGTTGCCAGCAATAAGTAAAGTGGTGTTTAGGTGCGATTATAAGACCTGAACTGCCCTGAGGATCTACCAAAATGTCTTTAAATACTAGACAAAACCTTTGTTAAACACAAATGTGCACACATGTAATTTAACAGATCATGGGAGAGAGGTGAACTTACTCATGTTTGAATGTCATGAAAATTGTTAAGATTCTATTATATCTGCTGATGACTTGGTTTCTGCCCCAGCTTTGAAGACCATTCTAACTGATGCAACATGCTAAATCTTAATTTTGGTGTGTAGATATAAAGGAAGAAAAATGCACATATGGGGAAAGAGTATTTCCTGCTAAGCAAAATACAGTAGTAAAATAATTCTGTTGTATTGTTTGACTTCTTTAAAGGGTTTCATATGTATTTTGCCTGCTTCTGTAGGTTACCGGTCTAATTTTAAGCCCAGCATTACTCTGAATTTTTTAAAATCTCCTCTTTCAGAGGGAGATGTAACCCTGAACTATGCAGGTGCAGGAGATTGGCTTGCATGTGACTGCTATGTCCTCTCCTTGGCCTCTTACAGCAGCACAGTGCTTTCCAGTCTTTGCTGGGCTTATCAAGAAAATGTTCTGCCACTTGCTGACTTAGGTTTTCTTGTCTCATGCCTCAAGAATAAACGTTGCTTCATTCTCCCATGTCTGAGTCAGGCTGGATGTAGCAAAACTGATGAGCTCAGATCCCTGTGTTTAACCAACAAGACCTCCGTTAGTCATTAGTACTCACGGATCTCAAAGATTGGCTAGCTATTTATAATAGTACGCTGTTTTGGTCATGATGAAGGCTAAAGCTGGGATCACGGTATATAAAAGGTCATACTTGCTACCATAGAAGATCTTCTCTTTGCAGAAAAAAAGTTAAAGATTGCTACGGTTCAGATTTGTAGCTGAGCCCTTGTCAAGGTTATGGTGCAGTCTGAGGAGGAGGAGGAGGCTTATTTCTGTGTGATGTGTTAGTGTACCAAAACTTGATATGGATATGCTTGTGTACTGTCCTAAACTTTTATTTCAAATTCTTGTGTTTGAATATGCTCAGATGACCACAAGTTAACAAATAAATAGATGTGAGAATGTGCTTCCATCTCTCCCAGGCTGAAACATGGCGTGTGATAGTACTTCTGCCTCTGGTCTTCTGCAGTGGAAGCAGGTCAGTTCTGGTTTACGCTGCAGCATGTGGCTGCAGTCATGTTTCAGACACAGTGCTTGTATTTGCCTGGCTTATAGGGCAATAATGGGACCTACTGTTCTCTGTTTACTGTGGGCAGATCCCTTTTCTGGACAGACTTAAGGGTTTTTTTGTTCATCTTGCTATATTTTTTTAAACATCAATAAATACATGTATACATATGATTTCATATAACTTAATTTGTTCTAAATACTTGCAAAATAAATGGTTTTATTTTTGCATTTGATTTATGAAATGGGGCCTATGTTCTGTTGTCTGAAGTTAATTTTCCTTTCCTGCAGAACAAAACTCCACAGTTACAACTTTGAATCTCCAGCTTTCATTTTCTGTGACACTGGAACAGATATTACTGCGGTTGTGTTTGAGAAGCTCTCTGGTGTGTTAAAGCTTAGAATTAGAAGTTACTCTTATGTTAAATTTCTTTTGTGCATCCCAGACTAATTAAGAATCCATTAACATGAACTGCTTTGCCACTTTTTATTGGTCATGAGCCTAGAGGTGTAGAATAAAATCCTTGAAATTTGTTTCACCTTCTAACTAGAGCGTTTAGGGAATAATCACTTCTGAAGTAATATGCCAATAGTGGTAGCTCAGCACTTAGAGTGCATGCACATTTCAATACATGGTAATATATGTAAGCTGCGAACTCTGTATTAATGTGTTTACTTCTACTTTGATTCCTCTTTGTTCTTTGTATACTTATATAAAATCGTTCTCGTACTGGATGTGATTGTTTCACTTGTTCTACTTGCAGTTAAATATCTGGAAGCAAAGCTATATTGATGTTTTCAGTCCTCACTCAGTGTTTTAAAAGGGGGGGAAATCTGGTATGTATGACATATATAACCTGCAAGTTTCATGTGGCAAATATCTGTAAGTATCACCTAATGACTGTATTGTGAAAAATGTTTTAAAATATGCCTGTAACATAAATAGAGAAGATGGAAATATGGTAGAAGTTGTGCTTGCCCTTCCTCCTGCATTATTAAAGAAGTGATGCTCAGCATTGCTGTCCTTAGTATAGCTGGTAGAGAACCCTCAGCCTTACGAAGCTCTTCAGTCAATATGGATTTGCAGAACAGTGTGGACAGGAGATTCCTTTAGCATCAGGCTGAAAAACCATAAGTCCTCGAAGAAAACAAACTCTTAATTCCATTAATTTTTCAGTCTTTGGACACTAAGCAATTGAGACAGAGGTCAGAAGTGAGATCAGCTTCAGAGAACTGATACTGCTGCGTTATACAATTGGTGAATCATTTCAACAAGTAATTCACTTTAAGCTGAAGTCAGCTGAATTCTTATTTCCCCTTGCTTTCTTGTCAGACTTGAGGACAGGCTTCTTTCCTCCTCCTGGGTACTTTCTGCTGTGGTAGAAAACGCATTGTTGAATGCTAGAGTATACTTCCAGGCACATATAGCAGCTGTAAAGGCTGGATTCTCTTCTGTAGCTAAACTAAACTTTTAAAAAGCCCCAACAAACATAAGCAAAAAACCTTCAAAAAACTCCCCTAACTCCAACAGACTCCCTCAAAACCTGAAGTCATTTATTGCTTTAAAGAAACTGAAGTAATATCTGCAATACAGTAATTATCCAAGTAATGCTTAGATTCTCTGAAGTCTAGTTTGTGGAAATCATCCATTGATTGTAACTGAGCATAATAAACATACTTTCCAATGGCCTTCTCATCTTCTATTTTTAGAATCACCTTCTGTAGTGATCTACATCTTTTCTTTGCCTGAGGTGTAAATGTTTAATAATTTGGTATTTCTCACTTGTGTTATTAAATTTAATAGTATCATTTGTGGGTAAAAGATGGGTTATGGAAAAGTTGCTGGAGTTGTGGGGGAAAGGCTGGAGGTAATCAGGATGCCTTTGCTCCCCAACCGATCTGATCACCACAGTCAGAGGGAAGAGAGAGGGTGCTCCGCTGTCCCTGGGGTACCTCATCTCATACCTGAGGCTGCAAAAATCAGGTGCAGTGGGGCTTGTGTCTTGTAAAGTATACAACCTCCTCAAGAGAACCCTTTCTTTCTCCCAGGACTCAGTGGTGCTCTGCATTTGACTGGTATTTGATAACAACAAACTGCACCCACCAAAAATTCTTTCCCTCCCCTTCCATTTGTTTGCACATATTCACTGCCTTCTCTATTTTGTGTGCATTTAGTCTCTGCCTCTGTGGATTGCATCCCATTCTGCCTTCCCAGCAGAGCTTTTAATTTTATAGGATAGCCTGGAGCTGTCCTTGGTGTGGAATCCTCTGGGGACAAAAAGCAGTAAGAATGGGATCATCAGCCTCCTGTTTGAAAGGGGAGGAAAGAGCTTTTCCCTCCCATTACCTGGCTCCTTTCTGGAAGGAGAGGAGGGGAAAAAAAGGAGATTGCTGCCACTGACCACAGCTGCTACCACTGCTGTCATGATCATTTAGTTGCTGCAGCCACTGTCACTACCAGCACATGGGAGTAATTAACAGGGAGAGAAGATCAAAGATGTGAAGTGCCTACCCTGCTTTACATATTTCCACGCAGAACAGATAAATCAAAATGAGAACTTGGCAGATTTATTCGAAAGCAACTTGCTGCTCTTGGCTTAGTTCTGAGAATGGCAAATTGGATGCTTTTTGTTTCAAACATGACTTGAAAGCATCACATACTTCAATATGGTAAAAGTAAATTATTAATGTAAACAAAGTTCTCTGCTGCTTGTAAAGCATCTCTCATATAAAACTGCGCTTCTGGCTCTCAAGGCCAGCGAAGGCACGCTAATCCTACAACCAATTACTTTCTAGAACTGTTAGATTATATCAAAGGTCCAACTGGAAGCAATCATTGCTCCCTGCTCCAGTGTTAATATATCAGTTTTTCCATTAATTGCACGATGACTGTTAATTTAATCTACAACAGATCAATGGTAGTGAACTATGGGGTATGTTAATTCTATTGAGTAGTAAGTGAATGAGATGTTTGAACTAGCTCAGTGGCCTCTTGAAAAAGACAGCAATTGATCGATATGGAAAAAATGAATGGGAGGATAGCAATGCAAAATGTGCTAGTCTTTTTACCCTTTCCAGCCTTTCTGATACTTCATTAAAGTTGCAGTCATGATGTCTATAGTATTCATGCAGATTTCTGTGAATTCATCCCTGGCTGTCTAGGGGATAGCAAAAATCAAATGCTGTTTGCAGGTTTTTGAAAGTATGCTACCATCTGCCTGACTCTCCCAACCAACTCCCCTCTTGTCCTATGTGGAAAAAAATCTATCATAACTATGTTTCCATGACTCAAAGTCCCAAATGACAAGAAATGAGCTGAAAAATCCATTTATCTGAACTGTAGCTGAGTTGTTTGTGCCTCCTGTTTAACAGGTTTAGCTTCAGCCCCCTAGAAATCTTAGGGTTTTTTTTCCCCTGTGATTTTTGTTTTTTAATGAACCCTCAGCAGTAAGAATGCAAACAGATTTGCATACATTACAGGACGTAATGACTGCTACCAAGAGAGTTTTAGCTGATATTTCTGCTTCTTCCTTGTATCAGAAGGTTACTATTGTTTTGCATTTGAAAATTCCAGTAACTTTCTAATGTATTATCAGCTAGGTTATGTGCGGTATTTAATATAATGCAGTTTTGAGCATGTCTTTCAACTCTTGTGTACAAGAATTTTTATTTGATTGTGATAAAGTACTACCTTCTCTTTGCATTCTGACACAGGAAGTTAGAGGAATTTATGGAGATTTCTGATACAGAGTTGATGAACAGGAATTGATTATCAGGAGGGAACAGGAAGCCTCTTCCATGAAGTCTTGGTGAGCTGTTGTGAAAGGTTACTGTAGTAATAATACTGGCTGTAAGGGGAGCGCTGCCTATGTACCTGTCTGACCAGACAGCAGATCAGGGTGCCAGCTGCCTTTTGGTATCGATGAAGAAGTAATAAGGTGTAGGCAGTTCAAGAGATGAAAAAACCCCCCCTCTTTTAAACTGTAGTATCTTCATACATAAACCTTACTCTCCAACTGCAGTGTAAAGTACTGCATCTGGGGACGAACAACCCCATGTATCAGTACAGGCTGGGGACTCATCTGTTGCAGGACAGCTCTGGGGAAAAGAACCTTGGAGTCCTACTGGACAACAGGATGATCATGAGCCAACAGTGTGCCCTCATGGCCAAGAAGGCCAGTGGCATCCTGGGATGTATTAAGAAGAGCATGGCCAGCAGGTCAAGGGAAGTTACCCTCCCCCTCTACTCTGCACTGGTGAGGCCTCACCTGGAGTTCTGTGTCCAGTTCTGGGCTCCTTAGTTCAAGAAGAGCAAGGAACTACTGGAGAGGGTTCAGCACAGGGCCACAAAGATGATTAAGGGCCTGGAGCACCTACCATGTGAGGAAAGGCTGAGAGAGATGGGTCTGTTTAGCTTGGAGAAGAGGAGGCTGAGAGGGGATCTTACCAATGCTTATAAATATCTAAAGGCTGGGAGTCAGGAAGATGGGGCCAGGCTCTTCTCAGTGGTGGCCAGTGATGGGACGAGGGGCAATGGCCATAAACTGGAAAACAGAAGGTTCAACCTGAACGTGAGGAAATACTTTTTCACTGTGAGAGTGACAGAGCACTGGCACAGGCTGCCCAGAGAGGTGTCTCTGGAGACGTTCAAAAGCCACCTGAACTTGTTCCTGTGTGATCTACTCTAGGTGATCCTGCTCTGACAGAGGAGTTGGGCTATATGATCTCTAGAGGTCCCTTCCAACCCCTTCCACTCTGTGAATCTGAACTGTCAACAAGAATTTAGATAAAGGAAGGTGGAAGAATACAATGCTGTTTTAACTAGTGTTGCAACAGAAGTGTGTTTCTCTTAAACTTTGTTTTTCTTTTTGCAGGTGATACCAGTTTGAAAAAGCAGAAGTAATGTATAGTATTTAGGCCATGACTGAAAAGTTTTGCTCTTGTATCTTATAAAAGCTTGTAATGAATATTTAGAAATGTTTGTAGGAGACCTGATGCTGTTTTAATATTTGTCAAATGTGTGTATAAAGGGAGTACAGGAGTCTTACAGTATGCTCATTTTCAGTATGATAGTAGTCTTTAACACTATCTGAAATCATATATGCTTTGTTCTCAGAATTCACTGATTGTCAAATCTTACTGCTTTAAGTTAGATTCATTTATCATTGAGGTTGGTGTAAGACAAGTAACCTTTTTACTGTTAGGAAGATCTTCAGGAATTCTGGAAACTACATAAATGTCATCAGCTCTATAGGCAGCATCTAATGTCTTAAGTTGAATAAGAATTTCTGTCACTCACGTTACTAGGCAGTGGAGGCTGCTGCTAAGAAGACTTTCAAAATGCAGGTGCATCACACTGCAGTAATGGATGGATTTAACAAACGAGTTTGAAGTTAACTTGAATAAAAATTGATTAATCTCCCAGCAACTTCTAGTTACTTATTCAGATTACTTGCTTTTGTTCTTCTTTGCCTTTCTGCCTTAATGTGGTGAGAGAGAAAATACAGCTTTCTGTGAAAAGCTTTTCAAAACAATAGGTTGGATGCTTAAAGTGTAGTATGTTTGGGAAAGCCTCCACGATATCCTGTCCACAGTCAGCAGGAATTTTCCCTTGATATTTCTGACTTGGCTTGCTGTCCTTTTGAAACACTTAGCAGAGGAGCAACGCTGCTGACCAAGTGTAACTATAAAAGGTGCAGGTAAAGGAGAGAATGTAGGTTATTGGTATCATCACCAGAACCGGGAGCACCGGGTAGTGTGGCTGGTAGTGACCATCTCTTGAAAAGCATCCTTCTAACTTAGGCTTCAGATATGATGCTTCTTCAGGACTAAAGAGGAGATCTTGAAAGACTATCTTGCCTATTTTGCCACAGCGTAGGTGAATCATGCTTATTCTGTAAGTTAATCAGGTGTCTCATTTGGTCAAGAATTTTTCCTAATAACTGAAGTTGAGACTTGGTAGCTGTTTTTGTTTGTGTCCAAAAGTATCCTTATTAAAAGTTGGCTTTATTCCTATCTTGTACCTAGAACAGCTGTACATTCTAGTGTGGTTAGTACTTAAGGTTAATAGATCTCATGTCAACAGACAGAGATCATCTTTCCCTAGCAGGGATCAAAAGAATGGTATCCTTAGGAGGCACTATGATGGGAATGCTGTAGCTCTCACCTGGAATCTTACTATGCTGTAGTTATATAAAATTGTGGTCTGACATTTCCTTTCAATGTGTATTATTCATAGCATCAAAGAATCCTAGGATGGTTTGGGTTGGAAGGGACCTCAAAGATGATCTAGTTCCAACCCCCCCGCCATGGGCAGGGACACCCTCCGCTAGACCAGGTTGCCCAAAGCCCCATCCAACCTGGCCTTGAATACTTCCAGGGATGGGGCCTTCACAAGTTCTTTGGGCAACCTGTTCCAGTGCCTCACCACCCTCACAGTGAAGAATTCCTTCCTAATATCTAATCTAAATCTACCCTCCTTCGTTTTAAACCCATTACCCCTTGTCCTGTCACTCCCTGCCCTTGTAAACAGCCCTTCTCCAGCTTTCCGGTAGGCCCCTTTACGTACTGGAAAGCTACTCTAAGGTCTCCCTGGAGGCTTTTCATCTCCAGACTGAACAATCCCAATTCTCTCAGCCTGTCCTCACAGGAGAGGTATGTCAGCCCTTTGATCAACTTTGTAGCCCTCTGGACTTGCTCCAACATGGAACAAAGTACTTCAAATTCTTCTCATAGCAAAGTCAATCATATTTATTTGTTTTTCCATCTGGTTTTGAATGGATATATAATCTGGTAAAAGCTTTCTAACTTTTAGTTGTGTTTCCTTCAAAGATCAGAAAATCATAGGAAAGCAAGAGGCTGGAAGATACCTCTGGAGATCATCTATTCCACTCTCAGTCAGTTCAAATGAGGGTCAGCTATGGGATGTTGCTCAGGGCTGTGGCTTGTTGGTTTTTGAGTGGTTCCAAGCATGGAGACTACATAACCTCTCTGAGCAGCCTGTTCCAATCCTTAGCCAATCTCACAGTGAAGTGTTTCCATATATATTTCAGTTTGTCCCCATTGCCTGTTACTAGGAACCACCAAAAAGAGCCTGACTCGGTTGTCTTTATCCACTACTGCGAAACAGGGTGTTTGTACCCATTGATAAGATCTCCCTCTGAGCATTCCCTTTTCCAGGCTAAACTGTCCCAGCTCTTTCTGCCTTTCCACATATATCAGGTGCTCCAAGCCCTTTATCTTCATGGCCCTCTGCTGGAATCATTCCAGTAGGTCCATATCTGTGGAGAAGCCCAGCAGCAGTTGGACTAGATGATCACTGTAAGTACCTTCCAACTGAAATCTCGTCTCCTCTTGGCCGGGCCACTCCAGATGTGTCTTCACCTCCCTTGACCTGCTGACCGTGCTCTTCCTAATGCAGCTTAAGATGTTGTTGATCGTCTTTGCAGCAAGAGCATGTTGCTGACTCGTGTTTGACTTGGTGTTCACTAGGACCCTCAAGTTCTCTTCTGGAAAGCTACTTTCTAATTAGTTGGCCCGTAGTTGCGACTAGTGCAGATGTACTGGTTGGCTCTTGAGTTTCTGGTCTGGTGGCTGGAGGGAGTGCTTCACCATTCTTTAGAGATTAGGCACTGGGAAATCACAAAAGGAGGTGTTTGTAGGGACACCTCTGTTATGAAGGAAGACAACCATTGTACTGATGTGCACCTGTGCTTCTGGAAGCGTCAATAGTAATTCACTCAAAACTTACTGTTACAATAAAAGTGTAAAAAAATTAAAAATTTACCCTTTTAACAGTTTCCACTAACATGTTTAGTTGCTCTATGCATATTTGTCTTCTGCTGTTTGACTATGTAGTAATTATTAATTTAAAATATTGAGCATTTTTTTGAAATCTACAGATTATAAGACTGATCAGAGTCTGATGCTGCTTTGAAACTTTTGAAGGAAAGCCTAACTGTTAAAGCCTGAGAGATCAGCACTTAGTGGAAATCAGAACTCCTTCTAGATTTCCCATTGTGTGTTGAAAATCTTGGGGTATAACATAAGGGAAGATATGGAAATAAGTGCATAAGCAGGTGGAACGGCATGCAGATGAACTGTTCTCTAAAGGTTTTTTGACTGATAAACTATTATCAGCCCTTAAAACTTCTCACTGACTAATGAAAATGTTTTTTGTGACACTGGTTTGGGAACACCACTATCTCTGGTCTCCTACCACTGGTGTGCAAACCACAGTTTGCGAATGATGGATATGAAACTGAGACATGATTAGTGTGTGTGAGCCTCATCAGCCTTGCTTATAAATTGTTGACAAATATTTCTGTTAATTTGTTATTTGAAAATAAACAACTGCGTTAGTCTTACTCTTGATGTATCAAATCCTTTAAATTATTAAACATGCCGTGAATTATGATGTTATGCCCAGGCAAGCTTTATTGTTTATGCACTCTCTTTCACTTTGAAAACACTTCATCAATGCTGTATGTTGCTCATAGTTAAAACTCTAGTGGTGGTGTGGAATAGATAATGTGGCAAATAGTAAGACTCATGTACATCTGGTAGTAAAAAGTGGGGTAGCAAACATCTTTAGCTTTCTGCTTGGATCAGGTAGTTTGCCAGTCATATCTTTCCTATGCCGTGCATTGCTGAAAACAAGTTATATGCAATTATTTAGATTATTAAATAGAGAAGTGGCTGCCTAAAGCACATCAAACCTACTGTAGCACTAATTAGTTGTTTTTAAGCTTATATGTTTCTGTATTGAAGGACAGGATTTGAAATCAGTAATTATCCTTAAGCTAGGTGACTTTTTCCAGCTATTCAGGGTCTGAAAGAGCACTGTATTGACTAAAATCTTCTGTAGGGCTTTGCTATATAGTAGGAAATAGCAGAGACGTGCTGCCTGTACTGCAGCTGTTTCCATTTGCCCAGGATTAGCAAGCTGATTTCTCTTACTCGAAAGATTCGAACATTGTGCAACATAAAGTATTTCATGTCTTATTCCTGCCTTCAGAGATTGATATAAACCGATGCAGACTGGTTGGTTTGTGAGCAGAATTGTAAATCATATTTTGGTCATGGTGAGATGTCAGGAGCGATTGAAGATGGTGCAGTAGTGCCGACAGAACCTGCAGGTAATGCTGTACCTGCTCGGTATCGCCAGTGCCTTGTCTGTAACCCTTCACCAGTGTTCTGGGAGTCTAAACCTTTCTAGTGCAGTAAAAGCTTTCCTTTAATACAATCAGAGTTATAGACTTTAAAATAAATATTTTATCTATTTGTGTCTGAAATATATTTATTTAAATGATGTGTTAAATAATAAATGCATTTTGTGCAACTCTGGCATTATGTGTTACTACTCTTGTATAGGCGGATGCTTAAAAATGCGTTTTGGGTATTTCATAAAGCGGTGGCACTATCAGTCATAGTGTTAAATATATTATTTTCCTATAAGTAATTTCTTTAGATGATGGAATTTTGGCCTGGTTGTGATGTGCTGAAGGCAGGTGAGGACTGTTCTGTGTGTGCCAGGCAGTCTCCCTGTTGCTTGGCCGACAGCTGAGCTAACCTAATTCAGCTGGAAAGTGGGACAGAGTTCTGTTGTGTAGTGTTTCTCGCACTGAGTTATTGACTGCATTTGTCACCTCTTCCCTGAAAAATTTCCCATTCAGCAAAATCAAATATATGTGCAGTGTCCAAGGCCTATTTATCAAATCAGAAAAGTACTTGAGGTCTCAAAGATTTGTTCAGTGCTTTGTGAAATAAAGTGGTAGCCTTGTATTTCAGCGCTACATTTTCCATACACATTTTGATTTCTGTTCTTCAACTGCAGGAAACAATCATTTACTAGAAAGAATGCTATTTGCATTTCACTGCTTTCAAAATTAAAAGCATGAGCGTTCAGCAATATGGGTCCCAGTTTTAAAATTGCCCTCTGATCCCTCAGTTGAATGCTTCTACTTAGCTTTTTTAGTATGAACTAAATATTTTCATATTTGGATCCTACTAATCAATGCGTTTTTTAAAAAAATGCTATGACAATTTATCTGTTTATGGTTTTCCTAGGTGTTGTGTGTTGGTTCATTTTCGTTTGCGAGAGATTTAAATAACTGAAAATTGTATTTCATTATGCAGAGGACAAGTAAATACTCTCTCTGTGATACAAACCTCCATGCTATACTTTTCTGACTTGGGAAAGCTCCCTGGGAATGCAAAGAGCTTACTTGATCTGCATTTGTTTGATGGCTAAAACCAGAATTTCTTAGTGACACACTTCCCTAAACATTGAAGAAAGCTGTGTTACTGAAGTTTTAGTGTCATGGGGATAGAAAGGGACTCTCTGTTCAGAGAAACACTGATTTATTTTTCTTTGACTTACCATGTTAGGGATATTTTTTTGTAGACTTTATATTCCTTCTCAGGGAAAACTTTCACTACCAGGTATGTCCTTATGAGGAAGTAAACTTAGAGGTAAGATGGCTTTTTTCTTTTTAGTTGGGGCCAGATTGACTAGGTAGTTAAAAAAAAAAAAAATCTCTAATGCTAGTAACGTATTTTGCTTGTGGTGGCTGTTCAGGCAGGACCAAGAGGAACAGAAGTGCTTTTATGACTTTCAGTGTTGGTGTTACGTTAGCAGTTAAAGATACAAGTTCCACTCAGCTAAATGCTGTAACAGCACACAGAAATATGTAACTGCAGTAAGTAACCTCTTTCCTCTCCTATACTCTCTTGTCTTTCCTTTTTTATTTCTTTTCTATGAGATAATGTCTGGGAACGTGAGACTTGCGGTATTGTGAAGCAATCGTAATTGAGACATTGGGGTTTACTGCACTAGAAAAATGAAATAAAAATGATTTGTTGCACAGATATTAATGTTAGCAATGGAAACCCTCTCCACAGAAGTGTCTGTAAGATGGGTGGCCGTTAATAATGCTGAGCTTTGTGATGATTTGGAGAGGGCCTTCTCTCTGCCTGCCAGGGGAGACAGCATGAGGATTAAGTGCTGAATGTTTCATAGCTTTTGTCCTTCAGATTTTATGCAAATTCCATAATGGATCAATTTGCATATTCCCAGGTAGTTTGCATATCTTGTTTAAACTGGGTGGTTTTGTTCTGAAGGTTAATCTTAGTAAATTAGGTTTATTGTTTCAATGTAAGATAGGGATGGGACGAGTCTCTTTTACCCTGCTTATGCCTCCCCTTGATCCCAAGGGCATGGGTTCTTTTTGAGCAAGTTGACAATTTGCATTTTCGCTGTCTAGTTTGTTTTTTTTACAGTTCTGCTAAGCACTAGGCACTGCAGGGAGTTTGTGCTGTGGCTGTCTTGTCTCTGAAATCCATTTGCTCACGAGGTGCCACCAAGCACCCAAGTAAGTAAACAGTATTGCTCACAACATACTGTAATAAAGGTTCAGTTGAAAGAAGTGACGTATAGCACTAAAAATGCAAGTTAAAATCGAGGCTCACCTTCCCCGTCAAACAGGTTGAAGTCAGAGTGTGCTGCAGGTCTGGAGCTTGTGGGTGGACAGGTACTTTTGATTTATGGTGAAGAACAGTCTGGCAAAAACCCAGCACAACCATGGAAGTTTTGATGCACAGATAATGAAAGCCTTGGAGTTGACGGTATGGAGATGGTTTAAGTAGGATTTAGCTGAGCTGTATTTACTCTACAAGAGCCTTTTCAGGATTTATTATGAACTCTGTAAACCCTATTTTATTTTGTCATCTAGTTTATTTCTTTTTTCTGAGGGCTCCTGAGCTATTTGTTTTTTTCAGTTTCTCATCCTATTTGTCTGCCTGCAATTGCTTGTAATTAGTGTTATCAGCCTCTTCAAGACTCCCGTGTCTCGTGAGATGATAGCCTCTGAAATTGTCTCTTGCTCTGGGTGGTCTGTATTGAATCAATATTGGATAGAGCTGCTGTAGTGGAAAGTGCTGCATGAGCTGTGCTCTCTCAAGATACATTGCATGAGGGGAAAAAACTGGGGAGGGAGAATTTCACCTGAGGGATTGTGGAGGTCACTGGAAGACGACTGGCAGCATGAAGCCAGAAGAAACATCTAAGGTGCTACAAAAACCAAAACACTCTGATGAAAGTTCTTCCCTGCCACTAATGGCTAAGAATTCAATACAGAATATTTGCACTAAATAGCACAGCTCTTTCCTGTGGGATATACATGATCAATCATCTCTGGAAAGTGCTAGTGACTGGTGTCTTAACTAGACTGAGTAAGGGCACTGTTGTGTACTGCAAGGTGTAATTTTGCATTGCTAGATGAATTCACTAATGACCCAATGGATAGCTTTTATTTCTAACTGTTGTTCACTTAAATTAACACTCTAGGTCTGCATTTTTTCACAGAGGAGTAATTTGGGTAGAAGAGAAAGCAAGACTTGCCTTTCCCCTCACCCCAACTTGACTGTTGGGCTGTGTAACAGCTCAGTCTTTGTAGAACGGTATCAGTAGGGATTTCAAAACGTACAGTTCTTTGCTAACAAAAACGTTCAGCTCCTCAGTGTCCAGCTCCAACATCTTGTTATCATCCTGTGACTTTATATTTTTGTTCCTACCTTTTCATAAATACAACTTACTGATTGTGTGATGCCGGGGGGTGGTGGGATGGGGGGGATGTTGTTGGAGTTTGGGGTGGGTTGGTTGCATTTTTTTCTTAATGTTTGTGGGGTTGTTTTGAAAAGGAAGTTAAACTTCAATGAAACATTACTTAGATACATGTAAATATTTGTGATATCGATAAAGCGAAAGCGAAGGTCCTTCTGCTTTCCACTCATATGTTGGATATTTTGGTTCTGTTGATGGTTTTTAAGGGATAGGCATTCTTTTCATGTGTTTTCTCCTGTCCTCCCCTTAAGTTCCTTTAATTTTTAGTCATGCAGGAGAGAGGGTGCACTTTTAACTATAATACGATGAGGTGGAAGGTGCTTCTGTTTGGTTGTCATGCAAAGCTGAAATCTGGACTCCAGGTGTCTGGTCTTCGCTCTGTTGCATGCTGCTTGCTGGAGTTTGTCGTTCAGTCTTCTACTTTTAATACAGCAATGATTTTGTCCACCTCCCTGGGTTTTAGGGGCTATTTTTCCCATAGTAAGTCTGTGCTTATGCTTGTTTTGCGGTAATGTAGAGCATACCCACACTTTCTAGGAACTTTTACTTCTACTCATCTTTATCTTTAAATAGAACTTAAAGATCTTCTTGAGACACTCATTGTTTGCTTTTTACCTGCAATCTATCCTACTGTGTTTCAGATGACAAATGTAGTTGTCATTGTTTATTCTTTCATTGTAATCACATAATTTTAATTACGTCTTCCTACTTTGATCTGTCTAATGTGTGTCTATTTTTATTGCGCTGTGGGCAGGAATATGCAGATCCAGATGGTCTGTATTTTATCTTGAACTTGTTTCTCCACAGAATACCTTTCCACTGTTTATATTTTGATTTTACTTTGGGAGGTACAGGGGGATGTTGTGGGCCTATCTTTTTGATTTCCTACGTAGCCTTCTGTAATTAGTCTGTTGTTACATCCTTTGTAATTTTGGATACCAATACTGCCACCAACAGTAGGGTCCACAACCCAGGTAGATGTACTTGAGCAAGACATGAGTGCTGTTAAATCTAATCTCTGAGAGCAGGGCTCAGGCGAAGGACTCTGTTCTGAAGGATGCAAGAGCTTCAGGCTTTACTTAGACAAGTCTGTCTTAGTTGTATTCACTGTAGTCTCATCTGAGCTGGGTACAAAATGTACAATTACATAGCTTTTAAAGGAGACAGAATTTCGTGGGAATACTGAATAATAATTTTTCTTCCTCCTTTTGAAGATCAGACGGATTACTCTTAACATTGCTTCTGAACATGACAACAAGCAGGAAGACTAAACATAGTAAAAGGGCTTTTCAGAATTTATGTGATAGTTTTGGGATTTTTTGTCCTTTCTTTTTATGCATGGTTCAGAGCTGTAGTCACAAACTCAGCTTGAGAACTGAAAATAAATTACAGCACATTCAGGGTGGAAGGGACCTCAGAAAGACTAGTCCAACTTTCTGCTTGAATCAGGGTAAGTTGTGAGTTGAGACCAGGTTACTCAGTGCTGTATCCAGTTGGTAGCCTTGAAAACCTATAGCTGTGGAGACTGCACAAACTTCCTGAGCAACCTTTCGCACTCTGAATTGCCTAGTGGTGACAAAGTTTTTCCTTATATCCATCCACTCAGAAGCCGCATATAAAGTCTAGGACTTCAAACAGAGTAGGAAGAAAATGTGTCTCACTTAGATTTCCTACCTCCATTCCTCTCATTTGTAACCTTTTCCCTCTCATTTTAACTTCACCTCTATTTTAACTTCAGCTCACTACCTCTCCTAGTGCCACTGATGTGATGTATCCATCTTTGAGTGTCCCACAGGTGCTTCTCTTTAAAAGTTTATAAAGATGATGACAAAAGTAACCATGAAAGAAAACTAAGGCAAAGAATTATTTACTGGTAGAATTATATTTAAAGCCTTATTGCATCATTGACACTCAAATCCCAGTGCAGATGGTAAGCAAAAGAATATGCTGCAGTTATTTTGCAGTTTTCCTTTACTGTTTAAGCATAACATAATATGTGTTAGAAGTGTATCTGAAAGATTATGCTACTGGAAGCTACGATGTAATGAACTTTTTTTTTTTCCAGAAATGTTAAAATATGCTTCAGTAGGAAAACTGCATACAGTTATTTTTGTGGGTTTGGGGTTTTTGTTTTGGTGGAGTTTTTGGGGGTTTTTTTGGTAATTTCAGTAGGTTAAAGTTTTGGTTAAAACAATTTTTTTTTTTTTTTTACTAGTAACATCTCAGAGTGGAACTTCAGTTTTTCATCTAGAAGATATTTTGTGAATTTAATAGCAAAGATAATGGGTTTTGTTAGAATAATAGTGGTAAAATCAGGAAGCAAACTAACAGAAAAAATACCGAAGTATGCAGAAGGAGGTTTCAAAAGGTGATTACAGGGAATTCAGTGGAGTATGGGAATATTAAAAGGTTAAGATCTCCATGAAAGACTTGAAAAAAATGGCCATAGATTTCATGTCTAAAGTCTAATGAATTTAAAAACCAATTGTATGGTATAAAGACAGAGTTCCTCTGGACGTAAAGTCAATAAGTTGATATCTCAAGGGAGCAATGCTGCAATCAGTGTGACTACAAACTTTGATTCATGATGTAGTGGAAGGCTGTACAAGTAAAGTGATACGGCCCAACATTGTGGTGGCTTACTGCTATTCACATTAATAAAAACACAGTGAAGTACTGCTACTAGTGTCTCAGACCAGTGGAGCCAGGTGAAAAACACATAAAAGTAAAATGCACTAGTCAGTTATGTTAACAAAAAACCCAACTTACATACTTTTCTAACTTACAGATTCCTCATTTGGAGGCTGGGAGAAAGGTACTAGCAGATTTTGGCAGTTTATTGACAGCATATCCTATTCAAAAGAGGAACTTAAAGCAAATAGTGTTCTTCATCTGTTTGAAAACAGAGAAAAAGTAGAAAATACATCCATTGAAATGGTGATGTACCTTTAGACAGAGTTAAATTCTGATATCACAGCTAAAACTGAGGCAGGCTAGATTTGTGAATCTAATCGGTTCTGGGTCAGAAATCAAGATAAGATCACAGAATCACAGAAAGATGGTTATTTACAGATTTATTAGTGGGACAATATGAAATGACAGAGAAACCAAGAGCTAATTGGGAATTGAAAGGCAGTTTCATTACCCAAATGTGTAGATAGTGTTTTAGATCATGTTGTCTAACTTGGAAATCTGGAGATTATCCAGAAATCTAAAAAAGAAAAATTGGAAACCAGTTCATGCAATCTCATTCACCTCCAAGTAACTTTGAGTTTCTTGTAACAAGCAGATTGATAAATTAAAAAGATTTTAAAAATCTTTTGTAACAAATAAGCTCACAGGTGATTTAATACAGTTTAACACACTGAGGAAGTCACAGTATCTGGCTTAGTAAAAGGCAAATGTAGTAAGTAACCTGCAGTCCTCCTCATGTTGTAGTAACTTAGGAGTTGCTATTTGAATATAAGTTGTTCTTTTCTATTATTTTTTTTTTGGTTCCTACAAATCTGTCAGCATAAAAAATGACTGCTTTCAAGCTTCTTGCCCTCAGCAAAGGTCATTTCTAGGAATGAATGTGGTTTTCTTGATAAGATATGACCTACAGAAAGTGGACGAGAGCTCCAGGCTTTGTTTGGAGTAACAATATTTAATACAGATGAAAATCTTTCTTCCTGAAGATGTATAACTTCATTAAAATTGGAGTAACTGTACATTATTCTTGTCATCTGGAATATGGAAATTAAATGCACTGTGGCATTTAAAATTTAGTTACATAAGTTATCAAACTCAGAGTTGAAACTTAAATTTTCTAGCTGAGGATAAAGGAACAAGCAAGTTACGCATCCAGAATACTGTGCACACACCTTTTTCAAAAACACAAACCAACCAATAGTGGGTTGCTGGGCCAATGGACGGCTGAGAAAATCTTTAAGAATGGAATGGAAAGTTAAATTTTGCTGGTTTTCTGTATGGAGAGAAATGTATTTAATTTCATTAAATGGAGTATGCCATGTGACTGCCCACACGTTTGTAAAAATGCTTGTTATCAGTTGGACACTGTAAAAATGCTACCATTTCTAGTGATAGCTAGTTTTGGTGCATTTGGATGTCTTGCTTACTCATGAGAAAAAAAAAAAAAAGAAAATAACACTTCTCCCTTATACTGAAGTCAGTTTTGGAAGTAACTTGGAAAAAGTTGAATTTTACCTGTCATGTCAGGTGAGCAGCTTTGCAATACAGTATGAGGCAGATGTTTTCAGCTTTATTGATTCTTAGCATATGAAATACATATATTGTTCCTTTTCTCACAATTTCCACAGCAAAATTTATACTCAAAACATGTTGGAGGTAACATTACAGGGCCAGAAGTTCATACAGAAGGGAAGAAGATTCAACAGACTAAGAAGTAAGAAGCACTGATCTTTAGAACAGGAAAAACTTGCTGTCAGAAGGCCAGGGTGGTAAGTGGAAAACATGCATGCAATCTTGTCCTTAGCAACTCAGGGCTTAATAAAATAATGGATCACAGAGGTGTGGTCAAGCTGTTAAAAATATATATATCTTTTGTTCTAGGCCAATACTGACATTGCTCTGTATTTGTAGTTTTGTAACAGATTGTTCTGCGTGTGCAGTGATTTCTGAGGCTCGAGTTAATACGCTTATCCTCATTGCTGTTTGGCAGAAGCCTTTAATAAATTTTAAGAAGTGAAGAAAGTCGCTTTGTACTTCCTTGTACTTTGGGGTTTTGAATAGGCAATGTCTGCTCTTGTTCCTTTGTTAATTGTTAATATTAATTGCGCAGACTGGTCTTCCACTTGTTGAACTCTGTTTTGTACCTCCCAGTTTTCATCTCTTGACAGCTTCTGAAGGCATGCTTGATTGTTGGTTGTAGTAGGGGTAGGTCTTGCTATAATGGATATGTATAGTGTGTGTAGTAAAGCGTGTGTATTACAGAATAGATCATAGTTGCCTATTTTTAAGCAACTATGATGCTTCTTAGTGGCTCTTGTTGGTGTTCTCTCGCCACACTTGAAATTTCTGTCTGTTTTCTCAGGAAAGTTGAGGGATTTTGAGACCTGAGAAGAATGATAGAAATAGTTAAGGTTTCTATCCGTGTTTGATTTCTTGGTCCTTTGTTATGCAGTGGAGGAACTTTGTCTTTCACGAGTAAGGTGGTTATAAGTGAGGATTTCCCCATTTCTTTGGTCCCAAGAACATTAAATGAATTGTTACCTCAATAGCTACACCTTAGTTTACTAGTAAATACCGGGTATGCAAGGTGTTTGAAGTAGGAACTTGCCATGAATACCCTGGTCAATTTAGCAAGGAAAAATTAAAAGAAGCTTTCTAAGTTGCTTTTTTCAGGAGCGTTGCTTCTGCAACAGGGAAGCTGTGATGCTGAGTGTGCAGAGAGCCAACGGATAATGCAGTTGGGCCTTTTAGAGGGAATGACCCGTGCACTATATTCAGGCTCTCATCTTCAAGCACAAGGGTGGAGATGTACATCTGCATTCTGACATCTAATGCCTATTGTTTATACGCTGTGAAATACAAAATATGTAGTCCACTTGTGACTCTGTCAAAAGATACTAGCAAGTAACTTTCAAACTTCTGTTTATTCTGCATAAGCTTGCTTTCCATCTTTCACTTAGGTCTCCAGACTTGGAAGATTGGTCCTGGGTGTGGTATCAAAATTAAATGGAGAGACTGGCAAATACATCAAAGGGGAAAATTAGGAAGCAAAATCACTTGTTCTGCCTATGATATCCTCATGTGTGTCTGTTACTTTAAATTGGTTGGCAAACTCCCAGAATGTTTGAGGTTTGTTCAAAAGTGATATAGCTGGATGAAAACCTGTAGCTACAGACATGATGTATGTGTAAGTGATGGGTGTTTTAGCAAAAAATACTGGTAAATTAATTTTAAAAGCTAGGTGCTATATTCATTTGCTACTTCTAGTAGTTCAATTTCACATAGGCTGCTTTGACTGTGGACATGAATTCCACTGGTAGTCACCATACCTTTTATTCCAGGTATGGTAACCAAGAATGATTCTTTGATGCAGGGTCGTTAAGACCAATGGAAAAAATATTTTTGAGGCTCATGTTGTTGACTTAGCTGTTCAAACACTGAATTTCTGGATAAGGGAACACTTGGAGCTCCATGTAAGGGAGTGAACAGCCACTTCTGAGATTGATTCAGATTCCTATTTTTCCTTACTGAATTTTTAAAGCTGTTGAGATATATTTTTATAAACAAACCCAAACACTCTTTTGAGTGCATATTTTTGCTATGCATACTGTGTTGTTGACAAGTGTCTCCTAGACATTAGAACCATTTCTTTAGGCTTAACTGAAGGCTTGTTGCAGTAATAAATACCTTTACAGACACTAGTTGATGTTTGTCCCTTAAAATGAAGTAGTTAATTATTCTGTAATTGCTAGTTTGGATGTTGCTGGAATGTTTCTTCTGTGCTATAGATACTTGTAATTTACTCTTGCATATCTAGCCTGATCCCTGGGCCATATTAATTTTTTTTTTTAGTTTGGAAAAAAACAGTTTGGGATTGCCTAGCTAACTTTGACAGTTATGTTTATGGCACCATAGTTGGTTCAGTCATCTTGACTTTAAAATAGTGTAACGTGACAACCTTATTTAACACGTGCTTAGAAAAGGCTATGGGGGAGGTAATTGAAGAAAAACATTGTCATTCTTTGGGACTGAGATACGAGTGCAAATCTTGGGGGGATGGGTGTGCTGTGTCTGCTGGGTTGGTCCATCCCATCCAGTGTCGTGTCCGTCATCGTGTTGTCATCATTGTGTGTGTTGTCCGTGTCGTGTCCCCCCTGTCCGTCTGTCCCCCGCCATGTATCCTAAAACTATGTAATGCCAGTTACACTGCAATTACCGTGACCATCTTTCTGGAATACTTTGATTTGCCTTTTGTAATTGCCTGTTCTGAAGGGAGATGGCCAAGGCCCACCACTAGTGTTAGTAGGACAGAGGAGTCTGATCGCTGCTGAGGATGAGAGCAGGAGGTTTGTTGTGGTGGGCTCAAGTAGTCAACGTGAAGCTTTCCCCCACCTTCGAGCTGTTGGCACTGATGTGCTGAGAACCCAGAACTTCACAGAAATAACAAGCACTTTCCTGCTTCTGAGGAAGAGAATCTCAGCTACAACTTTTCTTCAAGTTGAAGACTAAAAGTCCGTGTTTATCACAGGATCTCTGTGATTATGTAAGGTTTTTTTTCCAAATTAACACTTGTATTACAGCCATGGTTGGGAAAAGTGAGTCTCTGGGGGAATCTAATGTCTTGTGGTCAGCTTTAGTGAGTCCCAGGATGAGACAGGATGGGTTGTTCTGCCACTGAGGTCAGTGTGCTGAAAGAGCTGGTTTCCTATCTCGTTTCCTCTGTGGGATCTGTGCCCACAGCAACACCCATTGGCAGCTGGGGGACTGCAGTACCGCTGCTGCCCAGCCTGCTGCAGTACCGCCGTTCTCAGCACACTGACCTAGAATACTGCCCTAGATCTCTTTCAGAGGATTTCTTTAATTTTCCCCTTCTAGCTTGTCAGAAACCCCCTCAGGATGTTAAATTGGTTGGTAGTTGTAATGGCATAAATTGGCTGCTAATTAGTTTTTTCTAGAAACATTAGTTCTTACCTTTTTTTTTTCTACCCTGCACTTGTCCTGACAATTTACTTTCTCTGACACATCAGAATGTTAATTAATCTTTTAGTTCATCTATTTGTGTAAATACAGATCCTGTGGGCTACTGGGTTGTTTCCTGTTAAATTTTGGCTTTGTACAACTGTAAACTAGCGAGTTCATTGACTATCAGCAGCTGCATTTCTGGTGTCCCTCCATCACAATTTTTTTTGTTTATTGGGGTGCATTTGTTGGGATAAATCGCAACACTGAGGCTTTCATGCACAGTAGTTAGTATCAAGTCACTTGATACTGAAGCCCTTAACTGTCAAATATGAAAAGCTGACTGTCTTTTTTTGGCCTGTGACTAAATAGGGGACATAAATCATGCTTTAAAATGGGAAAGGATGCTGATGGCTAGTCAGAAAGGGCATTCAATTTGGGAGCCGTCAGTGTAATCCAGAAATAATAGCAATCTGCTACTTGTTTAATGGCTTACATGGAATGACTCTTCTGGTCTTAGTCCCATTCTCTGAGGACAAATGACCACATCATTAAAAAATAAACAAACAGAAAAACCTGAAACCAAAATAAACCAAAAATCGTTAACACTTGCTGATGTCCTTTGAAGAAAGAAGTCTAAAAAGCCAACAACCAGATGCTTTTTTCACTGTCTCTGAATTCAGCATCTCTCCTTTCTTTTAAGATTTGAAGTTTTTTGTAGTTTCCTTTGTTCCAGCAGTTAATCTTCTGTCTGGATAAATATCAAAATCCAGCGTGTTTTTGCTGCTGGGCTTGTGTTAGGATTATTGGATGTCACTTCAGCACGACAGTGTGCTGAGTTTCTTAGGTTGTGGTAGACTCATCTTGTGTTTCAGCTGCACTTGCCTAGTGAGAGAGTTATCTGTATGCTATCCTTTCGTGAAAGCAAGGTCCTGGAACTGTTACTGATCTGGCGGGACCCCTTGTGATCTCAGAACTCTGTCTTGAAAAGATGCTATTCTGGCCTCGTTGGTACTGAGTGTTTACAGTTACCTGCCTAGGTAAATGATATATTAAAAGGATATTAAAATTATTTAAGAATATGTATGTTTCCAAAAGATTTCTCCGTCTAATTCCTTCATTCCTCGTGGATAAAAAGTTTCTACATTTCCTCCCATCCTCAGTTTCCCAACTTCCCTGGTGCTGGTTTTCTTTTGCTTACATTGGAGTCTTTGAAAGGCTCATTCTTATTTCCTCCTACCTCACATTGTATCAACTTTGAATTGTTGACAGAATCCCTTTGTCCTCCTAGGGGTTTCCTGGTATGGAAATAAGCTCCCATCTTTCTCTCTACTGCCTGCAGACTTTTGTGTCACTTCCTCAGATTCCTCAATTCTTCTGCTTCCCTTTGCTGCTTCTTCCAAATCTCTCCATCTCCACCAACCTGAGACCAAGATTTGCAAGAATCTGCATTAGTAATTGACAAAAATTATTCTGTCTTGGAGTTTTTTCCCTTTACAGGAAACTTGGTCTTGTTTCCACAGATAGAAGTCATGTTTAATTAAGAAGTTTAATGATCCTTGATTCCTGTTCCAGACCCAAAGGCCAATTGGCTAACGCATGTCACCAACCTCTTAGCAATGCAAAAAGCACTCATGATTTAACCTGGGCAAGGGTAGGCAGACACTTGAAACTGTTACACTTGCTTTACTGAATACTTAAAGCCTCATTAAAAAGCCTTAGGAAGTTCTGTTCTGGCAGCTTAGAATCATAGAATCACTAAGGTTGGAAAAGACCTCTGAGATCATGAAGTCCAACCGTTGACCGTAGCGAAGATTTTGGTTTGGAAGATTCGCTTACATACAGTTACCTTGATGTAGACAGCAGACACCAGAAAACATGACTGTATATTGACAATAAAGATGAGTCTAGTACCGTGGCACTTGAAATGTAGAGAACAAACCACAAATTTTAAGACACATCGTTTCACCTAGTCACTCACTGTATTATATCCAGTATAATTTTCCTTACCATAACCATTTTTGGGTGTTTTTTTAATATCAAAACCCCACAAATGTACATTACCTAAGTCTGAAAATGTTGTTTTTAAAAAAGAGTGTAAAGGAAAGCTGCTTGGCAGGAGTCAGCTAGACTATTTCCTGGGTATAATAATCTAAAATAAGATTAACATGCTATGTTGAGTGCGGTATTGGTGCAGTAGCGTCTCACTTTTAACTGATTATATCACGAGTGTGGTTTATTCCCAGGGTGAAAGCTGAAACATTGCGCTGAAAACAGAAACTCCAGATACAATAACTGCCTAACAGAATATACCTTTCAGATTTAAGAATGTGATTTGGAAGCCGCTTACAAGAGTGTTACTTATAATGAAGAATTTTATCCTCAAGTGTTGGCCTTCCCTTGGACAAATCAAAACTGTTTTGAGGTTATAATATCCTAGATGTCCAAGTTAACTCACTGAATATAGGAAAGAGACACATTTCACTGAACACCTCGTAAGTTAAGTAATTAAATGTTAAGCATACTAAGTACTGAAAGTCATTATTATGGTTTGTAATGTAAGCAAGCCAGACACTTTGCAGACTTTTTTCATTCTTGGGTCATTTTTTCTTTGTTTTGCCAATAACAATAATTTTCAGGATGTGCTGAACATTAAGATAAATGTAGTTACATAAATTTTGCTTACAAATGGTGCTCACAAAGAAATAATTGTGATGTTTTCATCTTTACCTTTCACAAGTACATAATTTAATTGAAATTTGTTCTAAAATACTGTGGAAAAGTTAGATTAAATTCTCCATTAAGCCTGAGTTCTGAGAGTATAATTTTAAAAAATAATATAAATATACATATATTTTGAACTAGGATTTCTATATAATGTATTCAGTCTCTTTAATACCTTCTAATCATAGCATTTAAGATAATATTGAGCAGCTGTAAATCACTACTTAAGAATAAATAAATACTGAAAGAATTCTACATCAGTCAGAAGTGGTCTAAAAACACATGGTTTGTCATTAATACTTATTTTTAAAGGTATGTGCATAAGTATTTCTCTGTTTGCAGAGACAATAGATCCTTTTGCAGATGAGGCTTGGTCAAAATCAAGGGGGGGAGAAGTATCAACTTTGCAAGGAAGGTGATTTGCATACTATTACCCTTAGTCTTTGCTTTCTGTCAAATTTTAAGCTTGCTGTGACCTACTTTAGAGTCTTATGACAAGATTAAGAATTCCAGTGAATTCTGTGTTGCAGGCTACAGTAGTTTTAGCACGTGTATTTACAGTACCACTTTTGTTTTACTGGGAATAATACACAGTTTCTCAGTATAAGCCTTTGAAGTCCTTGATTCATTTTCCTCTACTGACTTTTGTTTTCTTTGTTGGTTTGTTTGCTTGTTGGTGGTTGTTGGGGGTTGTTTTTTTGTGTTTCTTTTTATTTATTATGTATGAGAACACTATCTTCTTTTCATGGTTTTAAGTTTCTGTGTTATATCAGGCAAAATACTGCAGCTGCAGGTTGACACCGGCTGTTCTGGCAGTCAGCTTTATTATGAATTCCAGGGCAGACCCAACTGGAAATATCTGTCCTGCGTCAAAATTTTCTAAGTCATTGCCAGAGTATTCTTTTTGTCATCACAGCTATGACAAAGTCTGGTAGCATCTTTACATCTCCTATCTTATTTGTTCTAGAAATATGAGAAGAGCAAACTCCACATATGTGAACCATAGCCACTCTGATCTTTGGGTATTCATGGCTGTATGGCAGAATCTAGTGTCTTGCAGAGATACTGAAGTGACCCTGAAAGACCTCTCTTGGATACCAAAACTAAGATTAGATACCTTTGTGTGCTCAGTAGGCATGAGTTAATTAGTCTGCTGAGTAACTGGTATAGTGTAATATAATGATCTTAAGGGTCCTTTCCAACCTAAGTAATTCTACAATTCTAGTAGTGGCTATTTTGCCACTTGTGCTACTACTCCAAGCTACTTCACTAGAAATCAGCATACGTAATTCTACATGGGTGCTGTGTTGTAGTTTATGAATAATCCGTATTTTTGAAAAGCATAAATTATCAGTTCCTATTACTATTCCTGCATTATTAATTGTATCATTGAAAAAAAAAAGGATGAAGTTCTAAATTGAAAAAGATATGATTCCAAAGATGGAAAGAGATTTATTTTTTTTAATAAGGGAGAAGTCAAAACCGGAAAACATCTTTCTCATTCAGTACTACCATAAATTCAGGCGGCATGAGATAAAATACCACTATCTAAATTGCCCCAGTTTTTGCTCTACTATGCTTTCATCAGCTTCTGTGTTGCTAAAACCAGTGCCCTTTCCTTTTTTCATAATTTTGGAATAAATTAAATATACTTTAAGAATTATTAAATGAAAAAAACCCACCCTAAAACATAAAAGCCAGAGCACCGTTGTCCTGTCACCTAATTCCACTTCCCGTACAAGTTTTAAATAGGGCTAACATTGGTAAAACCAGGTCAAGCGTGAATATTTTATGTAAATCCCCAGTCCTGATGGAGTACATTCATAGTTCAAAAGCCTACCTGGGCAAAGCAAGTTGCAAGGTTGAATCATTAAGATGATATTTTAGTCTTGATTTGGCAGGTACTTGCCCTACATTACAATAATTCCATTAATCAGTTTAGTATTTGTAACGGAGACCAATCTCCACGCTTACCGTCAGGCCCTTTCTGTGTCCTGGGTATTACTCTGCTGCTTTTACAAAGGCACAAATTAAAGATCTCTTCAGTTTAACTTTTAATTCTAATTCATCCATCACTGTTTGATCAGTCCTTTTACTGTTTGTTGTTTGTTATGTGCCAATGGTGGTGGTTGTTTCCGTTCTTAAAAAGAAAAAAGGAAGGGAAGGAATTCAGTAAAACAGTAAAATAGAAGCTATAAGGCAGATGAAAATAAACCCATCTAATTTCAGAATCATTACGCCAACTTTTTTCAGCCAAGGTGGATTGTTGGTAGGGGTATTTCCAAATAAAATTCATCGTTTATTTCTTCTCATGTCTAATCCAGCTGAAATATAAAGGCTGCAAATTCCACAAGATGTACTTGAGCAAGAATATTCTGTTTCAGCTCTCTCAACATCTCCTAATTACTTTGGAGACAGAAAGCATAAAATTGTCTCATTTCCATGCAGTTTAGAAAACAGGTATGAAAAGTTGTAAAAGTTTACTTCACTGATTCTGATCATATATAATTTCCTTTCTGTGACACTTCAGCGGTTTGTGTGTAGCCTTCAAGGATTAGGTAGGATGATGTTGGTCACCTAATGGTATCTCTTTTTGGCACAAGAAGTAACCAAACCACCAATGAGTGTAATTATCATATCCATTAACATTGCTGCTGGCTGGAACTAATGAATTTCAGTGCAAACCCAGCAGTGATTGTTGGCTGACCTTTCAGATAATCCTAGTGAAGTGGAAAAGGGATTCCTTTTAAATTGGGATGGTAATTCTAGAGTTAATAAACTGCACATTTTTATGAGTGAGTTGAATATACTATATATTTAAAGTGTTTGAGAAAGTTAGAAGCAATGTTGCAAGCCTTGGTGCGCCCCCAAGTTAAACTGTGTATTGGGTTGCAGATACTTTCCTACTCCATGAAATGTTGTGTTTCTTTGATTTGGTCTCTTCAATTTGCTTTTAGGAAGACTAAACCCATTACAGGCTAGGTGTGTTATTATTTACACACCTGTAATAGTTTAATTACTGCGTAGGATTATAATATGAATCTAAAATTGCTGCTGAATCAAATCCAAAACAGTGTTTATTCACGTGTGGCTCTCCCAGTGATTCTACGCTTGAGTTGGTATCTCAAGCACTTAAATTCAGAGGTCTCAGGAAAATGATTTTTTTGAGGGGAAAGAAGTAATGCAGAAGTACTAAACCATATAGTAGTTTTCAAACCAGATAAGTATAAGGATAGTTACTATTGTTTTTAAAGTATGTTTGTGCTTAGCCGTCTTCAGATTCAGCATTTGGTTTGGCTCTCAGAAGCTGATTTTTTTTTTTTTTCAGTGGTTTTGAAAATCTTGTTTAAAAAGAAGAAATCTCCATATAGGAGACATGCCATGTGATTTTTATCTAATCAGTTCTAGGAGCTTGTTTCACTTCATTTTAAAAACATCCTTGCAGTCTACTGATCATCTCATTTATTAATTTTGAACACCTGTATATTGCTGCTTAAGATGAAGTTGATATCAGAAACAGCTTGGTGGAGCATAGGAGCTGAACAACTGTCAAGCTGGATCAAGCCACAGTTGTGTCTTACCTGTCCATTAATCCTCTGTTGGGCAAGTGTGTGAGAAATAAGAAAAGTGTATATGTAACCATAGTTTTTAGAAACTTCCAAAGCCAAAGAATGTGTTAGGACTATTGTACTTAAGTCTTCTGATATCTGTAACCTCCTTTCAAAACCTCCTATTCTTGATCTTCACAGAGTTCTGTGACACTGATGTTCCATGACTTGATTGTGCCTTTGCGAAAATATTGTTTGGTTCATTTCAAACCTGCTGCCAGACCATTCATTCCTTGAAGTTGTTATGCTTTGAGGAGAAGGGGATAATAATTCCATGTTTATTTTCCTGTGTCATTTCTGATTTGCGTACCTCTGTAATATCTTGTCATTTAGATCTCTTTTCCAAGCTTGGTCCTTACTGCAGTGAAAGGTGTGTGGTCCTGATGAGTTCTTCCTGTCTTTCTCTAACCAGAGCCCTTTCTGGTTGTTCTTGTTCCATTTGTTCCAAAAATGTGGGAGAGAGCTTTGTGCAAGTGGAGGATTTACTATGGTTTTTGATAGTGGCAGAACTTCTGAGTACTGCAGCAATTGGTTTTATATACGTTTTGGAGCTTAGAGCATACTATATATTGGTTTTCATGTGCCTCTGGCCACAAGCTGACTCTGATTAAGCTGAGTTTTGCATATACCTTAAGTGTAGGTTTTTTTTTTTGTTGCTTGCTTATCGTCATGGTGGCAGCTACAGCTGTTACTTGAATCAGACCTTTGAGACAGAGCGTTGGATTAGGGTAGAGGTGGTCCTCTTGATGAAGGTAAAAACTCTGACATATCTACTTAGTGTATCTTGCTCCAGCTTCTGTGGGTAATGTGGCCAGATTTTTCTTAGGCTAAATTGGTGGGAACTGTGGTTTCTTTGGTTAGTTTTTTTTTTTGCCTAGTAGATTCCTGAGGACCGTCATTGCTGTTGGGTGATGCTACTTTCTTCCTACAGCACCACACAGCTGCGACTTGGTCTTTGAAAGAAGAAAACTGGGTATTTAATTGTGGTAAATGATTTTTATCAACATTTATTTAAGGAATAAATTGCGTCTGGAGATGTTAGTGTTCATAGGAGCGAGGAAAACCTCATATAAGGAATTCCCGGGGTAATTTGCAACCATCTGTCTTCACTTTCTCTGGACAGTGCAATGTTGTGCATTAACTGCAGGACATCGACAAGATATTTTATGGTACAGTCACATATGTAATTACTGTTTTGGTTTTTATAATCGTCAGTGGTAAGGTCTGAGTGATTTATTCCTGCCAATTAGTTTCTGAATCAATATGTCCTTGATGTGTTCAAACAAAAAGCCCAATAAATATGGAACCAATTTCTGAAGGCAGATGTTAAAAATAAAATTTTAATGGCTGTGCAATGGACAACTCCATTCACACTCCACTACCTGGCAAAATAATTTGTTTAACGACATGCATAAGAACCAAAGGTATGATCACTGTGGTTTATCACTTAGTAAATGTTCCTTTGCATAAAATTTACTTATGTGTAGAATCTGTTTTTGCAAAAGGTCTTCTGCTCGAGTTTCATATTCTTGTTTCAGAAGGGCTTTTCAAGCCTGGGAGGAAAGCACAACTTTGTTCTCTCCTTACCTCAGATGCTGGATTAATCCCATGAGGCCTTTGTTATTCTCTTTAGATGCCCAGGAGGCTATTAATTGTAGGGGGAAAAAAAACCAAAACCAACAAGCCACACAGTATTTAAGAATATGAATAATTGTAAATTAGCTTAATTCTATCAGCTAAGTGTGATGTGGCGGCCCTCCTGATGAATTGTGGCACTGCGGCCAAGTCTATCCCTGGGGTTGCGGTTTGTTTGCTGTCCTTCCCTGGGAATGTCCCTTCCACAGCAGCAGCCTCCTGGGAGGAGGCTCTACAATTCTTTGCTACTGGTTTTGCCTTGACTTCCACTTACCTTCATCTCCTACCTCGTCCATGTCCCTTTCAAGTGAAGTTTGTCAGCTTCTTTTCCTTTAAGTCTGTGAGTTTTGTACCTCGGTTCAGTGCAAAACAAGTACGTAATGTGGCTTAATAGCGTGGACAGTGGCCAAGTGGAGAGATTGCAAATCTGCTTGATTTGAGTTAGCTTTGAAATAAGCTAAGCTTTGTTCCTAACCTGCTGGCAGACTCTGGGCTGACACAAGCCTTTTTACCTGTCTCTGCTCATTTTTCTTCTTTACAAAACAGAGTTTTTACTTCTCGTGGTTTCAGGAACCACAAGAGCTGAGTAGAGTGTCAGGAAAGAGTCCAATAAGTTATTTCACAGAATCATACAATGGTTTGGGCTGGAAAGGGACCTCAAAGACCATCTAGTTCCAACCCCCCTGCCATGGGCAGGGACACCCTCCACTAGACCAGGTTGCCCAAAGCCCCATCCAACCTGGCCTTGAACTCTTTCAGGGTTGGGGCCTCCACAGCTTCTCTGGGCAACCTGCTTCTGTGCCTCACCACCCTCACAGTAAAGAATTTCTTCCTAATATCTAATCTAAATCTCTCCTCCTTCATTTTAAACCCATTACCCCTTGTCCTGTCACTCCCTACCCTTGTAAACAGCCCTTCTCCAGCTTTCCTGTAGGCCCCTTTAGGTACTGGAAGGCCACAATTAGGTCTCCCTGGAGCCTTCTCTTCTCCAGGCTGAACAAGCCCAGCTCCCTCAGCCTGTCCTCATAGGAGAGGTGCTCCAGCCCTCTGATCATCTTCATGGGCCCTTTCATCTTGAGAAAGATGGGAAAACACTTTAATATTAAAAGAAAAGTAGTACCTGTGTCTGATTTGCCTGGGACTGCCTAGGTGCTTGTCAAGACTTCGACTAGTTTCACTCAGGAAGTATTTCATGGTTCAGGATGAAAACGTGTGTCTCCCAGTATTAATTACTTAGAAATAGATCACTGTGATCACACCCGTGGTATCTCAGATGTATTCCTAGGCTTCTGTGCCAAATCTGGAGGAATGGGTAAGGAGAAAAGTGTTGCAATGGCAGTTATTTTTAGGGACTCTCCCAAGATGTAAAACCCAAAAGAATAATCTTGTCTCTGGAAGTACTCATACATAAAAAGATAAATGTTCAGGTGCATCAATGAATCATAATATAAACATTTAAAGAGGACTGTTTGCTCATACACTTCCTTCCCCCATCACATCAAACAGAACAATCGCCCTCTTGTCACCAATCATCATTATCCTAATGAATTGTGTATGCTTCTCAGATACACTTTCCTCATGCTTTTGTGCGCTTTTATAAACAGGACCTAAACTCTCTTCACCTTTGATTTTGTAGTAACAGGCACTGTTGTTAAGCAAGCCATGAGCAGCTGTGAAGGTTGTGATTTTTTCAGGAGGATCCTACATTTGCACTTCTGAAAGTGCACCATAACGCCACAGAGACACTGTTAAAAGTATGTGTCCAGGTAGGGGTTTTTTTTTTTAATTTTTTCAGAGCTTTGATTAGGGAAAAAGCATATGCACTTGCTAGGTTTCTGTTTGGTCATATATTTCATGACACTTGTGGGATTATGTTAAATATCCCTGAAGTTTTAACTTTATGGAGATTAGGGATTAGTGATGAAACTCTGCAGGGCTAAATACACTGAATTCTGCTGGCTCAACTATTGAAACCAGGCTGAAAAGTACAATGGTTATTTCCAACCATTAAACCTAATAAACCAGTTTAAAACCAGAGTGGGATGTTGAAACTTGTGTTCAGCAGTCTCTGAGGATTTTCACAGGAGAAAGTAGTTTTACTTTACTAGTCCTGATAGCTGTATTCCAGTGTTTTTGAAACACCTCTCAGTTACACTAGATCAAGAAAGTTCTGCCTCATTTAACATGTGCCAGGGTACTTGTAAGTGATTTGTAATCATTGTCTTCCTTGGTAGCACTTAATTCCACACCTTGCCAAATGGTCTGGTCTTTCAGGAGGTTTTCTGATACTGAGTTCATCGCTGCAGAGCGCTGGCTGACCTGTAGGACAGATTGCAGAAGCTTACAATTACAGCTTATTTTTAATGTTAGCTAAGTTGCACAATTTGTTTATTGCATAAGTTGGTAGGGGTTTTGTTTCATTACTGAAGAAATGACTACTCATGATTAAAACCATATTCCAATATTTTTTGATGTACAGCAAAAGGTTAGTATTTAATAAATATTCTTTGTAAGTAGCATTGTAGTTAAGGCTCATAGCTTACAAAAGCAGAATAATTTCTTGAGTTATAACGTGCTAGAGAGAACATTGCAGGTAGGTTACAAGCAAAATAAACAGAACTCTTAGTGGTAAAATAAAAATATTTAAGATAAATTTATAGTGAAATTTATAATGTTGGAGAAATACAGATTACCAGGAGACTAAAAGTCATCTGAAATACGATGATAGCAGACAAGCTGAAAAGGAATAGCATTGAAAACTGCAGGATGTGTTGATTTTTTTGGGGTGTATTTGAGGAGGGGGAGTTACATTGGGTTTACAGTGATGTTTATTGTATTCCACCGACGGCAGGTCGAGCACAGAGTTACACCCTGTTCTTCAAAGGAAATAGAAGAAAACTGAACAGTATTTCATCTATGAGGCCATTTGATGGGCCTGTCTGTTATAAAAATGTTATTGTGGAAGATGGGTGCTCTGTCTCTTTTGTAATAGTGAACAAAACTTATGCTCTGTTTTTCTTGGCTGCCTTGAATGCTATTTATTACTTGAATGGAAGTAAACAGTGAAATATTACGGGGAAACGAGTCTCGTTTGCCAAACTCTTTGATACCAAACACATGGAGTTTCTCAGCTGATGTACTGTTGTCTAACTGTTCCCCTTGGATGACTGATGGTTGGTGAAAAGTAATACTGCAGCTTGCAGAGCGGTCTTGTTTTCTTTGCAGTTCACAAGACTACAGCTCTTTTGAGCTTGGTACTTGCAGTTAGTCAAAGGCTGTGAAATTATGCCCGCCAAGTTTGGAGCAGCATGTTGTGTTACAGTGCTTTTGGGGAGGAAAGAGGAGAATGGGAAAATGTTTGGTCATTGAACTTTGGACCAAACCCAGAGTTCTCACATTAAGTCAGCATGCCATTGTAAGGATATACTCATCTATTCAAGGCTTACGTTAAAATAATAGTCTTCATATTATTCTGAAAAAAGTTAAGTGCTTTCTGGGAGATATCTCCTGTGTCTATAATTCTCTGAGGCATTTAATTCTCCCGTTCAATTTCTGCTGGCTTTGTAGAGATATGGCAGGTAGCCAGCAAACCTTCCACCTTATACGAAAGTATCACCGTGGATCTGGATTTGAAATCATGTGGAACTTCATGTGGTGTTCCTCAGGGGTCGGTACTGGGACTGGCACTGTTTAAAATCTTAAATGACATGGACAGTGGCATCGAGTGCACCCTCAGCAAGTTTGCCAATGACACCAAGCTATGTGGTGCGGTTGACATGCTGGAGAGAAGGGATGCCATCCAGAGGGACCTTGACAGGCTAGAGAGGTTGGCCAGCATGAGTAACATGATGTTCAACAAGGCCAAGTGCAAGGTCCTACATGTGGGTTGGCACAGTCCCAAGCACAACTGTAGGCTGGGCGGAGAATGAATTGAGAGCAGCCCTGAGGAGGACTTGGGGGTGCTGGTTGATGAAAAACTCAACATGAGCCGGCAGTGTGCGCTGGCAGCCCAGAAAGCCAACCGTGTCCTGGGCTGCATCAGAAATAGTGTGGCCAGCAGGTCGAGGGAGGTGATTCTGCCCCTCTACTCCGCTCTTGTGAGACCCCACCTGCAGTACTGCGTCCAGCTCTGGCGTCCCCAGTCCAGTGAAGACATGGGGCTGCTGGAGCAAGTCCAGAGGAGGGCCAAAAAGTTGATCAGAGGGCTGGAGCCCTTCTCCTGTGAGGACAGGCTGACAGATTTGAGCTTGCTCAGCCTGGAGAAGAGAAGGCTCCAGGGAGATCTTAGAGCAGCCTTCCAGTATCTAAAGGAAGCCTACAGGAAAGCTGACAAGGGACTGTTTACAAGGTCAGGGAGTGATAGGACAAGGGGGAATGCGTTTAAACTAAAAGAGGGGAGATTTAGAATACATATATGGAAAAGAATTGTTCCCTGTGAGGGTGGTGAGGCACTGGAACAGATTGCCCAGAGAAGCTGTGAAGGCCCCCTCCCTGGAAGAGTTCAAGGCTGGGTTGGATGGGGCGTTGGGCAACCTGGTCTAGAGGAGGGTGTCCCTGCCTATGGCACGGGAGCTGGAACTATATGATCCTTGTGGTCCCTTCCAACCCAAACCATTCTATGATTCTATGCTTTAATGAGGCATAAAATGCACTGAAGAGTTGTCCTGAGATCTGGTATCTGTGATTAGAGCTTTGTTGGATTCCATAGACCTCAGATGATGCACTTGTGCTGTGGATACATTAACCTCTCTTCTTTACATACCTGACACTTACATGAAGTTACAAAAACCCTGGTGGTTTGTTTGATTTTTATCAGAAATTTTGGTTCTCAAAGACTCTGAACAAAACACGAAGACTTTTTCAAGTTAAATAGCAGTAGCTCTTTTCCTTGATCATGTTATTAAAAATTAAGGTAATTACTTAAAGTTTGAAAATGCTTAGAACTTTGGAAATAGTCTTAACAGTCGTTGTGAATAATTTTTAGCGAAAAAAAAGTTATTTTCATAGGTAATATCATCTTAACATAATCTACTTTTTTCCACTTACTCCTTTCTACTGGCTGGATTTTTACGCTGTTGCTGTTTCCAAGTATTGAAGAAGAATGACACTTAATCCACCATACTGTTCATGGCAGTCTTAGTGTATCGATATGCATTTGTAGCACTGCATTAGAGAATTGTGAAACCAACTGGTTCCTTTACTATAATCTGACTGAATGCATGAAATCTATACCTGACTGTACTGGCTCCACCTCGCCTTCTACCGTGATGCATCTGACAGGTTTTGCTTTGACATTCCTTCTCTGTAGAGAAGGAAACTCCTGAGAAAATTCATAGGGAGGAGCTGTATCATCTATTCACAGACTCTAAGGAGTACTAGATTCTCTAGACTTATGAAGACCTGTTTGTTTTATTTTCTTTTTACCTATAAATTCTGGGTTCTAGAACTAATGCAAATCAAGAAATTGCTCTTAGCAGGGGTAAGATGTAGACATAACAAGATGCAGCAGGAGTTTAATATAAAAGGCATAACTAGATATTTGATAGAAGAAGAAAAGTCCCCCCTGAAATCTCACACGTGCAAGAACAGGGATGCTGGTGGTACATGCTGAATTATGCCAGTTTTGATGTTCTAGTTTGGCAACCATTCTCAAGAGAAAATAGGTGCCATCACTTCCTACTTTTAGTGCACTTTTCTAAGATCTAGTGCCTAACAGCTAGGGCTCCCAAAGGAAAGAGTTAGCAACGATGTTTGCAGATATTGGGAGGACCAGGCAGGCTATTGTCAAAGAGAAGATAAGGTTCTTGCTGTAGCAGAGTTGCAGAATGAAGAGAGCTTGACAAATGTTCAGACAGTCACACTAAACTGATTATGTTAGAATTGCGTATGGTTTTTGGCAGCATTGTAATCAGGGATTTGAAAGCGATTAGGTTGCTGAATTCGAATGTTGAAACCAGCACAGGAGGGAATACGGTCTACTGCAGCTCTGCATCCTTTGTGTATTTCAGACTTGGCATCTGCCTTATCTGTGTAGGTAGCTGGTGCTATCAGCAGGAGGAATTCCAGGTGATTTTGTTCTGTTTTACAGACAAGTGAAAAGAACAGTCATATGTCATTATTGTACCTTATACAGTATTTTCAAAGCTTGGACATTAAAAATCATCAAAAAAGTTTGTATCAATGTGCCGTAAGGTATTTTCATGATTAGCTGTTTAATAAATGTTCTTTGGAGGAAAACTCCATGCAAGCACTCATCTCTTAAGAACAGTTGACTAATGCATGTGAGCAGCACTTGAGATGTTCAAAAGCCATATGTGGCTCAGGAGTCCTGGACTGTCATCATCTGAGCTGTGCATTTGATCCCTTTAATTGTGGTGTACACGTACAGACGAGGGAACATGCGTTCTTTCATTTCAATATAAATTTGAGAGTGTTTATCCTCAGTAATCTGCAAGAGATTTAAGGATAATTTCTGTTATTGAAACTAACATTTATATATGGTGTGTTTATTGAAAGGAGATTAGGTTGATTCCCCCCCTCATCCCTTCTCTGCATTTCTGTCGCTGTCTTCATTAGCTTGGTTTTGGTTTGCAGCAAGCCTCCCGGGGTATCTGTAGGCAGCACAGTGAATTACTGAACAGATGCCTGCACTAACTCTTGCATTAGAAGCCTGAGCGTGTAGCGATGCTATCATGCCACTCCATCCAGATCAATTCATACGCAGGCAAAGCTCAGTGCACGTGATGGCCTTTTACAGTAAGCCTTGCCCATTCTGCATTAGCAAAGTTGTATGCCTCTCTGTGTGTTTATGCTTCAAAAAATTCTGCCTATTTAGAAATCTGAAAAGGTTTTTCAGCTGCTTTTGAGGAGAAAAAACTTCATCCTGGAAACACTGCAGCTAAAGTGCAGAGAGGGTGACAAGAGATTACTTGTTCAAAGTTTCCCACAAGAACAAGGGGACATGAAGTGAAATTTTAAGTGACACTGTGAAACAGAAGGAAGACTTTTTTTTTCCATGAAGTGTATTTAAACCGGAAAGCTTTCTGTGAGATTGTGGACACTGACATTATGATGCGTATAAAGGCTGGTTAGACAAATTCATAAAAGAAAAATCCATCAGTGGTTGTTGAATACAGAAATACCATGTCTGGCTCAGGAGATCCCTGTGCCACACAATACTGAAAGCTGTACCACTTGGTGCTTGTGTTGATCCAGTGGTCAGTAGCTTTAGATGTGTTTACAAACAGCATCCTGGGCAGAGTCCTTGGTCTGACTGTTTTTTTTTTGATGGCGGTGCTGATGACGTGCTCTTTCTAATGCTGCATTTTCTGCAGCTGTTTACATTGCTAGATATCTGATATATTTAGTATCCATAAGTACATATCAAAAGATAGTTTTTTACATTTCTGCAACTAAAGACCAATGAATCAGAGCCTTCCTCAAAAGTTTGTATATACGCATTGTTACTTATCAGGTAAAAACTGCATAAAACTAAGCTCAATTTTCCATCATAAAGGAAAAGTGCAACACTAAATGATTGTTTTAATATAATAGAGGTAGTGTTAGAAGCTCCCTGATTTAATTTATTACAGCTTTTTTGATTATTTTTCAACCATTGAATAGAAAAAGAAACCTTTTGAAATGGTTGTACCTAAGAATCTCAATCTGCTGAAAGAACGGCACTTTTAAGTCCAGAATAAAAACTTCAAAAGTTGGTTTTGCCACCAAGGGGACCCAATTTCAATTATAGCAGATATTATCTGGAATCAATAATAGCTTCTGGTCATCTGTTAGGAGGAAAGGAACAACAGTGTCTGTCTGCCTCATTAGTTCTTATGTGAAGATCTCCAGTTATTTCAGGCATAAAAATTTTAAGAATATAACCCCAAGCAAAAGTTTGCAGTGGGCCACCCACCCCTGTTACCAGCTAATCAATTCCTTTTCCATCAGAGCATCTTGCTCCCCGTCAAAACCAGTCCCTGTGACACAGTGTTCCCACCCTCCCAATCTGGTGTTTACCAGTGTGTTTTTACCACATTTCTGTGTGCTTCATATGCTATCTCTGACAGCTGGGGCATCGTGACTTAGGGCATTGAACTGGAGTCTATTTTTTCCTCTTCCATTTAGCATGCACAGTATGGCCAGGTAATTATTAAAGTAATTTATATTTCGCTACCCCACATCCTTTCCCCCCTCCTCTTTCTTCAGTTGAAGGACTGTTTTTTATTATGTGAAACCTCAGTCTGCTATTGTGGTAGAAATGCTCATTTTCGAGGCATTAGTAGTTGCTGTGGATGTTACTTCTACTCCTATTGATTCCTTTATACGTGGGGGTGTACATCCTGCTCCTTAGCCAGGAGCTGCAGTGTACTGCACGTCTCCTTTCATAGCGTTGAGCTGAATTTTAACTTACGACAGCAGGGCATCTTGAGCACCATGTCACATTGCACTCTTTGGGGGAGACGTTTTCATCTTGGAAACAAAAAGTCAAGCCAGCCATGAAACCCAACATGCTTGTGGTGGGTCTCAAATGCGTCTTTGTAATGTTAACTCGTGTAAGATTTGAATGCACTAGTTGCAAGTAGAAAAAGAATCTTGTTTTATTTTTCAGAGCAGCAGTGCTATCTGTTCTCTGGATCAGCAGAAAGTGAGTTTCTGCACCAAAAAAAAAATAGTTTAGGCTTTAATTAAGACCTGGGGCTTGGATTGATCATTTTATACAAAAAGTGCTTACATATGTAAACCTGTCCAACAGTGAGCACAGACAGGAAGTGATTTGGATGAGAGCAAAAAGATGAAGTTCTTTGAAGAAGCTGAATGTAAGTGCTCCATCAGATTTTTCCTTCTTTTTCTTCTTTTTCCTGATTGGAATGGTGGTTTGATATGAAGGTAAGAATCAGAAATCTCCAGTTTTCACATATGTCCTTGTAGTGAACAACTTTGTGAAACACATAGAAAGGATGTTTTGTAAGGTCTTATGTTACATTCTTGATTGAACTGACTGTTCTATTGAAATGTAGAATAATAATATTAAGAAGATATTAGCATATTTGATTAATTTTCACAGTTAATCACAGGCAGATAACTGGTTATAGAATCATAGAATGGTTTGGGTTGGAAGGGACCTCAAAGATCATCTAGTTCCAAGCCCCCTGCCAGGGACAGGGACATTAGACCAGGTTGCCCAAAGGCCCATCCAACATGGCCTTGAACTCTTCCAGGGATGGGACCTCCACAGCCTCTCTGGGCAACCTGTCCCAGTGCCTCACCACCCTCACAAGGAAGAATTTCTTCCTAATATCTGCTCTAAATCTCCCCTTTTAGTTTAAACCCATTATCCCTTGTCCTATCACTCCCTGTCCTCGTAAACAGCCCCTTTCTGTCTTTCCTGTAGGCCCCCTTTAGGTACTGGAAGACTGCAATTAGATCTTCCTGGAGCCTTCTCTTCTCCAGGCTGAACAACCCCAACTCTCTCAGCCTGTCCTCGTAGGAGAGGTGCTCCAGCCCTCTGCACCTGTGATACCCTAAAAATTTTAAGCTTGGATTAAACGTGAAGCTGCTTTAATATTGCATGTCACTGTAGTTCTCACCATATGATTTCACTTTCTGTATGGATTAGGTTTTTGTGTACTGTCTTCTTATCTTGCTTTCTTATCCTCTGAGTACCCTTTGGCAGCAAGAAAATATTTAATAATGCCAGCTAGCTGTTGTATTTGAACTCAGTTCCTAAAAGACTTCTGAGAATATATCTTCCTACAAACTTTTACTGTGGATTTCCACACTTCTCCCATGGCTGAGAGGTGACTGAAAAGAGCATCAGTTATCACGCCTGTGCTTGAAACACAACCTGGACATTTATATGACCTTCAGGTACTACAATGACAAAAAAGATGTATCTAGATTTAAGTGCTTGTGATACTTAGCTTCCTGGGGACGTGCACGTGGACAAGATGGTACGTATTTGATGCACATGGCTTGATGAATATTGTATATACAAAAAGTCCTGTTCTATGAGTATGATAAATGTGTACTGCTCTCAAGTTAGGCTGAGAACACCTTAAGCCACAGTCATGGCAGAGCGTTTAATTATATACTACTATATACTGCGACAAGGAGAAAGAATTAAGGCGCATCTGCAAAATGTTGCAGAACAATGTGATTATTGGGGGAAAGGGCAAGAGATTCAATACGTCAAGTTGATATCATGGCTTGGTTAAGAACCCTGTGTCCTAGCTGAACCCCTGAACCCTGGGATCTTCTCTGGTGGAACTGTAACTACCTCATTCCATGGCTTCATCGTTATCCTCCCTGTAATCTGCTTAAGTCTATACCCCACAGATAAACTAAAAAGACATGAAAAGACCTTCTGTCTCGGTCTCAATTCTGTGACATGTCTTGATTAGTAGAAAGTTAACCAAGTAAACATTTTTGTGTTGTCTGTGGATTCCTGCACTTTGCATTAAATTCTCTGCTGCTCTGCAAGTCGCTTTCTTTTCTTTTGAGTGATATTGCTAAAGACCACGGCAGCCTGTTTTGAACTGACCTCACTGCAAGACCTCTGCGAGAATCCAGCTAGGTAGAGTTTTGCAAGTGGATCAGGTGGTACAGGTGATGCCCTCATTTCTTTCTTTCTTTCTTTTTTTTTTTCTGGTATCCTACAGACTATCCTTCTAGAAGATATTTTAAGGTATAAATTTTTGTTCTTCCATACGTGCTCTGAAATGAATTCTAGCTATTTTCTACACTGTGTCAGATTTCAATCTTTTTTTTTTGTCCCAAAGTTGTTTTTTTTCCAAAACTTCTCTTTAAAAAGACCCCACCTTTAACAGATCTAGTAACTAAGTAGTAAAAACTGTATGTCACAGCAAAGTCAGATCATAACAATGTGACAGTATATATTGGCTCTTAAGGAGAAAATTACTGTCATTCTCTTTATCGCATGGAGTTTAAAAATAAAGACATCTCAGAAGTGTAATAACACACAAGGGTTTGGTTTTACATGCTAGTTCTGTTAATTCTTTAAATTTTTTTCAGTGGCTGTATGTGCTATTTTGGCAGGCTTCAAAATTCACTTTCGTTTCTTGCAAGCTAGAAAGATGACCAGAATGACATCTGTCATTCCAATGCTACAGAGGAATTTAGAGACACATTGGTTGATGTTCGGGTGGGAGGAGGAGGTCTGTTTTCATTTTAATCTCTTCATGGTTAATAAGCTGTTTTCATTTTTAGATCTTTGTATAAGTATTAATTGAAAAATTCTCAAAAATTAATTGAAAAATTTTTTCAACTTAGACAAACTTCTTCAATGTAAAGACACTGCCTTGCAACTAACCCTCTTTAAAAATTTGTACTTAATCATGGTGGGGGAACTGCAGTAGCCCTTTTTATTTCAGTACGCTTGTTTCAGGATATTTTATTTCTACGTACATACCTTGGAGGAGCACCAAAGCAACAAGAGATTGAATAACTACACATGCTTTGGGGGGGAAAGAAAAAAACAAAGGCTCAATGCTACAAATACTGGCCACATGTAATATCGGACTTTCAGGGACTGACCAGGCACACAATCTTACAGGCTTTTCTCAAAGGGATAAACACAGACAGTGATTTAAGCAGAGTGATGATTTAGAAATGATTGAAGTGATGATTGAATTCAGTAAGTTTTGAAGCCTTCAGCTTCTGAAGAAAGGTTTGACCAAAACTGTACTTTTGATACATTTTTGTACATGACACCCTCCTGTAGTATAAACCATATCCTGTTGGTTTACTCTGAAAATCTGGAACTTTCTGGCAAAGATTCCCAAATGATTTTTCCATTTTCATGGCTGCTGACAGCTAATCTCTCCTGCTGCCTTTGATGAACAACGTGACAAGCACAGGCGGTGGGTGACGGGTTCGATTGTGTTTGAGCGCGGTCTCTGCCTGTGGCGGGGGAGGCCTCCGACAGCAGGCGAGAGCCGCCAGAATGGATTTTTGTGACTCAAAATCTTTCAGGTTCTTTGGTGGAAGAGTAGTTACTTCGTTTGCATATCTGCACCCATGGGGTTTCCTTTTGGCTTTTACTTGTGAAGATTTGTTTTCATGCCTCTGAGTTGGGTGGTTTTTTACTTTGCTGAGAGGTGTGGGGTTTCCTATCTCAGTGGATGGAGGTTTGATAGCAGCAAGCCTGCTGTTAGGGCACGTGAGTAATTCTGTGCACCATGCCCTGCTGATGTTGGTCGAAGGCCGTTTTCCTCTTCAACTTCAAAACTAAGCTCCGAAAGAATATTACAGCGCAGAGAATCAAAATCACTATTGCTTGGTCTCGTGGCCTGAATTAAGCAATATTTTAATTCAGAGTTTCAAATACAGTAAGCACGGGGTTGAATAGCTGAATTGCTCTCTAGCTTATTAATGGATTTTTATTTAGCATTTGTAAAAATGAGCATTTTGAGTGGCTTTTGAGTGTTATATTTTGGTTCTGAGTGAAAAAAACAGCCGGCTGTTTTTTTAACTCCGTAAGACTTAACATTTGACCATTGTGAGTGTTTGGAAGCATCACTGCTCTGGTGGACATTTCGTTTCTGAGGCGTGTTTCATCTGCAGCAGGGGAAGCCCATTTCTGTAGCTCTTGTCCCAGCCTGAGCCTCCTGAGCTGGGCTTCCCTGGCTCCAGGGAGGTGGCAGAGGAGACTGTCTGTGCACTGAACATATTTTAGTGAATAGCACGCTTTACTGGTCTCCACCTCCTAACCATTTCCTCACATTTGGGACTACATGGAGTGTTAGGTCTATGGCATCCATTAAGTGAATGTGAAAGAAGGTTTTCCTTTTGCGGCGTGTGGGTGGTATAGATGGCAACAAAAATATTGGCACTTTCAGCTTGCAGAATGCTGAGGTCTGATATGTGTTAGTGTGAGCGTTTGGAATAAAACAGTTCCTGTCCTTCAGGGTAGTTGTGGTCTAGCTAACAGTTTTCTCCAGTACAATCTTTCCATTCATGTCTAGTAGGTCTGTAAGTGTTTCATTTTTTTCTCAAGTCCTGTATTTTAAATTTTCTGCTCATAAAAGTGGCTTAACCTCTGATTCTTTCTACAGCTAATTAAAATTCAGTAAGCCTGTTTGTTCTAACACTTAAGTTCCCCTGTTAATATACTGGTTTTGTTAACAAGAGGGATAATAATTTGTATTTTAATGTTGTAAATAATTGAAACTTGCTATCTTTTTCAGTAATAGCTGGTTTTCGAGGGACAGTCCCACATGGCCTATCACTGGAGATTGGAGACACCGTTCAAATATTAGAGAAATGTGATGGTGAGTTCATAGGTTGGAGTTCCAGCTATAATGAAGTTTTGTATGCTGTTGATTTGAACCTCTTTACTATTAATTTATTTTCTTAAATAACACATTTTTGAAGTCAATACTAAACACATTCTGGCCACTTCATTTTTTTTTTTTTACAATTCCAATGACCTCTAATCTCTATAATAATTAATTTGCAGTTCATTCTTTTTGTTTAATCTCTCTGTTAATAGACATTCATAGGGCATAACAGTTAAAACAGCAAGGCATTCTCATTGTGTTTCTTCTCCTTTCTTGGTATTTCCAAGGAAAGCCTGGGTGCCATCAAGACCCTTTCACAGGAATTCAAAATCATAAGTTTAAATGCTAAAGCAGTGTAAACATTCTCTTCTGCCTCTGTTCTGACGTAGAGAATACTAATATGATTTTAGCAAATGCCCGTCACTAGTGTAAGAGAAATAAGGTTGCATTTTTTTCATAATCTGCCTCCTTAATACATTACCTAAGGCTGGTCTGTCAGTATGATTTTCTTTGATCGTTTAGGATTATATTGGTATTTTTTGATTTCATATCAGGATTATCTACTGTTAACCTTGTAAGAAATTTTCTTTCAGAAGGCGTAGAATCTGTTCTTTTGAATCATGTATATTATGAATTTTGTATAGTAATGTGGTTGATAGATTTAGAACATGAAGTCCAAAAATGATTTGTAAATGTCTACAATGAATATTGAACAATTTCCCTTTTGTCTGATGTGGTGTCTAGTGCAAAATATACCTGGGTTACATTGTTAGAAATATTTGGTGATACAGAGTTGAAGAGTAATTCCTGAAACTGTGTGAATTAAGTCATCCAAATATGAACTAACCTTTAATTATATGGAAAGTCTTTTAAATCGATGCAGTCTGACAGTACTGTGTAATTGTCATATCTATCCAAAAGGGCAAGACAAAATATGTTTTACATATGGAAATGATTTGCATACTTTAAAAAGCAAAATGTGTTTTCTTCACAGGATGGTACAGAGGATTTGCCTTAAAAAATCCCAATGTTAAGGTAAAGGACAGTTGCAGTTTCGTGTTTCTGGCAAAAATGTATATTTAATTTTAAAAAGTTTAGAGTCTCCATGTAAGTATATGGTATTTACTCTTAAGAGAAAACTAGAGCTTAGTGTTAAGTATATTATTGATACTGCTTTAATTAGATTTGGACATGGATTACGCTTCTGAAATGCTCCTATGTATTAGGATGATACATTTCACAAATCCGAGACGCTTGCGAATTTTCTTTTATTTCTGGTTTTTGGATTGTGAAGTTGAAGGGAAAAGTATACTGACAATACAAATTGTAATTGTATTGGAAAAGTTAGTTAGACTGTACTTATTTTTCTTGATGGTGTGAATTAATTTAGAGCAGCCAGTGGAGACAGCTAGTTTATAAGAACCACATGCAGAGCATCAGTTGAATAAAAGATATGTATTGTCATGTAAAACATATGGTTGATTTTATTTGCGTAGTTTTTGATTTTCCATGGTAGTGTGGCTGATAGTATTCCAAACCAGACTTCACTGATGTATTTTTCTGCATTCAGATGTGAAATACTATGAAATTCATATTGCAGCATTTGTTCATGTTGAATATGTTTAAGCTTTGCCTGTATTACTTGTCTTTCTGTTTTCTTAATATCTCCTGTTGACATGTCTCTGTGACTGCACCATTTTGTGTTTCACATAGGAAACCATTTCAAGATTTCCTTTCCTTTTCTCAACACAGTACTAGAGTTTTTAGTCTTATTAAAGCCACTGAAGAGAGATCTTAAATCATCTGTTGCTCCTTTAACCCACATTGTAAGCTTTGCTCTTTTTTGCCTCTCTTCATTTCCAAGCCTTTTCAGCTGCTAAATAGGGCACATATACTTTTTTAATTTCAAAAGTTTCTAGGGGCTCATATCATAAGTCATTGGCCATTTGTATGTAGGCCTGCAGTCTCTGCTCACATAAATTTCTGTTGCTTTATATGGAAGGTCAATGTGAACAATAAATTTAGCCACAGTGTCTAATCTGATGTTTACTACTTTGACCTCATTGATATAGCTTGCAATTTGATTTATAAGACATGAGCTGTTGGGATTTGTTGTTGCATCTTCTGTGTCTTTTGCTGCAATTCTCACCACATGCTTGCTGTCAGTCTTGCTTTGTGGTCTGTCAAATGTGTTGCTAGAAGTTATGAATAGGTTTTCTAAACATGACTTGATGTGTGAAGAAATGAGATATATATTTTCTGCTTTCCTAGTGTGAATGCAAACAGTTTTCTGAATTGGATTTTTGAAGAGCGTCTTTCTGAAAGCAAAATAATAAGAGCACCTAGTAACTCCACTTCTTGTTGGTATTGCTCTGTCAAGATTTTTTCCCTTGTTATACTGTCAGCTTTGACAGTCAAAGAAATTACCTGTGGCAGCTGGCCTGCAGTAAGCGTGCATATACAGCCGTCCTGTTTTCTGGCGCATCGTTACAAGTGCAAGGCATCTTACTGTCCTTGGGAGATGCTCTCCTGAACTACTTTATAGAGGTGTAGGAGCATTTACAAGGGCAGTTGCCTCTACACAGTAGATGCATTTTTGTTGAAGGTCTGATGTCTGTGTTAAAAGAAAATGGGGCACTATCATCAAAGGGAAGCTGTATGCAGCTGTGCTTATAAAGAGAACATATATGTATTTTCCCCTCACTGCATTATGTAATGAGCTATAGCGTATTACATTCCCAGCCAGAAATTTGAAGCGGAGTTGCTTCATTTTGCTTATTTGTTCTGATTTGTGAAGGTTAGTGTGCTGGCAGACTCTTGCAGCAATGCTGTCCATTCAGAAGAACAGTGGAGAGCTCTTAAACTTAGCTTTATTTTTATTGAGCTTTATTTATTTTGCTTTATTTGGAAAATCCCTATCTGAAGATACTGTTATTAAGACTCTGTCAGTAGGATGTTACCTCCTACATTTGGTCTGTTTCTTGTCAAGGTGGGAATAATTAATAAAAACATCTAGGATAAGTGAGCTCTCAAGCAATCTTCTACATGTTCTACATGTACTTATCGTCTAATTTTCTGACGTATTGAAGGATTTAAACTCTACTGAATATAGCGTTTTATTCTCCGTTAGGTCTATACTGAGTATATATTGCATTCTTTTTTTTGTGCATGTTTTTGGTAATTATTTGGAGGACTTTTAATTCAACATGCATTTGGATATTATTAAATGGTACTAAATAGTACTCCAAACTCATGTAAGGGGAGTTTTTTGTTTTTACCTAAACTATTTTATTTTTCAGGGCATATTTCCATCCAACTACATTCACTTGAAAAATGCTTGCGTTAAGAACAAAGGGTAGGTGAAATGTTCTGGATTCAAATATTTATGCATGAGCAGTTACTTGTACCAAAGATCTTTACCTTAAAAGCAAAAGTAGTGATTTCATTATGTTATAATATCTTAACTTCAGCTTACTGCCACAGGACTTGAAATGGTTGTCCTTAGCTAACCTGATACTCCTGCATGGTCATAAAATTGAAGTGGTGTGTTCTGAAAAGACATGGAGCACAATTGGGAATATCATAGAATCCTAGAATGGTTTGGGTTGGAAGCGACCACAAGGATCATCTAGTTCCACCTCCTCTGCCATGGGCAGGGACACCCTCCACTAGACCAGGTTGCCCAAAGCCCCATCCAGCCTGGCCTTGAACACTTCCAGGGATGGGGCCTCCACAACATCTCTGGGCAACCCGTTCCAGTGCCTCACCACCCTCACAGGGAAGAATTTCTTTCTAATGTCCAATCTAAGTCCCCCCACTTTTAGTTTATACCCATTCCCCCTTGTTCTGTCACTATGCTCCCTAAGAAACAGCCCCTCACCAGCTTTCCTGTAGGTCCCCTTTAGGTATTGGAAGGCCACGTTTACGTCTCCCCAGAACCTTCTCTTCTCCAGGCTGAACAACCCCAGCTCCTTCAGCCTGTCCTCGTATTGTCTAGAGGAAAGAGAAAATGATATGTTTTTACTTCCTGTTGTTAAGTTTGGCTTGAAAAAGGTATTGCCTTAATTAGAAGTTTTTCCATACAAAAGCTGGCTATTAACATGTTCCAAAAAAGTCTTATTCCCTCGGGTGAAAATGGCTCCACGTGACTGTTAAACACTGTTTGCTGTGGAGTTCAAGCCACGTGGTTTGGCATGCTCTATGCCCCTTTCTCCTTTAAAGGGGGTTGTAGATAAAACTGAGGTTCAGTGAAATAAAATTGTTGTAAGCCATCACAATAAAACAAAAGTTAAAAACGGAGTAATTTTTGTTAGGAGTCACCATGACAGTACTTGCGGGGACTTCGATATTTGTTGCCCCTATTTATCTTTGTCAGTCTGTGTTTCCCATTCAGGCCACGTGCCCTGCAGCACATCATGGCCAGGGGCTGCCACATTGGTATGTTAACTTGATAAGAGAAAAATGATAAAATGAGAAAAGGAATCCAGGCATGATTGCAAACCTTTGAAATGTTCTGTGTGCAAGAAAGAAGTAGTAATGATGATGATGTGTAAAGTGAGGGTGTGGTGGACAGTTTGGTCTTGACTAAGGCAACCCAGCTTTTTCTTGGCAAGCGTCATATAGGCAAGAACTCACTCACACTGTACCAGTTTACTTTTGAGTTTTTATATCCTCTTGCAGTTGAAGGAGAGGCATTTTCTGTCTTATTCCTACAAACAGAGATGTAAAAAAAGAGTGGGAACAATCACTGTTTTAAAGTCTAAGCTAAAGCGGTAAGATACCTTTGGAAACTGGAAATTACTCTGCTGTGAAAGTAGTTTTTGACATGCTTATCTCATAGTAAAAAACCCTCACCTTGACTTCTGTAGCACCAAGACTTTTCCATGATGATTAAACGTAATACACAAATAAAGTGTCATGGGCTGAAGGAGCACCTGTGTAGGTTGATAGACAGACATCACTGTTGGCAGGAGGAAGGCTTTATATAAGTAACTGTAACGGTGTTTGTAATGCTTGTGTAATACCATGTGTTCTTCTGCGTGTTACAGACAATTTGAAATGGTTATTCCAACAGAAGATTCTGTTATTACAGAAATGACATCAACATTAAGAGACTGGGGCACAATGTGGAAACAGCTCTATGTGGCAAGTACCCTGAATAATATAGCTTTAATTCAACACCAACTCAAAAGACATGCTGTTGTTTAGATGCTTTAGTTTAGTTTAAGTATATATTTTAAAAAAAAAGCATTGTTTGTTTTATAACTGTTCTAATTATGGACTAAAAACATCTCTTAATTTGTTCCAATCATTGGCTACTACTGCTGCTAAACTTGAGCCAACTTACTGAGTCTTGTCCAGTTTCATTGTGTAGCTGTTGGATCTAAGGATTCCTTGGTCTGCTAAACTGAAGTGTTGGAAATAAGTGTAACAAACAATATTGGTATTTAATTGAAATGCAGAAATATAGTATATTATTGAAAAATCTCTCAGCCAGTTCATTTATACTTATTTTCTCATGTATTTTTATTTCCTGTCACATCCACACACTCACAGGCGCTGAGATGTGTCCATGTTATTTGGCCAGGGTCTAATGTACATTACACAGAGATCAAGGGATGCCAGCTGCTGAGTCCTCATTGCTGAGCGAGGCTGGGAGGTAGTTCTTGGTTAGCAATAGTGAAGTGATTTTTGAGTTTACATGCCACACATTACACAAGTGGATTCTGTTTTTCAACTTCTTCCTTGTCTCACACCTCATAAGGTTTTAATTAAAAAGTCCCGTGTTTCATAGTTCTCTTGTTTTCCTTATCTGGATGTTTGGTGGCTCTGGTCTTCTACTCCCTCTCTCTGACATCTTCAGATCAGCAGGTTTCTCTCCTTGTTTGAATGAAGTCGCACTTACGGTGTTCTGTGGTTATTGGTGCCTACCTTTCCTTGTTCTGACATTTCTTCTTGTACTTATGTATACATTTTCATATTTCACTCTGAACAGTCTTAGTAATTCTATTACAACTCCCTGCAGAATGTCCCTCTCTGAAATTGCTCCACTTTAATAGACACTTACAGTCTTAGCTTTTTGTTTACCTATATTAGTAGATTCATCTTTGCAAATTTCACTTTAAATCTTGCTGTTTAGCCTTAACCATTCTGTCTTCTGAGTCCATGTTGTATTTTCTGTTGCATTTCTTCTGGACTAAGAACTGGATATATTATTCCAGTAGCAGTTGTGTGAGCACCAAACACAAAGTAGCAATAAGCAACTATTCTTTCTTTCTCAAAGAACACCCATGGTGTGTGTTATTTCTATAATTTCCATTTATCACTCCATCGCTGTATTGTGCTCACTCTGTAAATGTGGCCTCTTCATGTCTGTAATTGCCTCCCTTAAAAATTTCAGTTGAAGCAAAGATTATATCAATAAGAATGTTTGTGGGTTGTTTTTTAATTGGTGTAGGCAAACTTTTTTTTGCATAGAGAAAATTCTTCTGAACTCAACCACCTGATGATTTCCTATTTACAGTCCTGTTTTGAGTCACTGGCCATTTAAGCAGCTCTTACTCCATTATATAAATCTTACAGATGTGGGATTATATTACTTTATTCAGCCGAATGTTGTGCAATATCAATAAGATCTTGGATACAAAGCTCTCTAGACTGTTTTTCACCCACGTCTCCTATGAACCCACCACAGTCTCCCATTCTTTTGAGAGGTTTCAGACCAGTGACGTTTTCACTGTAAGAAATCTTACAATTTCCTTCTTTTAATTGCCTGCCACCATAGGTAGAAGTTGTTTTGTTTCGATGTACTTCCAACACGGAAAGAAACCTGTTCAATATCTGTCTCTATTCTGACTGAAATTCACCTTTGACCATTCTGCATCTTTCATCACTGTTTTTTTTGCACATCATCTAAGACACAATCATTGCTATAGTTTCCTTTTTTCCATGCCTACTTCTATTTCCTCTGAAATATTTTTTTTTACTTTCTCTTGAAAGCAGAATTGTATCTTTAAAGGTTTAACTAAAATATTTTGGTTTTAAATTGTGATTTGCATCATGATTGTCTTCTGTTTTTAACATTCGACCTTCTAATCTAGTACATTACAACCAAACCTTGGTTTGGACTTGGCAGCATGCGCACACATAAAATGTAATCAAAACCTGTTCACTTGCATCTGCGTAGTCTCCAACGCCTCATTTTAACTCATTGCTGAGTTGATAATTATGATTTAAATTGTGAGAACATTAGCTGCCTTCTGCTGGTACAGGGGCTGCTTCTGCTACATACGGAACAGCAGTAAGTGGTGCCAATAGACCTCCTACAAGTCAGGATGGTACAGAAGTAGCTAGTCTGGTACCTTTTTGAGTTGATTGTATGGATCATGTTCAGAACCAGGTGACCTTTCTGAAATCTACAATTGGAGCAGTTGCTAATTTGCTTAGTGAAAGATTTTAACAAGAACCTGCAAAATTAAGTATTTTTGTTGGATTAAAAGTGATAGAGTATAATTTTAAACTTGACAGTGAAATTGTAATTAAGCAGAATGAACTCTTTCTTGAGAAACAAGAAACTTTCTTCAAAGCTTGTTTGGAATTTCTCTAGATTATAATGGGAAGTAGTTGTTCTTGAATGTCTGAAGCATATCTAAGTGTGCTTCCTTTGCGTGTATTAGCAAGTATATTAGTATATCGACTTCTCTTGGAACGAAAGGGGCAAAAATATGATCCTTTAGTGCAGAAGCATAAATCTACAAAGCTAACAGTTACTTGCAGATCCGCTCAGCACTTTGAGATGCAAGCAACTCATAGACAAATTCTAAAGCTTTGGAAAAGAAAGGATACCTGAAAACATTATTTTGAACTTAATAGTTTTGTTAAACATTAATATGTCTCTTGTATGCACATGAATAATTTACTTCAGTAGAGCTTATAGCTCTACTGTAAGCTTATAGAGTTTAGGGATAACCAAAACCAAAGATACATCTGAATTAGTGTTCATTTGATTTGTTTTTTTTTAACTTTAGAAATAAATTCTTTGTACACTTCTGTCTAATGGAAAACTCTGAAAATACACTTCCAGCCTAGTTCTCCATACCATTCCTATAAAGTCTAGTTTGTCTCTTGCTCCTGATTTTATGTCCATTTGTATGACATTATAAAGTTCATAAATTCATATTATTGTTACTGAAGTTGTTTCTTTTTTGGCAAATTTTTTCTTCACCACTGTTGTTGTTGTGTGTTCAAAATACACCGGCTTTCTTTTTTTCCAGACTTTCTCTCTGGAATACTTTGTCTGCCAAGACAAATAATAAATTAATGCCTGTTTTAGTGAGCTTATGAAGTGAATGAATGTGAAATAAAAAGAGCAGATTTATCAAATGGCAGTTTGTCAGAGCCCTTGGAATATAAAAGTTATTGACAGAGAGTAATGCTGCTTCTAAATGAATTGTAGCTTTTCATAGCAGTTATGCAGCAGAAGTAGCTGAACTTTGTTTTTATACCATTTGTTTATAGGAAGAAGGAAAAGGAAAACGGGCTTAGGGATTTTTGACAAGAATTAGCAGAACAAATCTGAATAGGAATGTTTTTTCAGCTTTGTATGATGCATCATTTAAATGGAGGTTGTAATAATTTCCTCAAGCTAAAGTTTCTCAGAAAAACTTCATCAAGTAAAACCACTTAGAATTGGTGAAGGAAGAGTTGAAAGAACTTCTGTTTGAGAAGAAACTGTTATGGGAAATTGTTTGTCCTTAACTGTTATATAATTAGAGTAGGGGGATGTGGGTTAAAAAGCAGTCATCTTCACATAATTTCTCCTACTTCACAGTTAGATGAACTGTCTGGACAACATTCTGTCTATGTGATACTATTTACTTATGGTTAGACAGTAGCGTGTACATTTATGTCCAGGCGAGAAAAAGTTAAAAGAACATTAACACGCTGTGGTTCAGGGTTTGAATGCTGGGAGCTGTTGCCTTTTTATCCCCTTATGTGATGAGTTGAAATAGTATGGAATTATGTGATCGCATACTTGGTTTGGATGAGACAGCAGCACCAAATGAACATGTTCTTGGAATAAAACGGTGCTGTGGCATGAAACATTTTTTTGTTGAATTTTTGTCATATCTATCACATAAATTAGAGTGTGTTAACATGCGGCATAAGGAGTTGGAGTAAAATTTTGTAGTGAGTGTGGTGCAGAGACAGGATCTGCGGTAAACTCTGAAATGATTTTATATGCGTGCACACACACCATGCATGCAGGTAGAATGGCCAGTGTATGATGGGGAGAAAAAAGATGAAGTAGGGGGAATAAGGAAGGAGTTTTCTTGATTTCCCCACCATATCTGTATTTATTAGGATTGTCAGCTTATACAGGTGATGTAGAGGCAATTATATTTTTATCTCTCAGAGGAATGAGGGGGATCTCTTTCACCGGCTGTGGCACATAATGAATGAAATCCTAGACCTGCGAAGGCAGGTTCTTGTTGGCCATCTCACCCATGATCGAATGAAGGATGTCAAGCGACACATCACTGCTCGTCTAGACTGGGGCAATGAGTGAGTAAATATGATAATAAATGAAAATAGTGTGATCTAATTGTAATGCCACAGCTTTAGGCTCATTGTAGAATGTCAAAATAAGGAACAAATTTCTGACAGATGTTGTCTTTTTAAATGGACTTTCTCCTTCATTCTTTTTCTGTCCACTAGGTTTTAACAGTGAAAAGTGGCTTGTTTTATTTTGCTTTTTTCTCTCCATTTATTTTACATGTCAGTGGTACTGTCTACAAGACAATTGCATTGGAATATCTGCAGCATCCTATTATGTCTTTTGAAGACAGCTGGCCAGATTCCTATGTGGCGCAGTTAGCATAGCTCTCTTGTCTTGAAACTATGTTGGCTGGCATTGCTTCCCTTTTGACTTGCGTCACACAATTCAGTTCCTTCTTCAGCATCTGTAACATGCATCTTGCTATTATGGTCTGCATCTTTCTTTTATCTGAATAACTAGTAAGAGCTAAAGCAAATTTTAGGATTTTTCGTTGTTTTTTTTAAGTCAGAAGATATTTAAATACCTTTTGGCACTTGGGTGCTATTTCCAAAGTCTTTAGCCTATATTTAGTCACTTAAACTCCGACTAAATGCAGCAGTATTTAATAGTAGAATTAACTGAATTTCGGGGGTTTCTGCAACTACTGCTGTCTGAAAGCCTAAGTACTGAACATAGCGGACGAACTGTGATTAACTGTTTGTGATTAAATGTCTGCTTAGAATTTTGTGTTAACTGAATGGAATTGCGACGGATTTTGAAGTGATCAGTTTCTACTCTTTAAAAACATATTTTTAAAAATCTTTCTGATCTTTCAAGATTTTTCTAAATTCAGCGTGACTGCCCCATATGTGTTCTCAATCTTTATTGCTTGCTGCTGTGCTGAAAATAAGTTTTATTTCTGTTGATTCAAGTTCATTTCATTATTTTGTTCAGGTAATACAGTCAAGCAGCTTTGATGCCATCCAGTCCAAATTAAAAATAAGCTGGTGTTTTGGCGTTTGATGGATTTTTCTTTTTATCTTCTTTTCTGCGGTTGTCATTCAAATTGACTGTAATAGTGTGATTCACATTGTACAATGTCCACAATAGCACAAAGGACAATATCCATTGTACATTGTCCACAGTGTGAAACAGATTTAAAAATTCTAGAAAAAGATGTTTCATTAATGTTACAAAGTGAAGGAAGTAATCATCCATGAATAGTGAAGACAGCTAAAGTACATTAAAACAAACCCAAAATCAGCTGTAGAGTGCCAATTAACATGTACATTGCTTCTTGGAATGTTTCTGCTAAATGAAAATAGAAGCAATGAGTTAATTTGTTTCCTTTGTATGTAGAAACTACTTACTGTTATTCCATTTCTCATACAGGCAACTGGGACTTGACTTAGTTCCAAGAAAAGAATATGCTATGGTGGATCCTGAAGAGATCAGCATTACAGAGCTCTACAGGCTGGTATGTGAACATAATACTCAGTATTTTTGCTATCAAAGTACGTACTGATGTTTTGATGGCAGCTTTCTTCTACTTAACCCAAAGTACTTTTTTTGATCAAATAAACTGGCATTTCATAGTGTAATGAGTCTTACTATGAGTAAAGCAATTTTCATAGAATGATAGAATGGTTTGGATTAGAAGGGACCTTAAAGACTCCCCTGCCATGGGCAGGGACACCCTCCACTAGACCAGGTTGCCCAAAGCCCCATCCAATCTGGCCTTGAACATTTCCAGGGAGGGGGCATCCACAACTTCTCTGGGCAACCTGTTCCAGTGCCTCACCACCCTCACAGGGAAGAATTTATTCCCAATATATAATCTAAATCTGCCCTCCTTCAGTTTAAGGCCATTCCCCCTTGTCCTATCACTCCCTGCCCTTGTAAACAGCCCCTCTCCAGCTTTCCTGTAGGCCCCCTTCAGGTATTGAAAGGCTGAACAGTTATGTCATCCCTACATCTGTATGCGATGCTTTATTTGCTATTAAATTTGTGCGTGCATGTATGCTCATTTTATATATTATTTGTTAAAAGTTTTGTTTTCTGCTGTATCATCAAAATTGTGACTGTTAACATGAATTTAATCATCAATAATAGTGTATGAGACTATTTTTCATTAGAGCTTTACATGACCCATGAGTCCTATTAAATAAGATTTGTGGAAGTGTAATAATAGACTCCTGGTACAGGTATTGTCACAATTAATCATACTGGGCTATTGGTCTTTTCTGATGTATTAATGTAAATAGCAGTTAAACCACATAGAAAAGCTCTCCTTTGGATATAAAAGCCCATCTTGATTTACTAAATCCAGCACTGATATTTCTTAGTCTGATTTAATCTCCAGTGAGGTCCAAGAAAACTTGCCAGTTCATTTATGTGGGCTTTGGCTCATATTTAAGTACTGCAGCTGTTACAGCTACAGAGTTCTGATCTTTACTCACTGGAGACTAAGCTTTTATTGGAACTATAGACGCGGTACTGAAGGACACGGTTTAGTGGTTAATAGGTGGGGGAGGGGACGGTTAGACTGGATGATCCTTGAGGTCTCTTCCAACCTTAATGATTCTATTCTATTCCAAATTTCATTTATATTAACTTTTGTATTTAACTATAGAATAAAACAAAAATATAATTGCTACCATTTTCTGTGGGACTGAAATTATAATATATTTTTTTATTTTTAACCCCTTCTGTTGATAACTTGTAATGTCAAGCCTAATAGTAATTTCTTCATGCTAGTATCACTATACCTTTGGGCAGTTTCAAAGTCATATGTAGTCTTACAGAATCCCGTTGGAGCACTACATGAAATGCAGTGAGAAACCATTAATCATAAGAAGAATCATATAGAGGAAGAATAACCCAGAAAACTAATAATGGAACTGATAGAAAGCACTTTCAAAAATAGAGGAGAAAAAAAAAAGCCCTAGATAACCTCAGTTTTAAGGCTAAGTAACTTAGAAAGACTGCTGCTTAAATTTTTTTTTGATACCATGTAAGAGGGAAATAGTACAACTTAATATTTTCCTACTCTTAATGGGTAATTAAAATGGTGAAGGTATAAGCTGTGAAGTCAAATCAGGAGAATTTAGTAGCTCCTATATAGCAGTCTGCCAAAGATTATAAACTATGGACGTGAGGTTTTTCCATTTTAAAATACTGATATTTAGTCTTCTGAAAAAGCATTTTTTCTGTGTTTGAATGCTGGAATATCAGATCATGAACTATTTAAACCATCTATAAAATACCATATTGCTATAGTGCAGGGCTTTAAAGTGGCTTAGAATTTTGACAGTAGAAAAAAGCTGAACTTCTAGAGTTTACCGTTTTTCCTCCTACAGATAATTATGATGCAGTGTGACACTAGGAAAGTCACATCCTTGTGTTCTCAGATACAAAAAAAATAAAATAAAAAAGTTAATGCTGAATTAAAATGTTTAAAATTGGGATTAAGAAAGTAGTTCAATATTATGTTTCTCACCTCTTTTTGTTTTGGGATTTTTACGATTAATTCAAACTGGCTGCTGTGTTGTTTGTGGTATTTTTAGATGGAACATCGTCATCGAAAAAAAGATACACCAGTACCAGCTAGCAGCCACCATCTTTTTGTTCAAATGAAGAGTCTAATGTGCTCCAATCTGGGAGAGGAACTGGAAGTAATCTTCTCACTCTTTGATAGCAAAGAAAATCGGCCCATCAGGTACCTCATGACTTCTCTCTGCAGTACTGATTTTACATAAGTTTTATAAATATACAGTACATGTTTTGATCCAGGTAACAGATTTCACATTTAGAAACAAGCAGAAGATAGTCTTGACTCAGGATAATTTTTTGCTGCCTTTTGAAATTCAGTTTCTGTACTTAGTAGTTTGTAATATCATTTTAGGCTTAAATAATGTATATTTCTCGGTCTTGTTTGCCTATTTCAGTTTTCAGTTGGTTTTGTTTGCGTAGGAACAGATATACCTGTATGAATAGAGAGTGAAGGTTAGTTGTCAGACCTAAAGGTCATTTTTCAGTATCTATTTTCCTCCCTTCTAATCAGTGCACATTCAAAACTTAAAACTGTTGCTTGCTCTGTAATATTTATGAGAAGAATTCTCCTAGGTACATGAGACTGGAGGGTTGCCCTTAGTCTGCGAATTAAGGGTCTCTTTATAAAAGGAGCCTGTACTTCAATGAGGAGGTGCCTGTTCTTCAGTGAAACTGTCAAACCCAGTCTCGCATCCACTTAGAGTTTGTTTGGCCTCTTTTTTTCAGCTGGGAGCTGATCCTGGAACCATTCTTTTTATGTTCGTCCTAGAGCTTAAATTTTGTGAGAGCCCTGATAACCTTTAAATTTTTTAATATTCCACAGTTATGTCTACTCTCAGCACATTTCTGGCCAAGAGGGAGAACATGGAGGTGAACAGTGGTGGAACCACTAAACACTTAATAAGGATGAGCACAGGAGGAGAGCAGAGTTAGTGCAAGAGCCTTGTAAGTTCTGTTTGAGGAATATGCCAGGAAGGTTGAACTGTTAAATGTTTGTGCAGTGGTGATGGGTGTGCTGGGTTGACCCTGGCTGGAAGCCAGGTGCCCCCCAAAGCCGCTCTGTCACTGCCCTCCTCAGCTGGTCAGGGGAGAGAAAATATAACAAAAGGCTCCTGGGTCGAGATAAGGACAGGGAGAGATCACTCACCAGTTACCATCACAGGCAAAAAAAAATTAAATTTATTACCAATCAAATCAAAGAAGGGTAATGGGCAATAAAACTAAAATCTTAAACCACTTGCCCTCACCCCTCTCTTCTTCCCAGGCTCAACTTCACTCCTGATTTCTCTCCCTCCTCCCCTCCAGCAGCACAGGGGGATGGGGAATGGGGGTTGTGGTCAGTTCATCACACATTGGCTCTGCTGCTCCTTCCTCCTCAGGGAGAGAACTCCTCACACTCTGCCACTGCTCCAGCTTGGGGTCCCTCCCATGGGAGACAGTCTTCCATCAACTTCTCCAACATGAGTCCTTCCCACGTGCTGCAGTTCTTCACCAACTGCCCCAGTGTGGGTCCTTCCCACAGGTTGCAGTCCTTCAGGACCAGACTGCTCCAGCATGAGTCCCCCATGGGGTCACAAGTCCTGTCAGCAAACCTGCTGGGCTCCTCTCTCCATGGGGCCACAAGTCCTCCCAGGAGCTTGCTCCAGCATGGGCTTTCCACAGGGTTACAGTGTCCTTCAGATGTTTGCACCCACTCCAGCGTGGGGTTCTGCATGGGCTGCAGGTAGAGTCTCTGCTCCACCATGAACCTCCATGGGCTGCAGGGGGACAGCCTGCCTCACCATGGTCTTCTGCATAGGCTGCAGAGGAATCTCTCCTCTGGCACCTGGAGCATCTCCTGCCCCTCCTTAAATGACTTTGGTATCTGTAGAGTAGTTTCTCTCACATCTTGTCACTCCTCTCTCTGACTGCAATTGCACCTGGTTTTGCACATTTTTCTCCCTTCTTAACTCTGTTATCCCAGAGATGCTGTGGCTCATGGGATTGGCCTTGGCCAGCAGCAGATCCATTGGAGCTGGCTGATATTGGCTCTATTAGACATGGGGAAAGCTTCCAGCAGCTTCTCACAGCAGCCACCCCCATGGTCCTACCACCACCAAAACCTTGCCACACAAACCCAATACAATGGGAAATCACCTTCTGGTCAGAAGGCTCACATTTATAATTTGCTGCTGGTTATTGGCCACTGTATTCTTCTCTGCTCTCTTTCACGACAGAAAGAACATGTTCTGGAGGCAACAAACATCATCATCTTTAAGACTGGCCCCTAGAGAAATGGAAGACTAGATTTTGAAACAAAAAACACTTTATATAAGATAGCTCACTAATACACAAAAAGAAATAAAAGCTACTGCTCTAAGCCTATTAGTAGGGTAAAAAGTGTTACTCAAAATGTGTGCCAAGTCATGACTGTGTACTGGTTGTCATCTTATATGTGACAATATGGCAATAGGCATTTGGGGAACCATGTGGAATTTGGGCTGAATTTGACAAAATGATGGCTGTGCTTTGTAGTTGGGCAAGATAATTAACACGTGCTTTAAAGGAAGATTATACTGAGTAAATTGATTTTTATTGTTAATGAAATGATGTATAAGGAACTATTCCAACCTTAATGATTCTATGATTCTACGATCAGTTACAATGTTACCTGCTGAATACTGACACTTCAGTCTGGCCTGCACTTTGGACATTAGTCACCAGAACTGAGTTTACTGTCATTTCTGAGAATTAAATGTGCATCAGGGCACATCTTTTGCGCTCACTCCAGTGAATGCCACAGCAGGTGATAGATTTAGGAGAGAGCTTCAGACCTCGACAGAAAACAATTTGAGTGTTATGGATTGCTGGAAACAAGGTTATGGCAGTAGTAGTGGTATGAAGCAAATGGATTGGATTTCACGTTCACATGAAAGCACAAATTCTAGAGCTGTTTGTCACATGCTTGCTGTGATCTGACCTTTAGCTATTGATTCCTGACTCCAGTGTCTGTCTGCAGCTGCTTTATTATGTGTGAACTTCCTCATCCCGTGACTGGCAAACCTTGAAGAATCATGTTGCCATGAATCCAAACTGCCTTCTGGGGTGTGGGGGGAATGACAAGATGAACTTTGCGAAAGTAGTCTGCAACCGTCTGCAGAACAAATATACACCCCCACACCAACAAAACAGCAGCAAAAAACCTTCTCAAGAAACAAACAGAAACCTTTCAACATGTTGAAAAAACTGAAACCTAGAGAGTTTTCACAAGAACAAATTACATGTGAGATATATCTGTATCACAGAATAAACTTGAACGCAGAGGTGTCCAAGCTGGAGATGTATATGGGTCTTTCTGGACGAGACCTGGAAGTGACATAACCGGGCTATCGCAGAGTTAAACCCAAGCTAGTTGGTTTTGGAGCACAACGGTATGGTATGATGGTTAATTTTTATTCAGTACAGATGGCTGGGATATTTCACAGGTCTTCAGACCCTGGCTGATGCATGCATGAAGTGAACAGCCTCCCTCAATAAGATGATGTATGAGAGGAGACAGTGTCTGCACTCCCCAGCTACTGCGGTTCACACCCTGTAACGATGTCGAAGCCTACGGGCAGTAATAGAGTTGCGGAGCCTGGTTACGCAGACTCTTCTGCTCATTTCTGATCAAAGTGCAGGTCAAAAGCTGTGTGTCACAACACGTTTAAGGTCTGTCACAACCCAGCCATGTCAGTTGTCCATTGGTTTCCAAAGCCGTCATCTTGTGGTCCAGCAGAAAAATGCAATGAAAATAATAGATAAACCATGTTAATAGTGCAGAGAAGTTTAAGGAGCTATATATGATAGTTTATTTCCTGACACAGAAAGATCTTCGATTAAGGGTGGACTTAAAATGTATTTTATCAATTCGTGCTTTTGGTATTAGAATTTTTGGGTTTTGTTTCTTTGGACTTTGTTGCTTTTTACCTCAAATTTCAGTTTTGCAAGCACTGTATGTGTACCAGGCTTTCCTCAGGTGGGTAATACCGCTTGTTTTAATCAGGCCATTTGAATGCAGAATGAGTACAAGCTAACAGGTACAATTGCTCCAAAAAGTGTGACTTTATGTGGATTCTAACATAGTGTTCATTGTCTGTCCAATGTAAATTAACATAAAGCAAGTGATCTCGGTAGCCTCTTAAACAAAGTGTTCGTTTGGAGAGAATAAAAATAGCAGAATTGAGATTTAATGATAGAATTTCTGTTCTGATATTTTGCTTAAGATAACTTAGCTTCTTATCAGGAAGATATATGTATCAGATACATAACATATTAATTTCATTTTCTGTAACCTCAAGTTTATGCAATTAAAACAACAGCTTTAAAAAAATATTGAAGGACTAGAAACACTATTATCTGACTAATATTTTTTCTAATTGATTGTATATCTTTTTCCACAGCCTTTTTTCTTTTTTATGTTACCTGTTTCATACATTCAGCTGTTTGAAGAGAAACATCTGTTTAAGTATCATGGCTAAACTGAATTGCAGTTGTAGGTGCTGAGGTGGGGCAAGTGTCTCCAAAAAGGAATAGTAAGGCTTTAGGAAGCTTAAGTATAGTAGCTCCCTTAGTCCAGCTTCAGACTATGGCAAGAAAAAGCAGCCTCTGGGCAGGATTCTCTGGTCCAAAACGGTTAACAGCATTCGGAAAGAAATACAGCATGTTTGAGCTCACAGCTCACCTGGCTTCTTCATGTTACTGACTTGCAAGGACCCACAGCATGTAAATGATATTTTGGGGTGTTTATCTTAGTGAGATTGTTTTCAATATATTAGTATAAATCTATCTGTATGTTGCTGCAGATTTTATATGGACTGTTTTCATTAAATTTTGAGTATTTATACATTACTGATAAGAGGATGTAGATTTTACTAGCGCGGATAAAAATTAGATTTTGTGATAGTGACTTGGCAAATTTTCAGTTCTTGATTTTTTTTTTGATCAACTATAGTTTTGAATACTTTGAAAGGGTTTCATCTTTCTCTTCCTTTATTTTGAAAATATCTGAGTTATTAATAACATGGATAGCATGTTACCATGTGAGAAAGTCTGCATCTTAGATATCTTAGGTGCATCTTAAGATAGAGAAGATACAGTTTAATAGTTGAGCTTTATATTAAAGTGCAAGAATAAGGTTGTCTTTAGGTGATAGTTTCCCAGGCAACATTAAGAACTGATCAGACTTAGAATATAGTCATTGAACAATGAAAGGTAATGAAACTTTTTGTTGTTGTTGCTATAGTTATAGATGCTCTCTGAAAAAAAAGCAAAACTGTGCCATAGCAACTGAGACAAACCAAGTTATAAGCAGAAAGCACGGCGTGCTCACAGTTCTTGCATGTGACTTAGTGGAACTAGGATTGAGTGTCTAATAAGAAAATGCAACATCATTGCATGCTAAGAACAGAATGAAATAATATGGGTGTATAAAGTAGAAAGAAATTTAGGTATCACATTGAAAGCTATGATCCTGAATGTCACACAACTTTTCTCTAATTCTCGTGACCCATGTTTTGCTTTACAGGAACTAAGTTTGGCAAGTGTTCTTGCCAGGGCTGGATTCTAACACAATGCAGTGTTTAACCACTGTTTGTCTTTGTGAAGGCAACCAGAGGAGGAAAAGGAGACTAGTAATAGTTGTAGCTCCCTTTACACTTTATGCAGTACTTTAATGAGGATTGCTGTACCTTGAGAGACTGTCCAGACTCCCTGGAAGATAGGACATATAATGTTGAATGTTCAAAGGCAGAGCAAGAAACTGAGCATGGGTCTTCGTTTTCTTAAAGAAAACTCCAACCTATTAATATAAATCTGTTTTTCACCCAAACTACAATCTTGTTCCACTTTATTAAAGAAAAATAAAGTGGTCACTGCGTGCTTTATATTTAAATATAGCACTTTCTCCTTTTGATTACCTTTTGTTCCTCTAGTTGTGCTTCATTAGAAAAGAATCTGTTCTGAAAGAACATGCAAATATATCTCTGGAGCAGGGGTAGGGCGGCAGGACATGCCATCAGGCTCTGGAATCTGAGTAGAGAAAGTATCTTTCTGTAGTCACAAGTAAGGTGCCAAGCTTAAGACATGTGCCAATGCTTATCTTTTTCTTTTTGTCTAATTTTAGAAGGTTCCATGATGAATAAATGGATTTTTAGGATTGGAATCCAGCTCCAAAGACATTTAAAGTTAAGATCTTGATGTGAATTGCATCTCTAGGCTCCTGTTATTGTCTACAGAGATCTAGTGACAGTGAAACCTGGAAAGCAATTCAGCTGATGAAATATCTGCATCTTCTTTAGGGCATGTTGGATAGCTTTTTAGAATCCACAGACTCTATTGATTGAAGAGCTGCTCATCATATCCTGAAGTATTTTTGAGCTGAATCTATCCTATTTCTTTTTTGTTTTCTGTTTCACTACTTTAGATCTCAATAAAGTTTGAGCCTTCAAGTTCAGAAAGAGTTGATGTTCGATACCTAAAGAAAATAATCAGTATTAGTTACCTGACTTTTTGACTTAGCCCCTCAGAGTGGAATCCATAAGGAAAAACACTCTGAATTCGATCTTATGAGATTTGCAAAGGATTTAGAGTAGATTGATCAAAAATAAGTGAAAGGTACAAATTTTCTACTGTTGCTTCAGTATATATTGAAATTCTTTTGTTAAAAAAAAGAAAGCGTGGTCTGTGTGTGTCTCTTGTTGTTATGTTGTGGTAGGTAATGTACATCTTTGAGGAATCTTCTTTTAATTTAACATATAAATTGGTGCTTTGATTATGTGACCTACCAGTGCATTTCTTTTAAAATAAGAGATGAAAATTAAAACCATAAGACCATGAAACCATTATTGTGGTTTGGATAATGTGTCTTAGTATTCCTTGAGTGCTTTGAATAAAAGCAAAATTAGGTAAATTTGTAACTAGATGAGATGAGATGTGAGAAGCTGTCATGTTGAAATGTATTAGTGACTTGCACAGAGAAGAAATCTGATGTCAGATAGTGACAAAAAAAGTCAGTGTGATGCTTGGGGTTCTTTTTGACCTTCAGACTTCCTAACTAAAGTTTCTCTAGGTGGGTAGCAGCTGCGATGCATCACTTGCGCCTAACTTAGTGTGATCAGTGCCCGCTTTGAGCAACAGGGATTTTTTCTGTCACCTTTAGTAAGCTAGAAATAAATGTTCTTTTGTGATCCCTTGCCATTTGTTTGAGACAGTATGGGACTGTACTTTTCTCCAGGCTTTTTTGTTGCTGGAAATTGCTATTAAAATTAAAAATTACTGTTTCTAATTATGTTGGTGTCCACAGTAACATCAGTTCTGTTGTGGTAAGGTAGATTTAATAATAAAATGCAGATTTATTTATTACTTTATTATTGTTAATAAACAGTAATAATAAATACTACTTTGCAGACTGATTCTATATTGATATAATTATCCAATGTGTGTCTTTACACTTTAAAAGGCTGGTTTTGAACATGAATATTCTACTTCCTGTATAGAAGCAAGCAAACTGTCAGTTTTTGTCAAGCATTTAAATCTGAGTAATGACATGCTTATGCACTTGACGCCTTAAGACTACAGTTGCAAGTCATTCATTTTCTACTTAATTGCTGCATACTAATTTCACTTGATGGTGTATACATATGCATATATCCATATTTTCTAGCGAAACTAGCTGGTAGGAATATTTTTCGCTATCACTTAAATTAACAATAAACAGTTGAAGTCAGCCCCTGATGATTCCTGGAGTTTTCCCTGGTGTGTTCTTGTATCTCCTTCCATTTGCCTTCCTTTCTTTCTGCTCTGCACTTTTCTTTCTTAGAACAGTAACAGCCCCTGAGCAGGACAGGGCAAGTGTGTGAATGGCACTGCTTTAGCATGGTGCAGCCATACGGCTTGTCCCAGTACCGTTTTTTGCTTTGTGCACTATTACAACTTCTAACTTTATGATGTTCTTCCTCTTTTATTTCTGTTTGTGTATTCTTTATTTTTTTGTTCTTTAAGAAAATGAAAGGCTATCTTGATGACACTTTGATGTGTAGAACTAATTACACTATTAGAAAACTCAGGCAAATCTTTAAGTATATACAGTTGTAGAATAGTGGTGTTACTGTATTTGGAAAATGAAAGAATTCATGATTAAATTTTTTGTCACGGATTTTTGTATTTTAGTTCAGTCTGTTTTCCTGGCCACCACTCAGCTATTACTGGCTCCCTAAAGTTATATGACATCTTAATCTGTTTCTAAAGTATATTGTCTCAAATTACTCTATCTAGATCTATTGAGAGTCCAGACGGTAGTTAATTAGTGTTGTTAAGAAATACTTTTATAAAATCTGTTCTTCAAACCTGGCATGCTCAACATTTGCTTTTGAGAAAAGCAAAATCCAAAGGACTTAGCAATTTAATACCGAGATCTGATGGTTTGTTTTTATATCATCTGATTTTATGATAACTAGATGAACAGTTTGAAAGTCTGAGACTGCTGCCTACTTAAGCAAGTAGTGCCAACCAGTAGGAGTGGGTTTGTAGAGCTGCAGTTCATGCTGAGCCCAGTGTTAACATTTGTGCGTGTTTTAAGGATTTTGCTTTGGACTAACCCTGTGGTTGTGTGGACTGAGTGACCAGAGCCACATGGTCCAGTTTAGTTTTATACAGAAGAAATCCAGTTTACTTGCTTTGACTGTTCTGGGTTGTGAATCAAAATGTGGAGACGGTCAGAAGATTTTCTTCAAAAGCGAACACTTTATTCAAACTAACCCGATCATGTAGATCATAAAATAGTGTATGTAAGACGGATATTATAGGTTCATAGTTTGAATGGGGGACAATTCTGTAAAACATGGAATAGCTCAGCTGTACATTTTACTTTGGGAGTTAACTAATATTTTTAGTCATTACAAGCACATTACAAAAACAATTTCAGAATTAAAAGAGATTATAGACACCTGAATGCAGTTGATTTAATGTGAGATGCACCTCCAAGCAAAGATCTCAGTTTGAACTTTAGGTAAAAGGTAGGACATTGTTAGAGCTCTCAGGGAAGACTGGGAATGTGTGTTTTCAACATTTCAGCAGAGTGCAACAATCCTGTGTTCTGATACTCTTTATTAGCTGCTTTATACATCTGTTTTAAGGTGTGGTCATTTATGAGATTTTTGAGGTTTTTCTATTCCTAAGAAATTATCAGTAGCTTCTGTTCTGTAAAGTCAGAATACGAAGGTGCTTAGATTCCCAACTTTCAAAGTACTGAAGAGTATGGCGGTAATTGTTTGCTTTGGGGATATCTTTGTTTACTAGAAGAAAAGTTAATGAAATGAACCTCTTTTCCTCCAGTTAGATCACACTTACAAAGCCAGTGGTATGTACTTCAACAGATTACACAGTTACGAGTTTTGCAGAGGCAGATTTTTTGAGAAATAAAAGGCATCTGATGGTAGTACATGCTTTTCCCCAACATGTACTTGTATCATTTACCCAATACAGCAGTTTGTTGCAGTAGTGATGACCTTAGCGTAGCTAGAGGGCCCATTTACACTGGAGCTCTAAGAACACCAATCCTTTAATCAAAAATGTATTGATTCTTTTTTTTTATCAGATCCTGGAAAGATCTCACTTATCAGCTTTTAATAGAATCAGTTTAACAAGTTGCAAGGGACAAAGTAACAGCTTAGCTGTTTTCCAGACAATGTGCATGATTCACTGAGACTCTGTTAACTTTATTTCTTGCCACAAGAATATTCTGCTGTTACCAAAAAAAAACAAAAAACAAAACAAAACAAAACAAAAAAAACAAACAAGGCCCCAAAGGTTAAGTGTAGTCAATGACTGTACCAATAAAACCCAGTATCCCAACGCCTGCTGAAATACCTACTTTTCCAGTGTAGATACTGTAAGGCCATGTTTGCATTTGTAGCACATCGCTATCCAGAGATCTTACCTGAGTTTTTTTAAGAGAATTTTGAAAACATCAGCAACACTGGACAGTGTGTTATGGAAAGGGTAATGGAGGGTATTAAGCCTGCTGCCTACATTTATTCTACTCAGACTGTGGACTCTGTTCTTGGCATTGATGAGTATGCGTAAGAATGCTGCGTCATCTCCTGCCCAAAGTCCCCGTTGCTTTGCTGACCTTTACATTTATGTAGAGTTTGTGCTAACATACTGCTGTAGAAATTGTTTTTCTTAAATCTGCAATGTGACGCACAGTTCTTGTATAGCAGTCTCTCTTCTAAACCATTTCCTTAACATTATAATTTTTCCAAATAGCAATGCTATTAATAGGACAATTTCAAGGCGGCACTTCAGAAAGGTGGAGTGCGGTAAGATTTTCTTTCATCGATATACTCTTTGTGTCTGTGTCAATATGATATGAACATCTTATCACAAATGATTGATGCCTCTGGCCCCATCTGTGTGAGGAGCAGAGATAAGTTGGCATGCTAATCCTCTTTTTCCTGTCACCTTGAAGAACCTTCTTGGTAACTATCATATTGCCCTCAAATGAGGACAGATTCTTAAGCAGCACAAAGAGGAATAGGCTGTTCATCCAAGGCCAATGAAAGCAAACTGCATTTTCTATTTTGTGAGCTTCTGATTATATGCTTTGTGATTGTGTAAACTCCAGACCATATCAAAGAGTAAGAAGATTACCCTTCCTTTGTTGTACTCTCAACCTCACCTTTTCAATGACATTCATACACATCATCAATCTTTTTATGACTTCTTTCAGTTCTGCTATTGCTTCAAATCAGTTAAATCACTTGCCAAAAGCTGAAATCCGTATTTTGTTGGTCAAAATATTTACTACTTTGTGTTCTGGGTTTTTTAATATTTTTTCAGAAAAAAAAGCCATATTGTCAGTTTTTCTCCCTTTAAGAAACAAATACTCTCCTCCCCCATTGTTCTGTGAAAATATTAAAGGATTTTGGTGTAGTAAGAGAATGTTTAAAGGCATTTTTTTGCAACCTCTGTCAACATCTTCAGACCTGATATCCACTCTGTTCTAGCACAGCTCAGCCCAACTTTTAATCATCCTTCTAACTAAAAGTTACACAACTTACTATTGTTAATTGTTAACAGTCAGAACAACAGCAAGGAAGGGCCTGGATACCTCTTGAATCAAGCTGATAATTCATTTCCATTACCCAGAAGGCTGACTACTGAGAACCCAAGAGGTCTTTCTTGGAAGATGTTCCTGTGACCTCTTTTGAGCAAGAGCTCAAAGATTAAATATTACTTCAAGCATGTAAGTGGGTTACACCTGAGTTTCAATATGTGTTCTGCTTAGGATCAGTGCTCTAGACATCAGCACTGTAAATGCAGGAGACTCGAATAGTTAAATTCTTTGTTGCTTCTAACCAATGCTGAATGCTAGACCACAAAGGAGATGGAGGATACATGTGTGAAGTTGTAAGGTGTGTACTCAGTGCAAGGCTACGAAAGTTATTAATAAAATGCAGCCCTCTGGCTAATGAAGAATATGTCACATGTTGTTGTGAGGTACAGTTTGTTAAGTGTAGTCATTTGGAACTTGAGCACAAGTAAAGACCCGTGGCTAAGTGCTGTAACATGGTGGCTATTAACTCACAGAGCTGGAGGATGGAGAAGAATATGTAAATAACCATCTTTCTGTAAAGACTCAAATGACTCAGCTGTCTATCTGTGCTGCCTTTATGTGGTACTTATACATAATCAAAAAATTGCAGAATGGTAGAGGTTGAAAGGGACTTCCACAAGTCATCTGATCTAAACTCCCTAGAGCTGGTTGCCCAGGACCATATCCAGATGTCTTTTCAGTATCCCCAGGGATGGAGAATCCACAACCTCCCTGGGCAACCTGTGCCAGTGCTCAGACAACCCTCACAGTAAAGAAATTGTTTCCTGATACTCAGAGGGAACCTCCTGTGCTTCAGTTTCTGTCCATTGTCTCTTGTCCTGTCAGTAGGCACCACTCAAAAGAGCCTGGCTCTGTCCTCTTTGCACCCTCCCTTCAGGTATTTATATATATAAACAAGATTCCCTCTGAGCCTTCTCTTCTCCAGACTGAACAGTCCCAGCTCTCTCAGCCTTTTCCTCCAGTCCCTTAATCATCTTCATGGCCCTTTTTGGACTCTCTCCAGCATGTACATGTCTCCCTTGTAATGGGGAGCCCAGAAAGGGACATAGTACTCCAGGTGTGGTGTAACAAGTGCTGAACAGAGGGGAGAAAGATCATCTCCCTCAACCTACTGGCAATAATTTGTCTAACGCAGTCCATTGACTTCCTTTGCCACAAGGGCACATTGCTGGCTCATGTTCCTGCTAGACTTTGTGCCACTGATCTCCATCCTCTGGGGCTGGCTGTTCAGCCAATTTTCAAGCCACCTTGCTGTCTGCTCATCCAGCCTAGCTTCTCTTGTAGGATCTTATGGGACACAGTGTCAAAGGACTTAATGAAGGCCAGGTAGACACTACTCACTGCTCTCCGTTCATCTACCCGGCTGATCATTTCATCGTAGAACTTTATCAAGTTGGTCAAGGAGTTTCAGTTCAGAATGACCTACTAATTATTTTAAAATTTTTCATGGTTCTTTTCATAGCATGCTTATCATGCAAGTGTTTCATGCTAGAAATGTTATTTTAGACTTTTTTGTTGTATGCAAGGTTTGTGTCTATTGTTCCTTTCCATCTTCTTTCCAGATCCTTGATGATTTTGTTCGAACATAGCAAAGAAAACAAATTAGGTTTGGGAAATAATTGAGAGGGTATGTGAAAACCTGACTTGGAAATCATTTTAGATGGTGCATTGTATTTCAAATATAAAAGCTGCAGAAAGAGAGAAAGAATTTTTATATACATGGATACATGCACGCGTATTAGTTGATATTCAGATTTTCTGCTCCTGTATGTAGAGTATCAGATTGTTCAATATTTGTTTTGTGTTTGTGAATGTTATGGGAATTCAGAGGCTTTATTAATAAATAACCCTGTATAAAGAGAGTGGTTTGTTTCTACTATTATCTATGAGAATTAATACCTTCCTGCGGAAAAAAGTGTGTCATAGAATCATTGAATCATTAAGGCTGGATGAGACCTCAAGGATCATCTAGTCCAACCGTCCCCCCACTACCCACTAAACCATGTCCTTAAGTACCTTTCTTTAAACAGCCCTAGGGACGGTGACTCCACCGCCTCCCTGGGCAACCCGTTCCAATGCCCGACCACCCTTTCCGAGAAGAAATTTCTCCTCATCTCCAACCTGAACCTCCCCTGGCGCAACTTGCAGCTGTTCCCCCTTGTCCTGTCACTAGTTATCTGCGAGAAGAGGCCGAGCCCCAGCTCACCACAACTTTCTTTCAGGTACTTGTAGAGGGCAATGAGGTCTCCCCTGAGCCTCCTTTTATCCAGACTAAACAACCCCAGTTCCCTCAGCCGCTCCTCATAAGACCTGTGCTCCAGCCCCTTCACCAGTTTCGTTGCCCTTCTCTGGACACGCTCCAGGGCCTCGATGTCTTTCTTGTGGTGAGGGGCCCAAAACTGGACCCA
>VWZZ01005479.1:303662-357748 GCA_013399095.1 Psophia crepitans
CCTGTCCAGGCCATGGGCCGCCAGCTTCTCCAGGAGAATGCTGTGGAAGACTGTGTCAAAGGCTTTGCTGAAGTCTAGGTAGTCTACATTAACAGCCTTACCCTCATCCACCAGGCGGGTCACCTGGTCGTAGAAGGAGATGAGGTTGGTCAGGCAGGACTTGCCTTTCACAAACCCATGCTGGCTGGACCTGATCCCCTGGTTGTCACAGACATGGCACGTGATTGTCCTCAAGATGACTTGTTCCATGACCTTCCCTGGCACCGAGGTCAGGTTGACAGGCCTGCAGTTCCCCGGATCCTCCTTACAACCCTTCTTATGGATGGGTGTCACATTAGCAAGCCTCCCGTCATCTGGGACTTCTCTTTTTGACCGCTGACAGATGATGGAGAGCGGCTCAGCAATCACATCCGCCAGCACCCTTGGGTGGATCCCATCTGGCCCCATGGACTTGTGACGGACCAGGTGGATTAGTGAGTCTCTAACTTTTTTGACCTGAGTTGTGAGGGGTTTATTCTGCTCCCTGTCCCAGACTTCCAGGTCCGGAGGCTGAGTAGCCCAAGGACAACTGGTCTGACTATTGAAGATGGATGCAAAGGTGGCATTGAGAATTTCAGCCTTTTCCTTATCCGCAGTACTCATGGTCCTCGCCACATCCAGTAAGGGGTGGAGATTCTCCTTAGTGTGTCATTTTTTCCAGTTGTTCAAGGATGCTTTAACAGTGTTTCAGACCTAAGTTACCTGATCCCAATAGCACAGAATTTCTGGGAGGAATGAACACTGACTGGAGAGACAGAGTTCAGACTGAACTTAGCTGTATTTTTTCAGCAACACCGAATTTTTGTAAAGATAAAGATGTATGTACATGAAAGTGTGCCCAGTACAGTGCCATATCATATGCTACACACCATTTAGCTCCTCCCTATAATTTTTAATCATTAGGTGATAGGCTACTCTGTCTTTTCCCCTTAAATAATATTTTTTAAGCTGTGTAACCTTCATTTCTTTAATAGTGTGCCTTGGAAATCACTATTCGGATACCTCCACAGTTTCCATGCATGCTTTTTGTCTTGAATGTGACTTTCTCCATGCAGATGTGCCTGCTGTGCTGGGCAGGGATTTGAACTAAAGGAGCTAGCGGGGTTTCTGGGAGAGGGAGCAACCTGGGGGAACCAGAAGCAATGAACTAGCTCAGGGCTACTTTTCCTTTATAATGTTTCCACAAAAGCATAATCTGGACTCTTACTGGATCACAGCACAGGGTAGCTCAGTGTTATTTTCAGTTTCCTGTACAGTGGGCACAAAAATGTCTCATCTTGCACAGTATTAAAACCGTGCTACAGCAAATTACACAAAATTGATGCATATGTATCTATACCTCACAGATGCAGGAGAGATGGAGCATCTTGTTTTTTCTGGCTATCACACTATACTAAGAATTCTTCATTCTAGTTTAGTCACTTTCTGCTCTGTTTTTTTCCCTCCTCAGAAACAAGATAAACCAAAACCACCCTGCTTTTATTTATTTCCTGCCCATTTGGGAGGTAGTCCTGGTGGTAGCAGGAGGGTTAAAACACCTTGAAGGAAACGTAAAAGTCCCTTTGGCAAGAGGGCAGCCACTGCTCTATTAATAACCCTTTACACATTTGGAATAAAAATACCCCTTTAGATGGGTACTTTTGTGAATGTGCTTGCTATCTTTTTTTTTTCCATTTTTTATGTCATCCTTTATTGATATAGATATATACATACACTCAGTATATAAGCAGGCTTAATTATTTCATTATTGGATTTAAGACACTTGGTAATTTGCCCTTGTGTGACTGTAATTGGAAGTAAATACAGGGTTACAAAAAGCAGCTTAAAAGAGAAGTCTGAAGTTCCATTAAGTTCAAAAGCTTCCCGTCAGAAAATGTGCCTCATTCTTTCCAGTTATACGTTGTGAGCAGAAAGATTCCTACGTGCAGGAATATAGTCGAGACATATATAGTCAGTCGGCCTTTTCTTGGCAGGAGTAGTGAAGTAGTAAAAATCATAGGGCTTTTCCTCTGCTTGGATTCTAGACGAGGAGAAATTCTGGAGTAGGAGTTGTCAGAGGAATTATGAAAAAAGTTGTTTCTTGGTCCCAGTCAGACTGGAAATGTGAAGGATGTGTCTCAGGTGAATAATTCTTTTTGCTTGAGAATAGTGACTTGAACAGCCTGCTGTGGAGTTCCTCCATGTCAGAGGTAAGAACTCTAAAGTGCGGGCCCAGTCAGTCGGTGTGCCCTGTTAATTACATTTTCATTTGTTGTTTTACAAAGGGCTCAGTTCCAAAAGTAGGGTAAAAGACACACGCGCTGTAACTAATAGCCCGACCCATAAAGTACTCAACATGCAATAATCAAACACTGGAACTTGAGCCTCTGAGTTACCCCACGAGTATTCAGGCTACTTACCTTACTGTGTGAGGAGGATTATTTAATTTAATTTTTTCCTTTCCTTTGTGCCTGATTTTGACCTGAAAACTCTTCTGGATTTAGAAACTCTTCACAGAAACATACCATGACCAATGAGAAATTTCAAAACCAGTGCATTGCTATCTTACAAAGATTTTTATAGGTCTGTCCTCTTTCCCCGTTGTAACTATTAATATTTAATTTTTTTTTTAGCTTTCAAATATCAATAGCAAAAATATATTTTATTTATCCATCACAAGTAAGTAATTTTTTTTCCGTAGCTCAGTTTTATGTACTCATGAACAGCAATAGTATAAGCAGATCTGATTTATGTAGCAGGAAGAAGGTGTATGAAATTGTGGTAGTTTTTGTAATAAAGGTCTTTTCTGCAAACTTCTCTTGCTCTTCATTGCCAGGTGATCAAAAGGGTTTGCCCTGGCTTTAAGCTGTTCTAAATGTTTTAATAATTCTTTTTACAAATCATTCATTTAATCTTTGTGCAGTGCTGTGTGATTTGCTGTCATTAATGAGACATTTTTGATAAACTGCTCTTTAAATACTAGACCATTCTTGAACTTCGAGAGTATAACTTTTTACTTCGGGGTAGTATTCTAAGTATTTTCTGAGGAGCTGGCACTTCAGCAAGCCTATTTGCATTGGCCTGGCTGCCCACAGCATCCTCTTCAGCAGTTGTGTGGGAGCTGCCGCGTGTGACTCTGCAGCAAAATGTAACTACGTTTGTGGATAAGTAACATGAGGTAGGTATGGAAGGAATTAATTTCTAACAAAAGCACAGCTGTAGTCTGGTAAGAAAATGCTTTTTTAAAGGGTTTTGTTTTGTATTTGATGAGGACACAGAGCCTGGTTTTAATCATGTGTTTCATATACCCTCAAATCATCAAGCACAGATGTGTTATTTCCAGGTCTGAAGGTGTGTTAGAATTCGGCTGTATTTTATTATGTAGTTTAGTTCCCCTCATGAATACCCATATTCAGTGAAACAAACATACCCACCTATCTACTGGTTAAAGATTCTTAAATATCTTTTACTTGCCGTGGTTGGAGTAAGGGTGCTAGCTCATATAGCTCTTTGATCATCTTGTGGAGACAGATTCTTCTTTAAAGCAGACAAACCAACCTGTGGTATCCGTTAGGTGCCTCATATGCATTCCCAAATAACCCTCTTACTGTGTTTGTACTGTAAAAATTGAGAAGTAAGAGAAAAAATAATTGTTTTTAATTGCAATGATGAAAGCCCAGCAAGAGGTGACCTGTCTTGTACCTGGTGGAGCTTTAACGATGAGTTACGTTCCGAAATGAGTGCAGTGTTAGAGTGGGGGTACGTCCACCAGCCGTGACAAATCTGTGACAGGTTTAGGTAATGATGAGATGTATCACCAGCAGTGGTGTTCTGCGGGGATCACAGATCATCTTGCTGAGAACATGTTGCAGTCGCACTGGCTACCGGCAAAAGGCACGGCAGGGCCAGCGCAAAAATACAGACTTGCTCTTTGTAAACCCCCAAGCGGTGATGAATAAATACAGAGGAGCCCAGGCGTCACTGGAGGGAGGGGAGTTTTCTGAAATGCTATTGTTTCCCTGCGCTTTTACCAATTCCTCCTGCTCTCTTCAAGTTTAATTTCCATCTTTGGGGAAAAATACAGCAAATCTGCTTGTATCCATGCTGTTACTTACCTCAGTCAGTGACTAGGATAATAATCGAGACTGTAATTCAGCTTAAAGGATCTGTAGGTCTGTGTGCTGATAATGCTGTGCTGCAAAATGTTTGTCCGTGGTGGCAGACTGAGCTCACTGTTAGGGAGAGCTCCAGCTTCTGGTGTGTGTTGTTTCTTTAGCTGTAAATACCTGCTGACAGATTCCGGTATGCTGGCTGTCTTTCAAAACTGTATCGTCTTCCTCTGGCTCCTGGTACCTCGCCAAAACAATTGAAAATTTCTGCTTCCTAACTCTTTTCAAGAAATGTGTGATGCCAAGTATCTAAAATCTAGGATGTGTTCCTAAAAATGAATTTCTTAAGCCTGTCTTCAGTTAATAAGAGATAAAAAGAAGATGGGAGCAGGGGCTTGATGTAGCTATGTATGTCTGTTTTTCCTTCCTTCCTTCCCATCTCCCTTTCTGCTTTCCCTTTTCCTTTTGTCTTCGTTAACTGTACAGCTAGCCAAGGGAAATGGGGCTCCACAGCACAAAGCTAGCGTCTGAAAACGTTTTTCTTCTTCCCGCATGTTGTCTGCATGGCTAGGGCATGTGAAGATAAGCTTTAATATAACATCATGATATTGTTTTGTTTTATTTTTGTTAGTGCTAATCTGAAATTGGCTGAAATCTTACTGATATAATATTCTCTTTTCCTTTTCTCTCTCCTTTTGCTCATTGCTGCTTATTTTACAGTTTGAAATTTGGGTATGCTTTTCCTAAGTGCATAACAGAGATAAAATACAAGGGCTGACTTGCTGTGGAACAGCTTGTACTGCTAAGTCATGTTGGCACATTTATCGTTCAGTTATTCTCTGATTAAGAATACACTTCTAAGGCTTTATTACCTTTACTTCAGTGACTTATGACATGTTGTACCACATTTCTCTGCATTTCACCACTAAGTAACATTTTGCATCTGATTGTGGTTTTATGAAGTCAATGAGCCTTCAGCTGTAAATGAAGTCAATTCAGATTCAAGTTCTTAATGAACGCCCATTAACGATGTTCTGGAATGTGATAAACTTGAGCTGGCGAATTGTGTGGCAGCATTCCCTGATTGTCATTGCTTGCTTTAGAAATGAGTGTAACCCATATTTAAATAGAGAGCATTTATAAAGATGCCTGAAAGTGAAGCCATACTGAGAACTGTAGACTATTTGACGACATAGCTTTACCACAAGAATATGCTGGGTGGTATAAATCTGGCTGGTTCTTTTTTTGATCGTGTGCTTATAAACCATAGAACAAGCAATCTGTCTAGACTGGTAACACGTGACTGGTAACGTTTTCCTGCTAGTCCTGAGGAAGTAGGGGTCACTTATGAAAATAGAACAGTTTGTGGCCGTGTTTCTTTTAAATGCGTGTCGATTTGGAACACATTGTTACTTCACTAATACGCGGGAAGTTACAGTACAAAAATCCCTTGTTGACCTTCTTAAATTAATCTCTCCAGCATTAGTTATTTCCTTCTTTTCAGTAGGAAGACAGCAGAATTTCAATGTGTACAGTGTGTTTAAACGGCGAGATTGGTGCTCATCAAAAATTCATTGCAGTCTAAACTAGAATCAAATTGTCTTAAAAGGGAAGGTATTTCTGCCCTGGGGTACTGCTGTGTGTATCTGTGTGTGTGCGTACGCGTAACCGACTGCTGAGGAAACTGCTGTGCAGTAAGATACTAGCCCTAGATTTAACCCTCTGGAGTTTTTGCTGCTGTTTGAAGCCAAGCTGTCAGATCTTGGGAACTGTGTCTTTATTTTGTTTCAGGGAGGCTGTTTACTTTCCTCAACTGTTTTCTAACCGTTTGTCTCTATAGAAAGCCTTTGAAATGGTATATAAACACCCGTGCTCTCTGTACTTAGATAGAACATTGCCATTTTTGTCTCATAATCTTACAAGTCGAACTGCTTGCATTTGCTCCGTCGTAATCTTCAAAGATAACCATTTTAATCTGAACTGTAACTGGTACTGTGATATGTTTCAAGCAAAAAAATGTATCAAAGCACTGAACAAGGATTAAGATTTTTATTTTTTTATTATTTGTTGTTTTTGGTTCGCTTTTTTCATTGCCACCGGGTCCTATGCTTCAGTCAAACAAAATTTCAAATTGAAATGAGGAAATTAGATCTGCATAACCACTACATGTCTGTTGCAATCAGTGCATTTCTTTGTGGCATGACAAAAGTCCTTGGCTTTTAATTGTGTTGTGAATCATAATCTCATGGTCTGTGAGTATAAGCAGAGCTTGAAAATTTCCTATCGTGGTGGATGTGAATAGGAAGCTTTCAGAAGATGTGCCTTTGTTTCTGCAGAATGTAAGCTTCAGTAAACACAGAATACACTCCCAGTAAAATTCAGTATTTGCCATAGTTCATAGGGAAACTATGAAGACAGCTTATCCACAGCAAAACAGTTTCTTGTTGAATGGTGTTTTTCTTTGAACCAACATGTCTAGTGGTTGCTTTAAAGACAAACAACGTAGGGAATGTGGTGTATGTGTATGTATGTATTACTTCTAAATAGTTCTACAGACTGAAGATAAGATGGTAAAATTCAGAATCACCTTGTATTGGCCAAATTTGTATTGACACATACCAATGCACTCAGGCTTCAGTGCACAGAAGCTGTATTGTTACTGCTGGAACAGAGACTTTTTTCTTTTTATTCAGTTTTGCATGGTGCCCAACGTAGTGGGGTCCTAAAGCTTTAGCTGCTTTGGTAATATAAATAATAATTCTTCTTCAATGTACAATAACTTTGTGTGAGACCTATAAACAAAGCTCTGCACTTTTTTTTACTGTATTTTCCAATAGTGTAAATGACCTAAATCTAAATGAAAGGGCAGAATTATTTTGAAAACCATTTTTAAATCAACAGCAAAATCCCAACTTGCTTCTCTGTAAAAATACACTCATATAAACAGTCTTTAAAACTCAATTTTAAAGTTTCCATGGAGACCTAAGCTGCAGAAGTTGGCCGTATCATAAAACATGAATGTTTCTGGGAAAATAACATTTTCATGCACTTTGAAGTATTTGAGTTCAGCTCTACTAGTCTTAGGTTCTGCCTTTTATGCTGTCTGATAAAAAAGCTGCATAGCTGAGGATTGCACAAATGTTTTCAAATAATCACCATTAAAAAGTTTAAGTGTTTACATGTTCAGCCTGGATAGCTGGCATATAAAAAAATAAAGCATCCTCCAGACATAGGTCTTAAAAATTGTGCTCTTGAGTGTAACAGCATCCTGCGCTGTGCCAGCAAGAACACAGCCGGTTGCTTAAGGGCAATGATCATGCGCTGCCTAGCGTTGGTTAGACCATGCCAGTTTTGGGTCTTCCAGTACCAGACCAATATTAATGAACTGAAATTAGTTCAAACAGAAGGTCTTGCGCTGTTTATGGGCAGCTCCTGCCCTAGGAGGTCAGGTAGAGGCAGTGGAACTTGTTCAGGCTGGAGAAGAAGCAGTTTTGAGGGGAGCTAAGTCACCTGCCTGTACCTACAAGAAGGTCGATAACATCAATAGTGCATGGTGGGGTAGCGAGAGACAAGGGATCTAAGTTGAAGCAAGAGATGGTCCTTCTGGATATAAAGAAAAAATTGGGAATAGTCAGACACTGGAATGGGTTTTCCAGTGTGGCTGTGTGGTCTCCATAACTGAAGGTTTTCAAGACCCAACTGGCTAAAGCTCTGAGCAAGCTAATCTGACCTTATAGCTGACCCTGCTTTGAGCAGGAGTTTGGACCTAGAGGCCTTTTGAATGTGAACGATCGATGCAGATTTTCTACAAGGCAAATACTGGTGAAATAAAGATTTAATTGGTCTCTGTTGAGCTGGATCTTATCCAACATATTGCTAGTGACTTTCCAGCTGTAATTTGAGAAGTTGTGAATGGTATAGAGCAGTGGAAAAGCATGTTTAGCCTCTGGGATAAGCAGAAGAGGTGGATACAGCCAAGAAAAAAACCTGATTCCACTTTGGAAATTCTGTTTTTGATTTGAGCATTACAGGGTATCCACACTGAAATGCCTGGCCAGCTGGGACTGGGGTTGAGAGGATGAAGAGAAACATATATGACACTGCTGACTTCTTTGCTTTTCCCATTTTGCACATCTCTCACTGCACAAATAAGATTGTTACATTTCCTGTGAGGCCATATCTTGGAGAAAATTCTACAAAGCATGGAAAGTGTGTTTTTTCATAAGCTTTTCATGCATGAATTACCAAGTTTGCTCAGAGGTTATCCATAATGAACCCTATCAAAAAGGAATTTTTCAGAAAATAATTTCTCTTTCATTGGGGTCTTATGCCCTATTTTATTCTGAAGTAAGACTTCTCTGCATCTCCTCACTAGTGGTATTAGCACTTACATCAGATGCAGCATTTAGCACCCCACAGTAGATTGCAAAACAGAATTTCAAAAATGAAATTGGCCTTGGTGGCACTTCCAAGACTCTTCCAAGACTGCTAAAATTGGTGTACTCTAGTGAGAGATTTTGATAGGGTTAAGTACAAAGAATGTCCCCAGTGATCATCTTCCTATCTATGAAAAAGAATATTGGTTGAATGAAAGTGTGGCAATGTTGACATTTGTATAGCGAGAGTCAATACCAACATACTACATCTTTAATTTCAGTTCTAGAGATACACAATATCATTCTTCCAAATGACAATCAGTCTTCTATTTTGTGATGAGTTTTTAGTAATTTTATTAGATGATTAAGTAAATCACCACCCTTAAATAGTCTCTCCCCCCTTTTTTTTATTGATACAGTTGAGACTTTTAGAAAGAAATTATTTCATTTGTTTGTATCTTGAGGAAGCTTGCATCTAGAAAGATCAAAATGAGATCTGCTGTAGTGTTGTTCAACATATCTGTCATATTTGTTTTCTTACAGTGAAAGATTTTTTTTAAGACTGAATAGAAATGGTTTGCCAAAGTGTCCAGAGAAGCCTGAAAGACACTGTTCTCTCTTTGTGGTGAGTTCTTCCTATTCTCAATCTTTGTTGTGCTGAGTATTGAAAATAGAGGTTGGATTAAATTGTTATTCTGTAGTTTACTTGGAACTGGTCCCTAAGCTTTCACATTGTTGTGAGCATAACTCTAAAGGCTGGTTGAAGTGTATTGCTGAACTCCCACCTTGAATGTTTTCTGGTTGTATGTGGAACTCATCAAAACTTCCAAGTGGGCATAAGTACCATCCTTTCTCCCTGTAACAAAGACCAGTGAGTTTTCCTCCTTGTGCATTTTACACCCAAAAGATTCTTTGTGCAGCACACTCTGTACTTTCAGAATATTAGGAATTTTGCACAAATGTATCCCTGTTGTCAAGACACATAGTGAGTCTCTGGTGTCCTCCCACTGATTTTGCTGCATTACAGCATATTCTAGCCCATGATATTTCAGGACAGTTGTTTTGAGTGTGTGACCACCAATTTAAAATATTAAAGGTATAATTTGTTAATGCTGTATAAATGAACTCACTGCTCACTTATCACTTTCACTGGCAGTGAAAGCAGTGTGTAAAGATCTCTTTCAATGTCACGTGTTAATCTGGAGTCAGAAATAATGAGATTCTGATCTTGTGCAGGATTTGGGTAGCAGTGAACTCAGGAAGGACATCTATATCACTGTGCACATTATCCGAATAGGTAGGTATAATCGTCTGTGAGTAGAAATCTTAAATTTGTTACACATATGACAGTAAATAGAAGAAAACTGCTTTGGGTCAGCTTTGGGTTTTCTTAGATTAGCTAGGCCTTTGAATAATTTTTTGGAAAAGAAAATGACCAATATTTGGTGGAAAAAATGCTTTGAATTTCTCAACATTGTTTTGTGTCATTTTTAAGCGTACTGTTAACTGAGTTTAGATGCCGGATATTTTGTTACTATCACAAAACAAAATAAGTGTCAAGTATGAACTGTTAAAATGATGGAGTTGTCATTGGGAAGTCCATTCTTGTTCCAAAGAGTAATTTCAAGTATCCTTTGTTCATAGAAAAACTTGCCTGGAAAATGAATGTACCTAATTAGTATATAATGTCTGATGTACATCTGAAATTATTCAGATTAATTTTGTCTTCTTCCTGACCCCTTTAAAAAGGAGAAGAGGGAAAGAAGTGGAGAATGTGTCATGATAATTTTAATCGCTGATGCTATAGACAGAGATCAAGTCCTCTAGAAAAAAGTTGAAGAAAAGTGTATGTTTGTGTTAGGTATTTATTTTAAGAAGTTATCTTCTGGGCTGTACTGATGTGAAACAATAATCTTCGGGTCTGCTTCTGACCTCTTAGACATATTGTTTTCTTTGTAAATTGTCTCTGCAGTCGCATCAGTGCAGTACTAAATATAACTTTTGTTCCTATTTTTGAAAGATACTTTGGTTTGAAATATAGTCACTCTAACTTGTGCTGAGTTCAGAAACAACTTGTTACAAAGTAAACACTATTTTACAGCTTTGAGGAATAATTTTTCCTTGCATTTTCATGCTGGTTTAGTGTTTCGTATCAAAATACTGTGTTTTATTTTTATTGGAAAGAATTGGGAAAAGGTATGGTAAACTGACGTAATGTAAGTATATTTGGTAAGAATAAATGCTTTAAAGAAGAATGAGAAGTAGAATTTTTCCTATTGTATAGTTTTCAAATATATTCTCAGTCAAGTTTATAAATGAATGACTGAAATATTAAAAAGTTGAAATAAGATTTATATGCTGCATGGTGTGAAAATGAACAATTACGCTTCTAGCTGCTGTGATGCATAGGAACATTTGGAGGAGGCACTGCCCTGCAGCGACCACAACCACAGGCTTTTCTTGTCAGAAATTAAGTCTTGGTGGGAAAGATACATAGCTGCCAGTGCACAATTGAATAAAATGGTTAGAAAGAGGGCAGTTGCAAATGCCAGGAACACAGCAAGAAGGTTGATCAATTGTATTTAAATCAAATAGAAAAGGCTAGGAAAAATATTTTGTTTCAAATCTGTTTTCCTTGGCTGCCTTCTTTCTTTCCTTACCATAAACTGTACTTCTGCCCTTTGTCATCTTTCCTCCCCGCGTTTCATCTCTGCTTGATTTTTCTGCAACTGGTTGATTATCGCCTTGCTAGCCAGTTGCCTGCTTGGAGGCAGCATTTGATTACTAAATTGTAATGGCTCAGTCACAGCACCTCTCATATGAATCACGGGTAGCAACAACCGCAGTAAAATAATTCTTATTGGACAGAAAATGCTGAACACTCTGTCATGTCTGAGCTCTCAATTTAGTTTGGTGATGCCATGGGTGTGCTATCACTGGGTATCTGGAGGTGTTTGTTGAGTGGAGGTCATGAGAGGTTGAGCAGTACCTCTAGTCTGAGAACTTTCAAGATCATCACATATTTAGTGGGCTTCCTGTACCATTTGGTGTCCTAACGTAGTATAAGATGGACCAGATTCACAATGAGTATTCTCATTGAATTCTCATCATCTCATTCTCATCATCTGCTCAGACCTCTCACCTTACTGAGTTGAATTGCTCTCTGTCTGCCTCCTGTTGTTTTGAGAGAGACATTTCCATGGATTATGAAACATGTATTTTGTTTGACAGGACGAATGGGAGCTGGAGAAAAGAAAAACTCCTGCAACGTACAATACAGACGGCCCTTTGGCTGTGCAGTCCTCAGTATTGCAGATTTGCTGGCAGGAGATTCAAAGGATGACCTCGTCTTGAAAGTATACATGTAAGGAATGTTTTTTTCTTAAGTTTTAAAAGTATCTTAGAGTCAGTTTGCATCAGAAGCAGTGGTGTTAAATGCAGTGCGAGTAAATAGCTGTGGCTCCTTTCTGTTCCAAAAAAGTGTAGTAGCTAATTTTTATTTTTTTATTTTGGTCACGGTTTGGAAATTTTGGCTAGTTCTGCAGAATGTGTTTATAAAGTGGGATAGTATTAAAGATAAAGGTTACAGCCTTTTGGATCTTTGTGTATGTCTCAGCATTTTTCGCATCCTTGTAAGAGCTTCTGTAGCTCTCTATTTATGGCAACATGAAGTGCTTTCAGGACTTGTTTAAATGCCTTGTGCTGTCTAGGCAGCTAGAGGAAGTACTTTATAATTACAGAAAAAAACCAGGCAGAGTATCTTTTTGTGAAATGAAACAATTATATAATGGCAATAACAAAAGTGTAAAAGACAGTGCTGGAGAACGAAAAATTGGAAGTAGATTTTTAAATGAATGGTTGGTTAAATAATGGATTTGGGCTGATAGTAATTGGAGTAAAGTTCAATTTTCTAGTTGTAGCAACACAGTGCATGTAATTTCCTGCTGATCTTGGACATTATAGTGAGAACAGTTTTCTGGAGTGGTCTGTTCGAAGTGTGTAAACCTGGGGCTTGTATTGTCGTGCACATGAAGAAGTTCTGCCCCTCCCAGGGGCAGCACTAAAATCCTGAAGGCATGGAAGTCTTTCAGGCAGCCTTTCTCCTCTGCTCTGTATCCCTCTGTGCTGGATTAGAGCTGCTGTTATCAGTGCTGCAGAGAGGCAATTTAATGTGACAGTGGACGTGTGGGCTGGCTCTTATTTAGACTCCCAGGATGTTAAAGTCAAGTAAGTGTTTGCTGTTGGTTAACAAATTGCTAGGTGTTTCTGCCTATTATTGGTTTTTAGTCTTGCCTCTCTGTTTTAAAATAACAAAAACAATGGAAGAAGAAACATTGCTCAAAACCAGATTTGATGCCAAGACTAACTCCAGTCTAAACCACAAAAAGTAATCGTTAGAGCATGGTCAGTTTTTCCTTATGGAAAAGCAGCTATTTTCTAAATGTATACTGAAATGTAAATTGCCCTTTCACTGACTACCTCGTGGAGATCACGTCCTGTTTTTAATAACTTTGAAGTATAGCGTACAGCTTTTCTGTCTGCTAAGACCAGCTCTGACTCTCCCCTTGAGTGTCACAAGATAGATTTCTGTGTGGTTTCACGCTGAAGGATAGATCTATACAGATGATGAATTTGGTCACGGCTGAGTTCCTGAGCGTAATTGCTCATATCTTTCTCCCACCCTTTGCCACACGAAGCAGATATTTCCATGGTGCCTTTCTCATATAGTAAGAGCACTCCCACCTTTTCCATTGAGACAGACGTTTTCATGGGGTTTTATTCACTCCTATTGTGTTATTAGTTTTGTGAACCAAAGATGATTTCTTTACAAATACGTGGTAATACCGGTCTGAAAAACTTTTATTCCTATTTCAGAGTTAAGAAAGTTATCATTTTTCTAGGTGCAACACAGAGAGTGACTGGTATCAGATCCATGAAAATATCATTAAAAAGCTGAATGCACGTTACAACTTGACAGGCTCCAATGCAGGTGAGTAAATTGCCACCTTTCTGTTTCCATTCTTAGGGTTTTCTAAGTTTGCAAATGAAGTCTCTCCGTTCTAGAAGGATTAATGTCTATGAAAGAAATATGTTTTCACACAGAGGAAAATACTTGTATTGGATGAAAATGTATGATATTGCTGGTCATGTATATATTTCAGGAAAAAAGTCACTGGCTTTTCTTCAAGGATCTAAATAATTTAAACTTTTATTCTGTGCCAAGGAGTTACGGTTTGCTGTGGAGTTCTGTTCACACGTGGGGCTGATCAAATTGTTGATCCGCGTTGCCTGACATTTCTGCTTCACATTTTCTTCAAGAATACAAAATTATCCATTGCCATTGTATATTAAACTTCAGAAGAAAATTACCTGGGAGGTTTCAGTGTGATCTAGCTTCCTACTGATAGCTCTGCATTCCAGCTGAGCAAGATGCAGAGTTGATATTTAAGGACTTACCAATAGTCCTCCATAGTCAGCTGTATGTTACTTTAACTGTCATCAAATAAATTCAGAAACTTAAGAAACAGGAGGCAACTGACCTTTGTTATTGTGAGATGGTGGTTTGACACATGGGAAGTGTTGAATTTGCTTATTTATTTATTTTTAATACCACCTTACTAATATTTCTGAATGCTTTTATCAGGGGACATAATCAAACTTGAAATGAAACCTGAAATGGAAGCTTATGAGTCTACTATTCTATTCTATTGTCCTTGTATTCAAATATTAATTTATCCCTGTGAAACATTAATTAACTGCAATATGACTATAGAAAAATCTCATGAACTCATTTTCCAGGTTGTGCTGTAATTGTAATCCCTTTCATGTAGTAGACTTCACGCTTCTTTAACTTGATTTCAAGCATAATGATTATCTTGAAAATGTATGTTCAACAATCTTTAGTGGATAACCAAAAAGCACATGAAAGCTCGTGTTATTTATCAAGATTGAAGTTATGTATTTAACCATTTCTAATCCTACTATTTTCTCATATTGAATCTAGCCACATAAAATTAAAGTTTAGAATATCATGCATCTTACTGGACAATAAATATGAGAGTCATGTAGTGCAAATAAAAGAGCACATTACTGAGTAAGGATAATGTTGGGCGGCTTAAATATGTTAACGATATTCATGAAGAACAACTTATTCTTGGTCATTCTGGCTGTCCATGCATTACCTGCTTACTCTGTGATACATTGCTTATCCTATTTCATTCTCATGAAATAAGAGTTCACAGTTAAATACCCAGTTGTCCTAGGAGACATTGAACAAATATGGATGCTCTTAATTATATGAATATTCAACATGAAAGAGACATGTGGGATGTGTACTTTTTTCCAGGTTACAGGGGGCTGGACAGTAAAGCTAGCAAACCGAATACGAGTTACATTTTGAAAAGGGCTGTCAGGGGGAGGGAGGCAAAGAGCAGCACAGAATTCCAGTAGTGCATGTGAAGTTTGGAGAGGGAAAGAGGAAGTGAGCAGGAATGCCACTTTGAGTACTGAGCAACTAAAAGACAAACTGCAAAAGGTTATTTACATCGCACACATGAAATTTCTTCCTCTGTGACTGCTCAGCAGCCTGAAAAAGCACTTGCAAGGCTCTCACAGTACGTTCAGATACTTGTGCTGACACCTCATGGAAAATACTGTTGTTACACTACTTATTTTTCCTTTGCTGTTTTTTTTCTGTAATAGTATTGAATGGCTGGTTCTGAGCCTCATTAGCCTTGTCTGCCACCTTATAGTTGTCAAAAAAAGATAAAATCTTGCATTACAGAAGATACGGGTCGCTTCTCTCTTTTAGGAACCGTTGTAGGTGTGAGCCAAACATAGGAAAACTTGAATTTTTGGTTTATGTCGCACTTGCTCTCAGAAAGACTTAAGAAAGGAAACAGTGAAAAACAACAGCAAAGATGCTTCAGACTGTAGTCTGTCCTCTAGGCTTTTTCTCTCTTCAGGTTCTGTTCTGTAGTTTCTTTCAGCTCAGGAGATTTTCACACTAAGTCGTTAGTTTTCACAAATTGTTATCTCCCACTGCTGAAGTAGTTTATCAGATAATTCATAATGTTCTTCAGCAAAAAAAAATAATCCTTACAGTTTTCTGGGGAAAACTAAAACGGAACTCAGTACATATTTTTACTGTCTCGCATGTAAAGAAACCCATTTTGCCAGACTGTAGCATTTGTATTTAGCATTCAAACCCCAACTCCCCCAAAAAAGTCGGTTTTTTGCTTCAACTCATGATAGTTCTTAAGTACAGAATCCTCTTGCATCTTATTCTAGACTTGTGTCTAAAACAGAGCAAATAAAGGCAAATGACCATCACTTCTTAGTGTTACTTAATGTAAAGTCCGTCCCCTTTCCTCTTCTCTGTGGATGCAGGAATGGAAGGACTCAGTCTCATGGATAATTTGGCATCATTTTGCCAGAGTGGGAACTGGAATGTGTTTTCTGCATGAATTTCCAGCCTGACAGAGACCAGAGTAGCAGGTAGTGGATCAAATTCTTATTCACCACTAGTCTTTGCAGTTGGTGTTGGATATTAACTTACTGGAAAACACCTGATTGCCTAGTGTAGGAGATCATTAATGCAAAGGCCAAGTTGTACAGCCTTTGCTCCATTTAATGGCATTATTTCTTACATTGAGTTTATAATATTTGTAGAATAAGTACTATTAGATCTAGTTGATTTCAGAATCATTAAACAAGCCAAGTTTCAGTAATATCTGGGGTGGAGCTGGCTGTAAAAACTATTTTTCCTATAATTTTATTCCTTAGAATTAGAAGCCAATTACTTTGGTTTAAAATGCAAAAATCTGTGGAAAATTAATATTGCTGCATAGAGGTCACACCTAATTACCTCAGTCTTCCAAGGAAAATAACATGTTTCTATTTCTGTGTCTGTATAACCAGAGATCAGTGAAATGTATACTACAGATACAGAGAACAGTTACTGGCTTCACTCAAATCATATAAAATCCTCCTTTATCCCCTTATGATATATTTTAGATAGTGAAGCCTAGCCAAAGCCTTTGCTTTCGTATCAAAGCTTGCGCTTCTGTTAAATGTCAAAATATCTTCGTAGGGGTTGCAGTGTGGATCACAGTTGCAGATCTTACTCTTTGGGTGTGACTGTGAAAATATTCTGCAGGCCTTTCTTGGGACTACAGTAAATGGATAGTATTGGATGTGGGCTGCTTTTCTCTTTAATAAAGCACTAAAGCGCAAAGTGCCTTGTAAACTGTTATTGATCATGTAATAGCTGCTTCATTTGCCCACAGGATTACTGTGCCATGTGTGAACCTGTTGATTTTTAAAAAGTGTGTTTTAAAAGTGTGGTTTAGGGCAAGGGACAAGACAGCAAGGCCAAATCTGGTTGTCATTAAACCTGGTTCTATACAAAAATAAACAAAAATCATAGAATGCTACTCCAATTGTACATACTTACGCAGCATCATAGATTTCTTATTTTGTTCTGGTTTTTAGTAAAAATTTATCATGTGCAACTTTATATCCTTGCTTATAGCACTATTTCTTTTCTTTTTTCCCCAGTTCTTTAGTCTTTCAAAATTTGAAACGTATTTTTTTTAATACAGCACATGATGATGGAAGGAATGTCTAGTAATTGGGGCAGTGCTTTCTGTCTAGTGAACTGGACCAGTGCTTTGGGATCTGAAGATAGAGGGTTCTTGTCCACAAAAATTACTCACTTGTGGATGTGAACAAGTTACACAGTTAAATAGTGATGCTTCTTACTGTAATCCCTACTTAAACATCATCAACATCTTCAAAGTACCTCTTTAGGCACAAGATCTTCCTGTAGGTACCTGAAGCTAAGGTGACTTTCACTCCTTGAAGTTGAGAACCAGGTGGGGAGCTGGATGCATCCAGGACACTTGCACCATCACAATACGGGGAGCTAGATTTAGCTGCTGGGGCACTAAGGTTGGAGATCATTGTTGTGACTCTCATGCCCATACTATTTCAAGGAATACATAAATATTCTCTATTTACTTCAGTGTTTGAGACATTCTTCAAAGACAGAAAAAGTCTTTGTTCAGACTCTGATTTGGAAAGGGATTTTCAGTCTGTCTCGTGTCCCAGGTGAGCATGCTAATCACTTGGCTTCTCAGACTTCCCTGCAGCAACTATTCAACTTTGTATACAATTAGAAAATATGTATTATACCGTGGGGAAAGTTAAAGCGCCTCTAAATCCTGCTGAATAGCACATGATTTTCCTAAGTGTGATCTGTATTCGTGCCCTTTTCGCAAATCCTATAGAGGAGGGATTTAAACCTTGGTCTCGTGTTACGTGTGAATATTTCCCCCTGCCATGAGTTATCTTATAAAAAGCATATTAAAAACACGATGAAAAATGCGCTACGACTTCCTCCTTCTTCACCCTCCTTTGAGAAAAAAGCCTGGATAACTTAGATTTAAGGGCATGCAAGACATTTCTTTTTGCTCCACTTTTTGCTTTGGGTTCCTAACATTCTCATGTGTAAACTCCTGTGTAAGTGCGGATTTAGATTCCCTTGTAACAAGTCTTGAAAAGCTGCATGTGCCTGCTGCTGTAATTTGTGAGATCTGAGACAAGGAGGCACATGCTTTCCAGTTGTTAGAGCAAAGCAGGTGAAAATCCTTTCAAATCCTATAGAGATTAAGTTACTGGGGTAAGATTATAAACATGCCGAGCTGCTGCGTAGCTTTAGACACTTGCGTGGATTCCACAAAAACAGTAAATGCAGTGGGAAGTTCTTGTCCTGTGCCATTGTCTTGGAATGCTCTGATGAACTAGACAAGAGTGATGTACCCTAATTACATGTTTACTGGAGGCAGCGTGGTGTATTCTGTGGCAGCAATGCCAAACTCACATTGCAATTCCACTGGAAACACTGTTAATTATACATTAACTGTAATTGATGGGAAGGCCTTAAACATCACAGAAAGCATTCAAAATGGTGGGATTTCTCTTGCTACTCTTGGCTCAAGCGTAATTTCTTCTTTTTTTTTTTTTTATATCTAGTGGCAGTGTTAATTTTTAGCTGTTACATAGGGGGTCAAAATACAGCTCATGAAAAATCTAAATAAATCATATCTTCTTGCACAGAATTTAGGTCATAAAAAGAGTAAAATCAGAAATTACTATATTCTATCAGTAGTTGGCAGGAACATGAATTTTTAAATATGGTGGAGGCAAGACCTGAACTGGGAGGCTGTTTTTAAGACAAATCTAGGTTGGGTTTGTTTTGTAAAAGATTGTCTTAAGTCTGTCATCCACAAACTGTTAGTTGCTTTCTTTAAAAGAGGAAGATGCACAAGTGCGTTTTTCAAATGTGTGGTTTACTGCCTGTAATAAATTCAAACTTATTTCCATGTACCTGTGCAAAAATCTGCAGGCAGAGAGAGTGATCCACAGTGATGCTGCCTAACGAAAGGAGGCTGGTCGATAAATGGGCAAATGCATAATGCCCCGATTGAAGCGTGGAGGACTTGAAGGCCATATTGTTGACAGATGTTTGCCAAGAATCCCATCATGAGGAAGGACAAACTGACATATTAGGGGGGAAATTATTCATAAAATCATACAGAAAGTTAGGTTGGAAGGGTCCTCAGGAGGTTGTGTGTTCCAGCACCTGTTCAAAGATGAACCAACTTCAAAGTGGGATCTAACTTTTTTGAAGTTCAGTGAGGTTGCTCATTCAAAGGCAAATTTTGTCACACTGCTGTCATTTTAATTCAACCAGACCAAAGTAAGTTTCATAAAGCAAACATCCTTAGTTTTAGGGAACTATTGTTCCCTCCTATGTGGTGAGTTTTTTTTCCGCAGGGTACACATCAGTTGGCACTAAATCTCAGTCTCGCTCAGTGATCGCATAAGGCTCGGTCAGAGAAGGCAGAGACACACCACCCCAATGCACAAACTCATCTGACAAAAACGCAAATCGTGAGACAAGTATGGCAGCAGAGGCAGTTGGATAAAAACAGGGGTCTGTGTTTTGGGGCAGTGTATGTCTTCCCATGCTTATTTTCCTGCATTCAGCAGCCTCTTGGCACTCTAATTAATATATTTTCTCCATGGTTACAAATACTGAGAAATTAAAAAAATAAAACCAGGTGAAAAACAATTTGTTTCTTCTCCAATTCAGAAAAAGTAAGCTTTGTTTTGCAAATTCCTTGATTTGGAGGGGGAAGCCTGTTAGAGTCATTACCTCGTAGTGGAGAAACTGCTGAGGCCCCATGAAGCGAGAAAACTGAGAGGCATCATTTTCCCCCACTTTGTATGATAAAAAGCTACAAGAGATCAAACAGAAGAGGGAATTGGTAGCTCAGTGTAAGTTGTCAGAGTGCAGTGTTACTAGGAGCAGAGTTGTGGTAACTTACAGTATTTTCTAGATACAAGAAAGTAGTGTGACTATGTTTGCATGACACTGCCCCAGCAGTTCACAGCATTACCCCACTCTGAGTTGCTGCAAGGATAGCTTCTTCCTGTGAATCGGCATGAGAAATGTCAGATAGAAAGAAAACGGGCGTTCCCTGCTGATATAATAGCAGGTGCGGGTGTTAGCCACAAAAAGGTGTAGGCTCGCAGTAGAGAGCTGAGTGGAGCGATGGCTAGTGGAAAATGAGGAGGAATGAGAGCAGGAGTGGTGATGTGTACTTGACAGAGAAGATAGAATGAGGTACTGAACTTTTGGATAACTCCTGGTCATATGATTAATGACAGAAGTTCTCTGCTGTTTGTCGTTTCTCAGCAGGGTTAACCGATGTCACTGGTGCTCTGAAATGCATCTTCTATCTACATCTCACTAACATTTAAACAGCAAGTGCATGTGTTTAATTACTCTAATTCTACGGCAATTTATTGATCTGTCGGTTTTAATCTGTTACGTTTTGTGACAAGGAGATTGTGCGTAGTCCGATTTGCTGTGTTTAAGGATTAGCTGTGACTGAAGGCTGCTATTTGAAATACATTTAAAATAAGAATAGTGCTCATGTGCTTCACTTAAGTATACAATGAAATAAGGCATTCCTTCTTGTTCTCAACAAATGCTAAAACTGAAAGGTTAAATGTATAGAGAATTTTGCACGTAAATTGTTGTTTAAGATCATTTGGCCCTAAATGACAGCTTTGACATAAAAAAAAAAGACAGTTTTAGAGCAGGTTTTTAGACAAAGATTTGTAGAACTTTATTTTTTCAAGTACCTTTTCCAGGGTGGATGATATTGCTCAGCAATCTAATGTAAAGACCTTTTCCCAAATTCAGGAGTAACCAAATCTTTAAAACTTGTAGCCTAATCTAGCATGTAATATATTATGTAATATATATCCAGCCTCAAAAGATATTAATCCTTAAAGATGGCGGACTTACAGACCAGTCAGATGTAATTTTGTACATTTTTACAGGAGTTCAAGCTTGGGTTGTTGTCTGTGAAAGTTGTAGCTTTACCATAAGGACTTCAAAAATCAAGTTCAATATAGTTTCTTAGTGTAGTTATCTAAGTGTCCTTCATATAGCATGACCTGTAGACTGTGCTGGAGATGAGGGCTCTAATAAAGTTAAATTCATACTGTGCTCTGTGGTGTTGCTAAAAGAATGAAAAATGCTGTTGTGATACATCTTATATCCAGGAAGAAGCTGTGACTTGCTGTTCCTCTCAGTAATGTGATTATGGAATTGTAGAATCGTTTTGCTTCAAAAAGACCTTTAAAATTCAGTCCAACTGTAAGCCTAACTCTGCCAAGTCCAACCACTAAACCATGTCCCTAAGCACCACATCTACACATGCTTTAAATACCTCCAGGGACGGTGACTGAACTACTTCCCTGGGCAGCCTGTTCCAGTGCTGGACAACCCTTTGGGTAAAGAAATTGTTCCTAATATCTGATCTAAACCTCCCCTGGAGTAATTTGAGACCATTTCCTCTTGTATTATCACTTGTTGCTTGGGAAAGGAAACCAAACCCCACCTGGCTACAACCTCCTTTCAGGTAGTTCAGGCAGAGAGTGATAAGGTCTCCCCTGAGCCTCCTCTTCTCCAGACTAAACAACCCCAGTTCCCTCAGCCACTCCTCAAAAGACTTGGGCTCCAGACCCTTCGCCAGCTTTGTTGCCCTTCTCTGGACACGCTCCAGGGCCTCGATGTCTTTCTTGTAGTGAATGGCCCAAAACTGGACACAGTACTGAAGCTGCAGCCTCACCAGAGCTGAGTACAGGGGCATGTTCACTTCCTTAGTCCTCCTGGACACGCTATTTCTGCATGTGATTGAAATGGCCCCCAGTTTAAACCGGGAAATTCATAGTCAAGGCTAAATAATGAGAACAGCTGGCTCATATTTCCATCTTAGAGTTGGGTTATGTCTCAGCAGTGAGTTTTTTATAACCCTTTTCCAAAAATTTGTTCTGGTTGTTACTATTAAATTGTATTGTTGACTTCCTTTGCTTTATCTACTGAAAGGATAAAAAGACTACTTCAAATGATAAGTTATAGAATATATATGCATGATTTTAACTCCTTCAAGGGTTATATTTACAAGTTAATTACAAATGTTACCTGGACTTTTATGTTGGTGGGGATTTGTTTTTAACACTTTCTTTAGGTCCCAGTTAAACACTGATCATTTCTTTATTTGAATCAAGACACAGAATTGGAATACAAGTAGCTAAATTTCTAATACAATGACGTGAAAGCTGGTTGCATTGCAGAGCTGCACTTCATGAAGTAGAAAATAACAGGTGTTTCCCTGGAACCTTTTGTCTGTTATTTTCACTAGAAGCAATATAAAAGACTTATAATTGTAAAATTGTGTGTTTTGTGCACGGCCTAATATCCTCAGTTAACAAAAGAGTGTGTAAAAATGTAATTTAAAAAATTTTCAACAAGATAATTCACCTCTGTAATATAACGATATCATATATATAACATGCTGTGTGTATTGTTGATAGAAAGAGGCATCAGTGGGCTTACTAAAGGAAAAACTGGGTAAATTATTTCTGAGATCTTTATTGTCTGCATAAGGAGGTTAGACGAGATGCTTACAATAGTCATTTAGTGTTCTGGTCCCTTGATCCTATGGTGATTCTGGCAAGAAATACTTAAGGCTCTACCACCTCCCCTGGTAAGAAATTCCAAGCCAGTTTTCTTGTGATAATATAATGCCATTTGCATTTAAGTGTTTATGTTCAATGTGAAAAAGAAAAAAACCCACCCAACTTTCCACACTTGAGAGCACTTCTGACAAAAGCCTTAGGTGTACAAGAGCTCATTTAATTCATGAGCTCCAAGAAAGTTGTCAAATATATTTGCAAAGGCTGGTTTTCTTGCATTCTGTTTACTGAGCTAAAACCCAGAATTTAAAGCAGAGGGAAAGAGAAAGAGTTTGGAGTTTCCTTTGATGATTCAAAGTAATCACAATCAAGTCTTTAACAAGGCCGGTGAGGATTGAATCTACCTCCCCCTTTTTTTTCTCTCTGTTCCCAGACTGTAATTTGTGGGGTTTACTACATGGATTTTACTGTGGCCAAATTGTACAAGATTTATACACTTATTTTTCCCAGATCACATTAAACAATACATCATTTGTTTGCCAATAACAATGTGGAAATCTACTGGTTTCATCTTTGCAGTGCTAATTCAGACACTTTAAACACTACCAGAAATGGGAAGACCTGTATGCTTTCAGAACACTTTTAATACCCTTAGGCAGCTTTATTTGGACAGATGCCTTATTTTATTACCTTTCTTAAAATACAAACAGTGCTGAATAGCATTCTGTCTGAGGGTTTTTTCCTATCAGCTTCCTGAGCAGCTGCTAGGCATTTTCTTCTTAATATGATCTAGGATTCTCTGCTGCCAGTAGATAGAAGCTGAATGTAAATGCTTTCCCCTCCCCCAGAAACTCAAATGCAAATAAGTGGTCTGTAAGCATAGTGAACAGTTGCCTTTTGTCATAACTAAATGCAGAAATGGATAATGCAGTATAAAAGCTGTTTTAAGGTAAAATGAGAGATCTATCAAAAATCTGGAATGCTTATTCCAGACAGGCTACTACCTGTCAATTATCTGTGTTCACTTTCATCTGAATGATAAAAATAATCTCTGCTGAACTATGGTACAAGTTTATTGTGAGAAATTTCATGTGCTTGCAAAAGAAATAAAAGCAGATCTGTTTGCATTCCCACAGAGTTTTGTCGTAATATTTTCAGAACTGGAGTAAATAAAGAATAATAGCTAACACTAGATGTTTTAATTACCACTAGGGAGGTAATTGAAATTTTTTTCTGAGGGGACAAAGCTACACTAGTACCTAATTAAAGAAAATGTGCCAGTCCTTCAGAGACTGGATAATCATTTTCATTGTTATGTTTGAGCTCCTAATGTTCTAGAAACAGAAAATTTATAGTTACAAAGTTTTGGATGGATTCTAGGTCTGATAGATGGTGTAATGATCATATCAGCCACAGTCAAATGCAATGTATGGTGGTGTGTTGCAGTTTTCTGTTTTGCTTTGTCTGTGGACAGCTGTTCCATCAGGAATGCTCTAATTTTTTTCTAAAGCTGGTAATTTGAATGTCTAGTGAATGAGAAAGAACTGATGTTGACATACATCATCAGAGTGGAATAAATTAAAACTAGAGGATATTACCTTTGTTATATGACAGAAAAGATGTTCATGTTTCCATAGGAGACATGTTAATTCATTAACTGTCTATCTCCGCATACAAAAGGAATATCTCTGCATTCTTTTGCATTCCTTTTTCTCGAGTGTCTTCTCCATCTCTCCCAGACTGGCTGCTGACAAAATTCTTTGGAAGCCTGCTCCACCTTGACCCTGCCTCATTAGTGTCTGGTGATTAAAACTTCCTTTCTAGGAGCAGTAATGTTTCTGCCCCACCCATTCATTTCTTCTCCACAGAGATAGCTTTCATCACTTTCACACTGAGCTCGGTGGCTTTCTGGCCATTATGGTATGCAAAATTCTGGTTTCATTTTGATTAGGAAAGTCGTGTCTTAAACTATTCGGTTTCTCTTCATTCCACTTTGTTTTGCAATGTGTCTGAGGGAGTTCCTCTTCACTTGCATAAATATGGGATTTCTGTGGCTTGTAACTGGCCACAGGCTTGGTGTTTAGCTGACAAGACAGTCCTCGTTACCTGTCTGGCTTTGGCTGGCTGGATTTGTCTCAACCTGCCTGGAGATTTGTTCTGGCTTGTAAAAGCATTTATCTAATAACAAACTAATAAATTATATTGACTTTATTTTAGCTCTTGCGTAGCTTTGTACAATTGTGTGGTGTAACCCACTTTGGTATATATGCTTTGTATTTAAATAGATAGTTATAACATGTAGTTACTCTGTGTAGAGTTAGCTATCTATAACCCTAGACTAAAATGTAATGTAGAAGAAACACGTGTCCAGCTACAGGCTGGGTGGAGAATGGATCGAGAGCAGCCCTGGGGAGAAGGACCTGGGGGTGCTGGCTGATGAAAAGCTCAACATGAGCCGGCAGTGTGCGCTGGCGGCCCAGACAGCCAACCGTGTCCTGGGCTGCATCAGAAACAGTGTGGCCAGCAGGGCGATGGAGGGGATTCTGCTCCTCTACTCCACTCTTGTGCGACCCCACCTGCAGTGCTGTGTCCAGCTCTGGGGTCCCCAGTACAGGAAAGACATGGAGCTGCTGGAGCGAGTCCAGAGGAGGGCCACAAAGTTGATCAGAGGGCTGGAGCACCTCTCCTATGAGGATGGGCTGAGGGAGTTGGGGTTGTTCAGCCTGGACACGAGAAGGCTTCGGGGAGACCTAATTGCAGCCTACCAATACCTAAAGGAGGCCTACAGAAAAGCTGGAGGGGGGCTGTTTACAAGGGCAGGGAGTGATAGGACAATGGGGAATGGCCTTAAACTAAAACAGGAGAGATTTAGATCAGGCAATTAGGAAGAAATTCTTTACTGTGAGGGTGGTGAGGCACTGGCACAGGGTGGCCAGAGAAGCTGTGGATGCCCCATCCCTAGAAGTGTTCAAGGCCAGGTTGGATGGGGCTTTGGGCAACCTGGTCTAGTGTAGGGTGTCCCTGCCCATGGCAGAGGGGCTGGAACTAGATGATCCTTGTGGTCCCTTCAAGCTCAAACCATTCTAGGATCTATAACTGAGGCCTTAAAAGTACTGTCATGGGATGATACTAGAGGCCCCAAACCTATCAAAAACGCACTGGTGCCCAATTAGTCGTCATCAAATAGTGTGACCTAGAGAGCAGAATAAAACCAGTTTTTGAGGAAACAAAGAGAACAAAGAACAGATATGTGGCATATATATGGTGAATGAAGATGTAATTTGGACTTGCAGACCAGTGAAGAAATAACAAGGGGTAAAGCACATTAACCAACAGAAAAATTACTCTGAGAGGAGCCTTGAGAACGAACAAGTAACATCTTACTCCTCATCGCAGAAGACTTGGGATGCTGATAGCTTGGTCACCATACCCTACCTTCCCAGGTTGAAACCATTGACCTTAAGACCCCAGAGGGGCAGTGGAAGGATGAGCAAGGGGGAGATACTGTGTATTTGTGTGTATACATGTCATTTTAACAGATTTTCTTTCAAGTGTGTTAGTAGCATTGTAAATGGATCAATAATAACTCTCCAGACTGTTATAATTTTCATTAGGACTAGAAATAAGTTGCTAACTTTTCCTATACAGTGTGTTCCTTTTGCCCACTACTGAATATAAAAATCAGTGGAAATTCAAGGAACCTACTCCGTACTTAGTGTATCACACCTCAGTAACAGTATGAATCTTCTGATTTTAGGTTCTTAATGCAGGGGAGGGCTTAGTTTCCTTGCAAAATTGGTGGAGCTTTGAGAGAGCCATCAGAACACTTCACTGGGGATCACCTTCTTTTCCTTGATTATATAAAGTCCATCTGCTCCTAACTGTAGCATTTTTACCGGATTTATCAGTTTGCTGCTTCCCTTCCTGTGAATTCTCTTTTCATTTGGCAGCTGGATCCTCAGTGGCAACTTGTGTTAACTTGAAACCTGGGTTTTTGGAGGTTCTTCAGACTTCTTTCCTTGTGCATATTTGCTTTGTTTCCACTCTGGTTTAGTTTCACTCTTTCCTGTTGTACTGGACTGTTTACACCGTGTAATATTTTGAAGTAACTTTGCTATCTTTAGTCCAATATTCTTCATTATTCTGAGGAGTTGGGGGATGCATACCATTTAAATTCCAAAGATGTATTTAAACTACTGGTAAAATTACTAAGCCATGTTTTAAGTGTATTCACTGTGAGATTTTCTTGATGCTTTTAGGTACAAAAAGCTGACTTTTCATTTTCTAACAATGAATTCTGTGAAATACAGAGCACTAATGCTTTTCTTGCCTTGCATGAGCAAGTACTTCACATCCTTGACAGGCAGCTTATTTCTCAAGTTAAAATTATTTTGCCATTAATGACAGTAAATTGGACATTTATCTGATTTTTGAGCTAAATAAAATTCTTCAAGGAAATATACGAAATTTGTAACCAAAGAAAACTGTAGGATTAATTGGATTTGAGGTCTGTGACTTTTGTTTAGAAAACACAATAACTTTACTCAACGCCAGGCGGTGTACAGTATCTGATTAACGCTGTTGTGGTTGATGTGATCTGGAGCAATGGCAAATTTTTTTTTTAGGTTTCCAAGGAAACAGTGCAATAGGGGCATGTGAGGGTATGAATATACATATGTATGTATAACAGTTTCTTAAAATATCAAAGAAACAAGATTGGAGGTGGGCTAAATACCAGTATTTGTAAGTGAGCTATACCCAGCCTAGCTCTTCCCATCCAGCAATGAAAAACTTTTCACCTGCTCTAACAGAGTCTAAATTTTGCCTGTGTGACTTCTTACCAACCTCCTGTACCATCAGCTGGCCACAGTGTGGTTTGTTTTCTCATCTACACCGATAATAATTGTCATTACTTCCTAAAAGTTATTATCTGGAAAATCACAGAACAAATTCCCATTACCAAAATAATTAGTGTCCATGGCATTAAATAAAGTCCTTAAAATAAAGCAGACTTCACTGAATGTTTTTCCTGGTTATAGATGCTTATGTACTCAGTTGGAAAAGTGTAGGTGAGCTGTTTTTCAGAAGAGAATGGAAGTCTGGTGAGAGTATCACATTCTCTGGAGCTGCCAAAATAAAAAAATGTAAGTGTAGTTAAGTGGAGAAAGATAAAAGTTGTCATGCTAGTTAGTTCTCTGATCCCTTTAGTGCAGTAACCTGAACTGGCAGTACTTAGTACAGATTTTTCAAGCTCTGATTTAAGAACCATCAAACTTCAAGTAATTTTATTCAGTTAAATAGTAACACAGTTGTAGGGAAAATTTCTTCCAAAGCCCAAAGGACCAACGACCCTGTTGTTCAGTCTGTGTGTACGTGTTATCTACTTAAGCTTAATCTCAAGTTAGTTATGACTCAGAAGAGTTGTCTGTTTATCTCAAGTTGTTCAGTGTATGTGAAGAGTTTGCTCTTATCTTCTTGCTTTGTGTGTTGACATGTGATACACTGCAGTAATGTTGAAGGTCAGGGAAGATTAATCTTTACAAGCAGTATCATCCTGACACTTGCCTCAGTGATTATATTTGAAATAACCAAAAGGCGTGCCTGTTGGTTTTGTTAATCTTGGCTGTAATGAAGTGTGCGGTTTGCAATTTATTTGTATCCTGCAGATATAGTAGATGAAGTTGTTCTTCCTTGGTTCTAGAGGAATAAATATTGGAAAATGATTATATAGCCACTCTTGCATATTGCACATCTTATAGCAAACACAGAAAAGAGCATGATTGATTAAATCTGACGAATATTGAAAAAAAAAAGTTGTCATTTCAGTCATTATTAAATTACTGTGCCTAACTAAAAAATATTGATTATGCTATATTGGTTTATTAGAGTTTGTTTCTTCAGATTTTAATAAATTGTATAACTTTGTATCAGATTAAGTGAATTGTAATAAGACTTCCACATTTCTCCCATAGATAGGGACCATTGTGTCTGCACCTTTTCTTGCCGTACTGATGGCAGCAGCATTGTGTTGAAGGAAGTGAAAAATCAAAATGGTAGCAAATATTGCTGGTCAATGTTTCTCTAAATTGACATTTTTCTAATTCTTTTTCCGGTTAAGGCCTCAGTCCATCCCTATTGAGAGAATTTTGATCCGACATGTCATTGTAGTTCACTTATACATCAGTAACAATTTGCTAATGCTTTTTCATGGGTTTTCAAGTCTCTTATTGATTTCTGGATGTTGGTGCCCCTCCTAAATACATTAAAAAAATGAAGTGGGTTGGCTCGGTATTACTGAACTTCCTCTGAATTTTGAGTTGTCAGCAATGCAAGTATGTACAATTTTTAAGAAGTAGTGATGTCCATAATCTGTTTGAATGTCTTATTTTTTTTCTTGTTTTTTTTTCTCTTAATTTTCAGGTCTGGCAGTTTCTCTTCAGTTGCTTCATGGAGACATAGAACAAATTAGGAGGGAGTATACGTCCATGTTTACCCATGGAGTATCCATAACAAGGAAACTAGGATTTTCCAATATTATAATGCCTGGTAAGTTAAAAAGGAAAAAAACTCTCAATAAGTAGCAAAAGAAAGAACTGATGAGAAATTACTTAGTTTTCAGCTGCTTTCCAAATAAATACTGTAGTCTAAAACTTCTTAAACTTTTCCAGATGCTTTTATGATAACTTTTTTTCATATAGTTATAAGAATACTGTGTCCCAGTGGCCCCACTGCACTATACATTGTGTAGTTACTATCCAATGTCAAAGGGGCATACAACCATAGCAACCTTTTTTGAGAGACGGAACCCCACTTCATAGAAGTGAAGATGACTGAATGCAAGACTGCTGAGCTCTATGCAGAGAAAGGGTAACCAGAAGAACACTGCATTCATAGGATCTGGTAGCTTTCTAAATAACAATTCACAGAATTTCACTGGTACTGTGCAGCTTCTGGTTTTACCAGGTTTGCATCTCGAATACTGGAAATGAAGATATTGGAAATGGATAATAACAGGGATGCAGAGAGTTTATTTTGATTATATTGTATGACAAAACATGCAAATACTTAAACAGATGCCAGGGAAGGTAGAAAGTTTGTGTCAATATGAATGTGAAGAAGAAAATGCAGGAAGAAGATCACAGTAATATCTGTAGTTGCATCCCTGAAATGGAAGTTTTAACAAGTTTTGATGGGTTGCTGGAAATTATAAGGCAAAGTCATTTCAAAGGAAAAGCATACTTGCAAGCAGCCTAGTTTGGCACGATTATGGCATTGTGTTGTTGCTGAGAAATGTTGCAGGGAAGAGCTCACGTCTTGGTTTCAGCTGAGTCCACACACAATGCCTTGACTCTCGCAAATGTAAATCGTCCTCATGACTGGCAGATTTTTTATAGAGACTACCCCCTTCTTATAAAGATCTGTCTTTGCAATCCTATATACCTAAATGAGAAGTAAACGAAGGTTCGGAGGCAAGAATAAATAAGCTTCGATGCTTCACTAATCAAGGAGGTCTTAAACAGGCATTTAATGCTCAGTAATGAGACTCAGCTTTAGCTGTGGGCATGTATTTCTCTTGAACTCTGCCTGAAACTTGACAACTGAGAATTCACTGCTGTGTTCTTACTGCCAATTAAACATCTGTCCTTCTGCATCCTTGATCAGTACTGCTAATCACTTAATACGTGCACAGAACACAAGTTAATAAAACAGTTTAGCATTATTGTGAAAATACTCTGCTGGTGTGACTGCAGTGTTTAGAACAATAAAATGCCTGAGTCACATGCCATTTAATTTGAACATAGATTATATATGTATGTTTAATGGAAGCATTCAGTTGAAATCTTATGGCTTATTAACTAGGGTTTATTTGTTGTATTACCGTTGGATTTGTAATTTGAATCAACTAAGTATTGTAGATTATATGGCTGATAACAGTGGAAGCAGTTTTACTGAGCACACCTCAACTCCCGTTAAGAAACTTTCCTCCATTTATCTATGATTTAGTGACCTTCTGCTCTGTGCTGTCATATTTTCAAAGTTCTATAAACAGCTCTCGTATCCCCTTACTTTCCAGTTGTGAAATAGTGTGATGTACTAAACTGCAAAAAGCATGTTATAGCAGAGTACTGCTGTAGTAAGCAGCTGCTGGAGGAGTTTCTCAACTCAGTTTCAAAGAATTACACACACTCAGTTTGTCCCTTTTGTAGTTAAAAAATAATATATGGGTGCTGGTATTCTGCTTTCTCAGTCCAAATGTGCACATACTTCAATTTAGAAAATGTACAACTTTCATTCTGTGTTTACTGGCATAGAAGAGATTGCTCCTAAAGAGAAATAATCATCTCACTCCTGCAATGCCAAGTTCCAAGGGCCAACCAGAGCAGCATGCCCTAGGCACTGAAATGCCCGCAGGAACCTGGCCTTTGAAATGCTTTTTTCTTTTAAAGCTCCCCTTTCATTTTGTTTCTCTTCTAGTGTCTTTTTTCAGAGATAAATTAGGGAACTTCATCTTTTGCCACTGGAAATGGTCATTAATTAGATCTAATTTTATATTTTTGTTGAAAGTATGTATGTTACTGTGGCTAATTAGTACTTAGGTTAGGGTTCTGAACCAGACTCTTGAATTATTCAATAAGAAATACTTCATGCTGCTAAACTACAGTATCTCTTTTATAAATGCCATATTTTAAGTCTCTCTCCTATTCTGGTGTATTTAAACTCTCTCTGACCTTCATTTTTCGTCATATCAATCCTTTTCTCTGCGGAGGTTCTGCCATTAAAAATAACTAGGATCAGGATACATGCCAAACCAGAATTTGTTGACAATAATAATGCATGTTTTTATAATGCAATGCTTTTTATGTCACTGTAGCCTGACAGGGTGAAGCCACAAAATGCTGTTTCCAGGACCTGTTAATTTTTTTAATGAAGATTTCCAAGTGTTTTAGGAAATTAAGTAAATGGCTAGAAAATAGTATATATGATTCAAAAAGGCTGTGAAATAAGTGAGCTAGTTTATTCTAGCTGACAGAAGAAGGACAGGCAGTGAAAGTGTCATCTTGTGAATTTAATCAACGCGCATTTTTTAGATTTAATCAGGATTTAAGGGTAGGCTCTGTGTAACCACTAGTAAAGGCCTTTCCAGCATCCTGCTGTGGCAGTCTGCAGATGCCAGCATGCTCAGAAAGCTTTGTACGGCACTGAAGGACAACTGTGCTTACAGCCTGAGTTTCTGTGCTCACCCTTTCCTGAAAGGACAGACAACTACGTCATTACTTAGTACATAACATTTAGCATTTAATATTTACAACCATACTATACTTTCAGAGCAGTACTTTAAATTAGATTAGCATATATAATAAGTGATGGAATGTGAAAGCCCTTCTGTATTTTTCTACATGCTTTTACCAGCTGTTTTTGGGGAATCTGTTTCCAAATTTGACTTACAACATCTGCATAACTTTCAGTGCTGCATATGCTCGTGTGTTCTAGCACATATGCATGTACATATTATTTTGCATCTTTGTGGAAGATATCTAATTCCATAAAGAAGCCTGATTGTTAGTGTGTGTTGTCTGGGGTTTTCAGAATTGGAATAAACCCTGGCACAGCTGTTTGTCTAAACGAGGACTTACTGGATGAGCCATGGTTCTGCGCTAGGACTGCCAGTTGTAAACAGGCTCTAAACTACCATGTGGTAAGCATCCATATAGCTGCACATCTTCCTCCTTCGTGTGCTTATCAGACCCGAACTGCATTTGCTTTACTTCATTTAAGCTAGGCTGTTCTTAATAGCGCTAAGTCTACTAGTGGTTGTAGGTGTCTTGACTACTGGTGCATTCAAAGCAAAGATCCATTCAGCGTAAGACAGTAGCACATGAAATAATCTCATGTCTTTCTGTAGAATTCTTTTTTCACTAAGTAATTCAGTTAGGTCCAACCCTTACGTCCTGGAACTTTACCTACAAACAATCTATGCAGCTTTGGCTGTACTGTCAAAGATAATTCTTATTTAAAACAGCTATAGATTTGAATTTGAAAGGCTCTGTATCTTATAGAGGACAGCAGCTCACCTCCAAAGGTCTAAAACTGTAAAATATACTGCGGTGGATAAACAATTGGCCTGTTGGCTGACATCTCAACAGATTTTTCATTTTCATTTTTTTCACCCTTTTTCAGCTTATGATCTGAACTGGTGGCATTACCACTGCTGAGTCTGACCACCACTTGCTCTGAGTTAAGATCAGAGTTTCTATTTCTTCCCGCCCATCCAAATTATTAAACTCTTATGATATTAGAAGAGGTTAAAGAACTGACGGGTCAGAGCAATGGTGTTACATTGACCATAGTTTCCTTGTACATAAGCTTAGAGGGTCTATAATGCTGGTATCTGTAGCTGGGCTACTCAGTCCTGACTGCAAAGTTCTTGGCTTGTGATCCTTCATTCTGATTTGTTTGATCCTCTTCTAATCCTGTGATATAATTTTCAAATGACATAGGTAAGGACTCTACCTGAAGCTGCAGTATTAATTTCTGTAATGGAATTTTCATACTTTGAGACTTCTTTGTCAAATAGTAAAAGTCGCATTTTGTTTCTCAGTGTTCTCTTTTTTTTTAAGATTTCTGCTCATTCAGCAGATAGAACGAGCTACCCAGGATGTTGCAGTGCTTTTAAGTTTCCTGCATGAATTTAGGAACAATAATTTAGGGTTTTTGTCATCACATCTGCATTGCTTGGCATATGTCAACTTTTAACTTCATTAGATGTCCTTTAGCTGTCCGGTTAAATCTCATCAGAATCCTGTGTTTGAAAGCTACTGAATATACTCATTACTCCTTCATCTGGATTATTGGGAAGTCTTTTATTCTTTTCACGTGCAAGTACACACTCTCCAATCTTTCTTACTTTCTATTTTCAGAAGCTTTAAAAATGAAACTAGAACTAGAATCTTTGTCTTTTTATACAAATGATGTCACAAAATGCTATCCTTGTGATAACATGTATTTTGCAACGATGTGACTTTGACTAGAAGCATATTCCATCTTTTAAAGCTTAGAATAAGCATCTGCAGTGCAAAAATGTAAAGAAAGCTACAGAATCTGTTCTCTTCATCCTGGTAAGTGTTTGTATCTGTCAGTGAGCTTGGACGTAGTAAAGAGCTGTTGATTCTAGGAAAATAAGTATGTCTGACACACTTAAGCATTTTTCTCCCAAAAACAGTGGTGTAAATTTTTCCAATCTCCATTATACTGTATGGAGTACAAACAGCCTAAATTTAACACCTGCCATTGTTTGCTGATCTGATTTCCAAGAATCCAGAAATACGTATTTTTACTTACTGAAAGTAATATTGCCTGGATATATTAGTTACACAAAATAATGTTTAAGCAATATTGTGGAGTAAAGACACCATGAATTTTGACCTTTCATGAAACTGTAGTACTCTGTGGGGAATATTGTCTGCTTTCCAAATCCTATTTTAATACTTTTTTAAAAGCTTTGATCCTATCTACCAAAGGAATTCTCATTTCTGCAAGTCACTGGAGAAAACAAAGATACTAACACATGACTACATACTTGGTTAGAGAAGTGAAAGGAACTTCTACATTGTTTTCCTTCTCCTTCCTATCTCCTCTGTCTTGTTTTATTGGTTCATTGGGAACTGAAGTAAAAATACAAGAGAACTATGGAAAGGGACGCAAAGCCAGAATTTAATTGTACTTTCCTCGAAGTCTCTGGAAGTAGAGAATGAGGAAAAGGGTATTCTGCAGTTTATATTATTTGAAAGAGTAAACTGGTTTCTTTTGAGCGTAGAATAAGTAGCAGTGATGCATGGGAAAGGTATACAAGGACAGTTATGACTTAGAAGTCTTTCTTCAATAAACCAGGCACTAGCAATCTAACAAGGGAATGCTTTAGCATGAAATGGTCTTTCAAAATTATGTTGGAAATATTTTCTTTATATTGTACCTAAACAAAACCAAGGTAAGTATTTTATTCTTTTTATACTTGTTCAAAGCAACTTGTTGTATACCTCGTTGTTAAAAGGGAGAGCAAAATGAAGAAGTTGCAGAACAATTGGGTCTTATGTGGTAGATCCGCAATCTGTTTGACATCTGAAAGTATTACAGTTTGAGAATCCCTTGTAAAGGGCATTTCGTTTGCTTAGTCAGCTGTTTGCTGATGAGTGTTTCTTAGGGTTTGTTGAGAGTTTCTATAATAAAGCTGAAAATGCAGATAATGTTCTGTTTAAAAAGGACAGTAGGGTAACTGAGTAAGGGAATCTGTTTGTTTATCTTTGCCTTTGATCTAAGTGCCAAAGCTTGCTTAATCCGATAGTAAAAAAGCGGTAGTGTTACCACAGTCACCAATGCTCCCAAAATTCTAAAACATGCAGAGTTTTTTTAATGTTTGCTTTATATAAACAAGAATATCAGTAATAATATAAAAACTATCTAGCAGTATATAAGTAGAAATGGTCTTATTTCTTTCAGCCCATTCCCTGTCATATACTTAAATGCTCTCCCAGTCCTTGCCTTGAGATCCACCTATTCGAGAGCTGTGGGAAGAGAGACTGCTTGTTGAGTACCTCAGCTGCCTTCTTGTCTGTTGTCACCAGTTTGCCAGTGGTGTTCATTAGGAGGGGTACGGTTTCTTTGACCTTCCTTTTCTGGCTGACACAGAAGCTTTTCTTATAATTCTTTGCATCCCTTGCCAAGTTCAGCTCCAGTTGTGCCTTGCCCTTCTTGACCCGATCTCTACACAACCAGGCAGCATCCCTTTAATCTTCCCAGGATACCTGTCCCTGCTTCCACTGCCTGTACATTTCCTTCTTGCCCTTCAGTTTGACCAGCAGATCTTGACTTGGCCATGCCAGTCTCTTGCCTTGCCTTCCTGATTTCTTACACATGGTCCAGACGTTTAATTAAAAATATTCAAGTTAAGCAATCTGGCATCATTAATGAAAATCATAGTACAGAAGGATGTTACCCTGAGAGAAGGACATCCTTAAGGAGATCAGCTCAGGAAGATACAGGCACAATGCATTTCACAAGGAATTTCATCCCTGTAGGAAGTGAAATCCCATTATTGAAACAATTTCCTTTTTTTTTTAATGTTTTGTACTGTAGAAGATACCAAACGAGTGGCTGCCTGCTTATCAACGAATGTATTCAGCACTTTTAAGAAACGGGGCAAATCTCACTGACATGCTTGAAGCATGCTTGTTGTTGTATATCAGCATGGATAGTAACATCATAGAACATCCTAACTGCTAAAAGGCTTAGCATGGATTGACTCGAAGGGTAGGAGGCAAGATGGACTAAGGGTCCCTTGCCCTCTCCTCAAGTTGAAACCATCTTCTACGTGTTTTTTTGAGATCCTCCCCCTAACAGTAGCTAGCTACACATCTCTTGTCCCATTCTACAGAGTATTCTAAGGAGCTTTTCTCTAAAGCATTTTGCATCCACAAGATTTGCATGCTGGATAATGCCATTTTGTCTGTGCCACATCCAGAGATTTTCAGTCCCTACAACTGAAATTGTTTTAAGAGCTGTTCAAGTCATGTTTAGGGCATAAAACAAAGCAACTCATTAGCTCGTATTTAACAGAGATGTAAATGAACAGGAACTTTCTCTAAACAAAATAATGTTTTCTGCTCCTTTTAAATTCATAGTTTTAAAAGACCTATAATTCTCAGCAAAGCTTTCAAAAAAGCAGTTCCTAACAAAAGCTCCTAGTGAGTACTGTGTAATTATTTTTAAATTAGTGGCTGCTGTCAGGACAGTTGAGATTTGCACACTGAAAACTATAACTATCAGAGATGCTATCTTGTTCAAATACAATCATGCTGTGTTTTGTTACAGTACTAAATAATCAAATTGGATATTTCACTAGAAGGCTTTTTGAGGATAGCTGGCAAACTAAATTCTCTTTTCTTTCTAACAAAGACAGCTACCTTTGATCTTTGACAGCTATCTTCAGCTTGAAAACCTTATTCCATATTAATATGCTACAAGAAATACTACAGTTCTAAGCGTGGTTGGACAATGAGAAAAGTCTTGTTGTAATATCTGTGTTGCAATTGTAATTCACAGCTTCCTCAGTGTAAGTTTAAAAACAGTTTTGTGATGAAGGATCATTACTTTGACACTTCGGTACAAACGTTTCTTGAAAAATAAAAGAACAAACAATACATTAACACAAATGCTCTCCTGGTGTTTGTCCTGATCTGACCTTCTCCTTACTAGTGATGACCTGTATTGCTGCTGTCCTCTGAGGTGCAGTGGGAGCATTCAACCTCTGTAAGCTGGGGACAGCTTGAGCGTAGGTCCTGTAGCTGGGGGTACACCCTGTGCGCAGCAGCAGACCAGTGCTTGGACGCGGGTCCTGAATAGTGATGATTCGGCCTCTAATCTGTGAAGGAAAAGGAGCCTGCAGAGCCATCCTGTAATGAAACTGTGTGGTGGAGATAATAGAACCCCTGAGCATCCATTGTCATCCCAACCTGCAAATCACTCCTGGCTCTTTTCTTTTCACTGTTTATTTAAAATTTGTGGTTTATAGTTGGCAGGCTCAGGAAGGCTGACCTCCATTAGCTAAGCGTGTCCTCCAGCAGTCTGTCTTGCGATTGTCTTGCAACTTTAATTGGCCTTTCCTCCTGCTCCCTGTAATTGTCTCTTTCATGTAATTGATGCTGATCAGGTCTCTGTCCTCCCCTCCCATTCAGCCTTTGGACACTTCATTGCTAGCTGGATTGAAGTCGGGAAGCTTTTTCTGTTCTTAGGACAGAAACCTTGAGCTGTAAGGTGCCTGGTTAGCACCTACACCTGGGGCAAGAAGGGTTTGGAGTTTTTCCTCTCTCAGCCTATAAAAAGTGCTTTCAAGATATTTTTGCCAGGTCAAAGCTGAAATGCATTGGCAGGACCGTATGAAGAGGCAGGGACTGCCGGTGCTACGCTGTGCACATTTTGATTTAGCAACCCAGACATTTCAATTCAGCATCTTTCACATACAGTTAAATTCACTTGCCAGAGTAAATGTCCCTGCAGAATATGCACTTAACACTTGTGCTGTACAGCAAAGTTAAGGCTGTATATTCAATCACATCACTGCAGTTTTATGGGTTTTTTGGTTAAATTCTATGGAACTGCAATTTCTGTGTAGCCCTAGGCCTCACTTCATAGTAGAAGCTCTTGTAGGAGGGCTTCAGCCAGTAGCTTTTAATATTTAAAAATCGGATTTTGAATAGCCAAATAGGTGAAATAATAGGGTGCTAACTAAGCAGTGCCAAAGTGTTGGGGTTAATGGGTCAATTCTGTAATTAGGACAGAATATATTGACACCCTTTTTCAACACACTGCATTATTGTCTGAAGAACAGCTTCCCTAGATACACGCTTTGATCTTCACGATTCTTCCATTTTTCTGAGAGACAGCTTGTTACTTCATGCTCTCATGAGGCCTTTTCTTTTTTTCTTCTCTTTGTTGTTTACCATCTCACATCCAGTGTACAGCACCGTTCTGCCTTACCTATGGTTGGTTGTAACGTATTAAACTCGTTTTTTATTGGGATAATGGCTAAAAGTAGCTATGCCAAAATAAGCAGCTTTTTAAGCAGTGAAATGGTTCAGATAACACAGAAATGCAGCACACAGCTTCTTTGATTTGCTTTTCTGCGGTTTCTGTTGACTCAGCCGATAACCCGCATGTTCACAGTTGTCCCCATGTACTCAGCCCTGGTGAGGCCGCACCTCGAGTCCTGTGTCCAGTTTTGGGCCCCTCACCACAAGAAAGACATGGAGGCCCTGGAGCGTGTCCAGAGAAGGGCAACGAAACTGGTGAAGGGGCTGGAGCACAGGTCTTATGAGGAGCGGCTGAGGGAACTGGGACTGTTTAGTCTGGAGAAGAGGAGGCTCAGGGGAGACCTTATTGCCCTCTACAACTACCTGAAAGGAAGCTGTGGCGACCTGGGTGTCGGCCTCTTCTTGCAGATAACTAGTGACAGGACTAGGGGGAACGGCTGCAAGTTGCACCAGGAGAGGTTTAGGTTGGATCTTAGGAGAAATTTCTTCTCGGAAAGGGTGGTCGGGCATTGGAACAGGTTGCCCAGGGAGGTGGTGGAGTCACCATCCCTGCGGGTGTTTAAGGAAAGGTTGGATGTGGTACTTAGGGACATGGTTTAGTGGGTAATAGGTGGTGGGGGGACAGCTGGACTGGAAGATCCTTGAGGTATCTTCCAACCTTAATGATTCTATGATTCTATGTTTTCACTGAAACGGAGGACTTATCTGAACTGTGTTAAGTCCAATATAGTTGTTTTTCTTACAGTTCGGTTGCAAGTAGTGATCTTTTTTAAATCAAAAGTCAAATATGTTTGAGTACACATCTAGATACAACTCCAAATTTAAACCAAAACCTACATCTTTTGTAAAAATTATAAAATGTCAGATATGTCACATACTTTGAGAAAAGGAAGCTGCTGTTATATCTGCCAGATGTAGACTGTACTCATAATTTCCATTCTTTTTCATTAATTTTCCAATCTATTTCAGTTATTTCCCTTCCATATAAAACATTAGTTTCCTCGTGGATTTAATTTGCCTTGCATGATGATGAAATAAATCTGGCATTTTTTTTAAATAACGTGACCCATGTGTCTTGATTTGCTCTGAGACACTGAAAACAGAGATTTCTGAATGGCTGCGGACCAGGACAAAATTCATCTGAACTGTCCTCTCGTGATGCTGATTAAAACTCTACCAAGGTTCTGTAAGAGGAGAATAGGGCAGGATCAGTGAAAGTACATCCTCCTCTTGTGTCTTTTTTGTATCTCTGTGATTTGATTTCTTCTGGCAATTAAAAAGGTGAAACTCAATGGGTCTGCATTTTTTTTAAAAAAACTTAAAATGCAGATGCTCTTTTTGAAAGCCTGCTTAAATTACTTATTCTTTTAGCAATGCTTTCTTATTCTTGTGTAGAAGTTTGGAAGCTACCTTTACTCTATCATATTTAAAGATGAAGATCATCATGCCTGCCCCCTGCACCCCCTGCCATGGGCAGGGACACCCTGCACTAGACCAGGTTGCCCAAAGCCCCATCGAGCCTTGCCTTGAACGCTTCTAGGGAGGGGACATCCACACCTTCTCTGGGCAACCTCTTCCACTGTCATTTTCATTTAAATTCTGTAGGGTTTACTCTGTTTAAAAAGATTTTAAAAAAACAAACAACAACAACAAAAACCAACAACAAACCAAAACAAAACAAAAAAAAACCAAACGAAAACAAACCCACAAAAAAATGAACAAACAAAAAAAAATCCCAGTTTTCACTGCGTTTCATCTGGGGTAGGTCATGAAATTTGTAGAAGTGGTTATTTGGTTCTGTTTCAGTGAAGACCCCATGGAAAATGGAAATAATTCCTTGCTGATAAATAAAAATGACTGAATGTAGCACAAATGCACATAGAATTCAAGTTAAACTTTAAAGAGAAATTGCTGCAACTACAAGTCGTTTGCTAAAATCAGTTATATAGCAAAGCTTCTCTTTTTGATTACTGTGTGTTGTCATTTTTTTGGAATGTAAAACTCTGGAAGCTGCCCAACTGCCAGCAGTAGCTAGAACACATCCTAGTGTAAGGGTATGCTAAGCGAGGACCCAATATATTGCGTGCTCTTTGGTAACTGTTTTGTACTGGCTTCTAACTTTTTTATTATAAAATATTATTGTGATGAGGAAATAATCAGAATCCAGTAGTTGTAAGGGTAATTTTGTGATTTGAATCAACATAAGAACAGTAACAGTAACATATTCAGACCAAGGTGTCATCTAGAGTGTTGTAAACAGACACCTAAGGAGGAAGAGTAAGAACAGAGCATGCATATATTTATGTATGGTAATTACCCCCTGATGCTCTCCCAGCCTCCAGCTATTTTCAGTTTTCAGCTCAGGGGATTTCCTGAGCTACTTGTGATCGGCTGTTTCATATCCTTTTGGATTTTCCTTCCACATCTTCTCCATTCTCATGTTCACAACATCCTTTGGAAAGGTTTTGGTTTGTGTTTTGTTTTTGTTTTGGGATTGCTTTTATGTTTTGTTTGGGTTTTTTACAAGTCTTGCTCCCCATTACCTGAATAACCCACCTTTTGCTTATTTTGAACCTGGTTCCCACCAGGAACCAGAAATTGATTCAGTGATTGCACACGCTTATTAGTAATTCGGCTCTTTCATCCTTGACTTCACACAAAACACTTAAGTGAATACCATCTGGTCCTGGTATTTGTTTCTGTTCATTCTGTGTAGCAGTACTCTAGCCTCTGTCCATAGCTGTTTCAGAAGATAATTGATAAGGTAATATAGTACAGATTTTTCCCTTCCCCCCACTCCGTTTTTCATGCACGTGGTTCTTCAGGGCTTGATAGTATAGCAGTTTCCTCTTCTACCTTTTTTTTTTTTTTTTTGCATTTAGCAGTAGTTTAGATTGTGCTTAGAAGGAGTCATTTATTTTGCATGCAGTGATGGAATGTTACAAAAATATTAGGAGACTGTAGCAAGATCTGTGTTTCTGGTACTTATCATTGGAGAGTAGCACGCAGTAAAATGTAAGAAATGTGAAACACGGGTATCCTGGAAAGTTCAAGCAGGTGGAATTCTGCTTGCACATTAAAATGAAGCCAGAAATTGAAGATGCACTAATTACTTATCAGCTACATATCTTGTAATTAATTTTATCCACAATGCAAGTATCCATCTCATATTTGACTTCTAAGTGGTACGTCTACAAACACACAAATCTTAGTTCTTTTCACCAGTTCTCACTGAAAATCTGCTTCATTGAAAGAGGATATTGCCATTGTGCCAAACTCGCATTTCAGTAGATGAGAGCATATGTTCTCAGTTTCTTTTTCTACCGGATCTAGATGCTCTGAGTTATGATACTGTTTGTCCTTTGTTTTACTGTTTCACAAGGAAAGTCCAATTGCTTCCAAGTAGTTCTGTTTGTCCAGAGCTAGATTAGTTTACACATTTTAGAAATAGATTTAGCATCTTCAAACAGAACAGGGGCTTCCCTACCACGCCACTCCAGTCACCACCAGTACTGCTTCTCTCCCCACCCCGTCCCCGCCCCCGCAACTGTGAAACAATCTTGCTTCCTTTCATCAACTATAAACTTTGTCATTTGCATCAACTGAAACTAAAATAAAATGGCCATTGATCTTATCCAGGAGATCTGGTTATGGTCTGACAGAATACTTAGCATGTTAACGTATGAACGGGCAAAGAATTTAAATTTAAATGTGCTAGCAGCAGTGTAACACTCAGGTAGTGCCTGCATTTGATTTGTAGTTTGAATGTGTTTATGAAGATTTTAATTTCTTAGAAGCCTTTCTAAAGAGCAAAAAATAAGCTAAATAAGCTAATTTTTTCTTGAAAACTTAGGAACACTCTATGAATGTAAAATACATTGAGATCTTTTAGATCAGAAAGACAGATTTGAATGCTAGCAGTCTGGGAAACCTGCTCTTCTAATGGAAAGAACACCAACCTCTTGGGTTTTGCTTGTTCAAAATAATACACTTTCAAGATTAAGTTCAAAAAAGTTGTAATCCGTTCTTCAAGGAGACATTAAACAGAGAAATATAAAGATTACAAATGAAAAAGAAACAAACATTAGTATTGCCTTAGATTAAAAGAGGAATTAAATGAGGTGAAGCCAGACACCAGCTTGGGTATAGCTGGAGATGCCACTGTAACAACCAAAAAGAGCTAACGGATAAGTAAAAACCCCTAGAATTGGTTTAGTATGGCATATCTTCTCTTGGGCTTTTAAAGGGATGAAACTTTGTAGATTTTCTTAGTTTATGAAAACAATTATTATTGTAAATCCAAATATACTGATAAATCGTGGGTGTGATACTGTCCTTTCTTTGGAAGAGAAGTGGAAGTCTGCTAAAGTACTAAAAGCAAAAAGTAAGCAAATTGAGCTGACTTTTGTACACTTTTTGTTTGGTTTCGTCTTTTTATAGGTGAAATGAGGAACGATTTATATATCACCGTAGAAAGAGGAGAATTTGAGAAAGGAGGGAAAAGTGTGGCCAGAAATGTGGAAGTGACAATGCATGTTGTGGACAGCAGTGGTCAAATTTTAAAGGTATCTTCCTTGTATATTTTTCCTTGCTGTACTTAATTTTGATACACTTTTTTAGATGTAAATCATCTGTGGCATTGTTTGAAGCTTACAAAATTGCTTCAGAAAGGTCATGTTTATCATTTGCTGTCTTTAGATATTCAAAGTATTTCTACTTTGCTTAAAACCTTGAGAAAATGCATGTTTGTTTTATTTCTGTGATCATTTATGTGATTCAGATAAACACCTATAACTGCCAACCAAATAACTAATGATTCCATTAAGATGCTGGAAAATGTTGAAGCAGGATCAGGATTTTGGAGGGTTTTTTTGTTTTTTAATAATTTTTCCTAGTAGGTAGGGATTTCTTCATGCTACATAAAGCATGTTTGAATCATTTTAAATTTTTTCTCTGATTTCAATAAATCAGAGATCCTTGATGCAAAAATTACCACCGTGTACTAATAAAAGAATAAATCCACGTTCCTTTTTTTCTTCAGATTTGATTGCATGCTGCTGCGACATCTTACAAACAGGCGATGGTTTATATTTTGATTATTTATAGATGACTCTCTCAGTTTTTTTCTGTACCAAAAGATTTGTGTTGACCTTCAATCTTTTCCATACATATTTAGCATCTTTTTTTCCTCCTTTTATTTGAAAGTACTTCTTACACATGTTCTGCATGATGTTGAGGGCTGTGGGGTGACAAAATGAAGAAAGGCTGATTCAAATAGTCTGGTGCAAATAGTGTGTGTGACGTGAGATTGTGCATATAAATGTATGGTATACACTGTATGTATGTTTTATATATATAAATACATATGTGTGTGTATCGATTTAATGTATATACCAATAAACAAAATAAAGGATATTGAGATGAAAAAGTGATCCTTTATAATTGCTGAGGAGAAAAGCTACAGTTACCTTTGGCACAGAGAATTAATAGGTATGCCCAGGTCAGGACTTAAATCCATTTGCCTACTTTACTAGAGACTATCATGGATGTTGCAAAAACAACCAACATTTTGCTTCTTCCTAATTAGGGCATCTGAATTTCTTTCCTTCTTCATGCTGGGATATGTCACTGATAGCAGCAGGGTTACAGGCTTATTTCAGAGGACTGAAGATCTTAAGGCTGGGCTGTTCTTAGCTCAGTTAAATTCTTGTTTGTTGCTTGGGCATAACTCTGAATGGACTATAGAATCATAGCATGGTTTGGGTTGGAACGGAACTTAAAAGATCATCTTGGGCGGGGATGCCACCCACTAGATCAGGTCGGCCAGGGCCCCATCCAACCTGGCCTTGAACACTGCCAGGCATGGGGCCTCCACAGCTTCTCTGGGCAACGTGTTCCAGTGCTTCACCACCCTCACAGGGAAGAATTTCCTCCTAATATCTAATCTAAATCTCCCCTCTTTTAGTTTAATGTTGTGTCATGGGACTATGCTGTGTCATGGGACTCCACATTTGTTGCTTAAGCCTTCCCGATCACCCAGTTCCCCCTATGTAATACTTCAGTTCTCATCGGTGTGAATGATTCTTGCCTTTTTTTCTAATCAGCAAATGTTAACAAATTTAGCATTTATGATATGAATGTAAATATTAAATAGTATTCCTTGTAAGAACAGTCCTTGATGACTGTTACCAGTGAACTAGTCTGCCTTTAATCTCTAATCAATATTTTTTTTTTGTTCAGGATTTTATCTCATTTGGCTCTGGGGAGCCACCAGCCAGTGAGTACCATTCCTTTGTCCTTTATCATAACAATGGTCCCAGATGGGCTGAGCTGCTGAAACTTCCCATTCCTGTGGATAAATTCAGAGGAGCGCACATCCGCTGTGAATTCCGGCACTGTTCCAGTAAGTGCTGTTCACCACTTCTTCTAGTCCGCTCTGTTCAGCTGCAGTCAGCACAGGAGTTTCCATAATACCTCAGGAAAAAGGCAGCTGCGTGAACTTTCTCTGCAATGCTTTCATGACACGTCTTCTTGGGCTTGCAGCTCTGCGTTGGTAAAGCCTAAATACCAGGAGAAACCTGTCTAGTTTTATTAAATAGAAGTAGACAGCATTGCAGCTGCAAATGTAAACAGAATTCCAGGTAAACTCAAAATGAAAATTGAGAATTTTCCCGGTGAATTATCCAAAATTATAACTTCTTCTGTTGTTTGGCTCTTTTTGGTGGTGTAGATATAGCAAGGTTCAATTACTTAGATTGCCTTTGTGGAAAGTGACACACATGGCAAGTTATAGAATATTTACATTTCAGGTACATAAACTTTAACATGTAAGGAACAGGTAATATAGGAAGGAATTCCAATTGATTTGTTTTTTAAGATTTCTTTTATGAGCTACGAAGCAATAAAGGAAAAATGTCAGTGGTATGTTTCAAACAGCTCATACATTTTTGCACTGTCTTTCCCACGGAGTAAAAATTGTATATTTTTGTTATGATTTCCTACACCACCCCACGTTAAACCCAGACTCAAAAATCGTGTATATACACATTTGATGAAAAATTGATTGATTTGCAAAAGTGTTCAGCATCTGCACTCATTGGCTTTGGAAAATCTGTGCCATCTCAGTGCTTTGTAGCCTGCATTGCGTATAGATGATAGATAAGTTTTGGAATCTGAGCTTAGGCATCCAAGTTTGAAAACGTTATCTGCTGCCTAACGTTCATGTAAGGAACAGTGACATCTTCAGTCATGTCTATAGAGGCAGATGCCTTATTTGAAAATAGAAGTGCAATGTAGCCTGAGGCTGACCTAAAATGGAGACCAGCAGGTGGAAACTGCTAGAGGGGATAGTTATCACAAAAAACCCTTTTCTCTTCATGTTGGACTGGCTAGGTCACACTCATTTGGGTTTCCTGGCATTATTATATTTCTAAGACTGGATATTTGGTGGCTTCCATTATTTGTTGTCAATAAATACCAAATCATTCCAGAATAATGCTTTCTGATTTACAGTGAGATGAAAAAAAACATTACAGGATATAATATGCAAATCTGAAAAGAAATTTAAGAGAATCTTAGTCTGACTAACTGGAAATAGCTTCCAGTATACTCTATTGCATTGTATTAGATCCATTTATTTTGCGTAAATGTATAACATGAAGTTTAATTGCTGCTATTTACATACGCATTTCAGCGAAAGAAAAGGGTGAGAAGAAGTTGTTTGGCTTTTCTTTCGTGCCCCTGATGCAGGAAAATGGGAGGACTCTGCCAGATGGCACCCATGAACTCATTGTACACAAGGTAATTTGAATTAGTAATCATTAGCTGTAATGATTCCTCTGGAACATACCTTAAACACCCAGAAACATTAGGCTGAGAAAGTCTGTATTCATTACCAGATGAGTGACAGTCTTGTCACCATTAAAATATCTATTGCTGATTGTTTAATATTAAGCTTCCTGTTACAAACTGCAGTTGAATCTAGGTATGTGTTTTGGTGCACTGGTTTTACAAAGTCTTATTATTCTCTGTATATTCACTGTGTTTAGAATGGATTTCACAAAGTTAAGTTCAATTAAAACACACAAAGTGAACGTTATAACTTTACTGAATTACTGAGGTTGGAAAATTAAACAAGCTCATTTATGCAGATCTACTCAGTGTTATAATTTTTAGAGATTTCAGTTTTGTGGAATTTTTGTTTCTGCATTTAACAGTTGTCTCTTTGTTCAGAGGATTTGATATGCTTCCAGATAATTTTTAGATTTTAGCTATTCGGTTGACATAACCTGTGCAAATTGCATGCCTTCAGTGTCAGATATGAGGCTATGACCCAAGCTGCAACAGACAGTGAAAATTCTTCAATTTCTGGCAGAGAAACAATAATAATTCTTGTAATTTAGGGATTTGGTTCTTTGTTTTTATGCAGTAGTTACTTTAACTGGTTTGTTTTCACAGTGTGAAGAAAACACAAACCTTCAGGATTCTGGTCGCTACCTCAAACTCCCCTTTTCAAAGGGAATTTTCCTAGGAAACAACAGCCAAGCAGTAAAAACCACTAAAGAGTCCTTCTGGATTACGTCCTTTCTCTGCTCCACTAAACTCACACAAAATGGTAGGATATGTTGATTATTTAAAATATGATGAATTCAAATGAGTGTGATAGCTAGTCTTTTCTGTGCCAAGCAAGCATGGATGTACTCAAAAATAGCTTGTGTTCTATGCATTTTACAAACTGGTTCTCTTCATAATTTTTTATATCCAGATGGAAACCAATGCAGCATGATGAACCACTGATTTTAAGTAGTTCAAGAATGCTTTTGAGATTAACATGATATTGGAATCAAATGCAGCGCTCTTGGAATGAACTATCAAAACCCAGCTGCTTTAAAAAACCTCTTAATCTGCTTGGTGTAGAGCTTTTATGAAATACTTATTGTAGGCTTTAGACTGTGGCATTTGGTTTTAATTAGGCACATACTGCTTTTTTGTTGTATCACTTCTCTTCCTTAAGGCCAACAAACATTCACTACTACTTGAAACAGTCTTGTACACTGGATATAAGGAGCAGCAGATAGAAATACATGGGTTTGTACTCTTTACCATTGCTCTGTATACAATTCTTAAGTTTCTTGTTTATTTGCCATAGTAACTACAGTTTGTAACTGAAACAGTTATCCACAAATTTCTAAATATTGTGTATTTGTTTGGTAATGGATTTCTGGCCATTCTTTGATATCCCCACAGTTTTATATTTCTTTTTCTGAGCTGTTCATCACAGTTTTAAGATCTTGCTTAACTCTGTCTTGTGTGTGAATGACCGTGTCTTACCCTTCTTATATGTATCATGATAAAATTGCTAATTGCTTGCAAATTGGTTGTAGGTGTTTAACAACAAGTAGAGCAGCTTTTAAAATTGAAATACTCGTCTTCATTTTCACCCTTTAGTAGCAAATATCCAAAATAGAACTATGTGCAAATAGTAAGTGGTCTGTTTCACTGTGCACATCCTTTCTGTATTCTCATAGCAATTAGCTTCAAAGTAATAAAAGTGAGCCAATGAAAGATTTTCCCAAAAGTTGCTAATAGGCAATCAGAGACTAAATTTGCTTCAGTTAAAACGCCTTGATTTAGGAAATCACATGAATCTACTGGTACTTACACGTGCATGAAAGTGCTGCCCAGAGCTTAAGTGTCTCACTGATAAATAGTTGTGACATTGTCTGGACTTATAATCCTAATTTATATTCACAGTGCAGGAGTTACTTTGTACCTAATGTAAATAGAATTGTGGCATAGGGCATAAAATTTCCTTTCTTTTTTAACCATATTCTGAGTAAGAGGGTGTAGAATATCTGAATAATATTGATCCCCTTTTCAGCTCTGAAAGAGTTAACAATTATTTCAGCAGTACTTCAGAGGGTGGAAATATTTTCAATAGACAGGCTCATATTTTCTCCAAGGATCTTCTTTGGGAAGTTCATCTTGGTGAGTTTCCAAATCCCCATTCTTTTAAACAAAAATTTGCCAAAACCTATTGCATGCTCAGAAAATGAACACAGAGCAAAGCATGTGAATATTTGGTCATGTGAGCATTATTCAGTTATCCCTGAGAGAATGTAGCATATTTGTTAAAAATACAAGATTAGAAAGGTCTGTGTATTTAATTTTTAGTAAACATTTGTGTTAGTATTTTTGAAAATTGATTATTATTTTTTATCTGGTTTTAAGTTTGGAGATTTTTCTCAGAGATCTGCCTGCGTCTACAAACAACAGTGCCCAGCCTGGAAATGAACTGAAAATTATGCTATTGTTCTGGCCCTGGGGTGGAGGGGGGGACCCCAAACCCAGACTTGTAAAGGGTGTGACTGAATTAGGCCACAGCTTTACTAGTTTGCTGGGAAATTTTACTCAGCTGTCATTCTCTCATCAATTGTTCCCACATGCCATCAGCTCTCATGCTTATGAAAATTATGGGGATGGGGGAAGGAGGCTGACTCCCAGTTGCTGAGATCCGTAGCTTCCTTACCCTGGGCACTTTGGAGTGGGTTTTATGATTATTTCCAAATAATTTTCAGAGACTTACTAATCAGGGGAGACTGTGCATTCGTCAAAATACCTCATAAGAACGCATGCTTATCTAGTCTGCCTGCCTGTTAGCTTTTCCTTAGCTTGGCTTTTGATCCTGGATAGTTAAATCAATTAATGTTAGTTAATATACCAGCTTGTATACATGACGTTCTTAGCTGGACAGTTACATTTCATTATCCTAAAAAAAGCCCCAAAAGAGTGAGAGAGAACATAGTATTTTTCTACTGAGTAGTTATCAATACAGTCTTACTTAGTTTTTGACATATAGGAGGGATCTCTGCCTGCCAGAGACTCAGGATCCATCCAGCAAGTCAGAATATTTTAGCAAGTTGGCATCCACTCCTTTCTCAGCACTGATCAGCACATCCCCAGTAAGCAGCTGTTCATCGGTAGAGCAACATGCCATACAGCACGTCTGTTGCAAGGCAGAGGTGTAATCCATCCATCTGCGTTTAAAAAAAGCCAAACTGGTGATTAGTAAAACAAAAGTAACAGGAGCAGCTTTCCAGAGTGACCCCAGTTTGGAGGCACTGTTGGACACCACAGAAGCAGCCTGTTGGAAGAGGAATTCAGGCTGCCAGTTCTGGAATTCGGCTTTTTCCTTTTGAAGTGCAGTACTGCTACACCAGGCCAAGTTCTGATGTCTTGGAGTTTATAGTAGAGAGGTAGAAAGATCATCCCAAACCACTTTATTATACATGTAATTCTAAACCTTTTATTAAAGCTAGCACTTCGGATTTGAATTACAGGCTTTGAGAGGGGGAGCGTTTTGTTTGGTAGGAATGGGAGGTCAGGTGTCACCTTTTTTAAATGTACAAATCTGATTGTGATTAAGGGAAGGCATTTGAAATGTTTTTTTTTTTCAGCAAAATTTGTAAGCGGCATTGACTTTTTCCGTTTTCCCAAATGATGTTTTTTTAGTGGGCCTATTTTTGGGGACAGTTTTATATTCTCATTTCTCTTAATACATGACACATTGCTATTCCTTTCCCTTGTGATTCACATGCCAGATTTTCTATTTGTGTCATTTATGCTTGGGCTGTTTGCTAATGTTATCTCAGCAATGTCTTTCCTCCTTAACATTTCCCTTGAAATAAGCGCTTTGAAGTGAGTATCTTACATTTGCTTTCTCTTTCTTTTTTAATCCCCCAACAAATCCTAATATTGAGTGTCAACTATCTTCCACCAAGTTCCTCCAGCAAACCTGTGAAAAAGTGTTTTTCCTGCTATGAACTGACAGTTTCAGCTAGTCTCACTACTCCTCAACTTAAGTTGAGGCTTAAACAGAATAAAGTGAAGTCCATTTAATTATCCAAAAGACAAATGCAGTTCATTGGATTTGTAATGCTTGTTTCTTGAAAATTCCTGACAGAAGGAATAAAAAGACCTGCCATTTGTCCTTGATCTTTTGGATGTGTCTGATGCACATGTGGGACCCTTCAGCACTCTTAGTGCAGCTCAAGGATCTCTTTTAATCCAAATCATTCCACACTAGCACAGAGTGAAGCAAAATACTAAAAAGAACTGTATAGATGCATAAAAACAGTTTGTGCCCATCAAAATCAGTTAAGGCAAGAAAATATTACTGGAATAGCATGCCGGCTGTTTCCCATTAACACCTCTGGCAAGATTTGAACATAGGTGGAGATATGTTTAATGTTATTAAAGACAGAAATAGCACATTATTTCTTGTTGTGGAAGAGAGGAGCTTTCCTGGAGCAAACTGGGAAAGAAATGGCCCAAAGATGCATGTGGCTCAAATATTATTTAACTGTGAAAACAGTCTGTGATGGAAAGCACCCAAATAGCTGTGCTGAACTAAGAGGAAAACTTGCTGTTAGTTTGTTCTTAGTTTGATAAGTACCGAGAACATTTCAGAAGAAGAGGTTCCTTCTAAGACAATGCTGGACAGTGATCAACTAGACAGTAGTTCAGCTTAAACTGATAGAAGGGTTGGATGGTGGTTAAGGTTTTCTGCTTCAAACTACCAGGCTTTGAGAAATTCTGAAAAGCTAGTTTGTGAAACATGGAAGTAGTAAACTTGAATGTAAAGGAGCTTTGGGATTTGTTTAATTCAGCAGTTCAAAAATATGTGGAATTTTTATTGAATACAACTTGAAAGGAGTGCTGTAGACCTGAGTGAGTGAGTCACGTGCAGAAAATGTGATGAGGAGCCAGAGAACCTGCAACAGAAGGGAGGAAAACAACAGTAACGTGTCAGAGTTCAGCAAGGGTCAGGATCAAGTGAAAACTGCTGAAAAGCAGAGCCAAATTTGCAAAACACTATTTCGGGATCTTGAATGGTACGTGACATAAAATTCCCAATCTCATAGGGAGATGGGTTTTTTTTAGCACGTCTCTGAAGCTGAAAGCAGTTACACATAACCTAGGAGTAATAAATATTAGACAGGTGGAAGAGCAGCTATGTTAACTGGGCCATCACCCTCCGATGAATTTTATGCACATATTTACAAGAAGTCACGAATGAAAAAGTGGACATGTAGCTAAATGGAATGTGCTGTCAGATGAGTTTATCAAAGGTATATCATGCCAGAATAAACTTCTTAATCTTATTTTCAAGGTTGGGTGGCTTTTTTTTTTGTTTTGGTTGTTTTTTTTACTATTACTCTTCAGAGGAAACAGCAGATCTAAACCATCTGGACTTCAATAACACACCACGTGGGAAATTAGAAAAGATACAAATTAGAATAAACATTTTAAAACTGGTAAATAAAGGCTAAAAGGGAACTAGCAGGTTGCACTGTAATGGAAGCAATTTCCTTCATGAGTGGAATGAAAATACTACTAGATCTGAAGAACTAGGCCTGGGATTGATCTTCCATTTAAAGGGCTGGAGGGGAGGTGGGGATGGGAGTTACCTCACTAAAACCTGAGACACTAGAGAACCTGTTAATGATATTTGCTGCTGATGTGTGATTGAAAGGGCTCGTAGTTGAGCGTGGCAAAATCAAAATATGAAACAGTCGAAGCAAGGTAACTTTGATTTAAATAATTAATAAGAAAAAGTAGAAATTAGATTAAATCTAATGGTACGAAAGGGAGGATAATACTTTAGTGGAATCTCTTGGGGATTCTGCTGTAGGCAGGGAGCTGAACAATATTAAACTTGTTTGTGTCACCAATATGTTGTATCTAAAAACTCCCAAATTCTAGAACATAATATCAAGTGTGTTTACAGCAGACATACAGGATTACTAATGATGTACAAAAGAGTGATGTAATCTTGTGTGTAGTTCCGATTTTGGTCAAGAAAGCTGAAGGAGAATGAATCAAAACTGCAGGAAGTGCGAAGGCACTCAAGTATGTTTTAGCTCAGAAGAGTTTATTTTCTAGAAGAGATTGTATTGCTTAATAATAAAGCAGGATCTGAGGGGTATTGTGTTTGTTCTCAGAAAAAGACATAGGAAGATATGTATTTTAAGTATGTTCAAACTAGTAATGAGGAGACTATTTCAAGCTGTCAGATGACGGCTCTGGAAGGCATCCTTCAATGGGATGAGAGACAGCAAAATCATTTCTTTTCTTAAGATGGCAGCTGGCAAATATCTGAACGAGATTGCATGATACAGTTGCCACAGGAGACTCATTTTAGTGACCCAGAACCATGTTCTTGTGTTTCTATTGGTGGAGCAATTACGAGATGGAATGAAAATTTGTTGTTTGGCAGATCATATTATAGCAAATCTTGAGATGTTTTCTTTTGTTTTAATGATGCCAAGTTTTGCTGAGCGGACTGTAATAGTAGAATTTAAAATCTGAAGTGCTGCTTTGCTTCCAGCTTTAATCTTGAATTTTATTTTTGCAGGAGATATGCTTGACCTTCTGAAATGGAGAACCCACCCAGACAAAATTGCAGGTTGCCTCTCAAAATTAAAAGAAATCGATGGTTCAGAAATAGTGAAGGTATATACCATTCTATACTTTTAGATAATATGAGGGAAATAAAGTATTCTTGTGTCACAAAAATGCCTATTTAATAACAAACTGTCTCTTATTCTCTCCAATCAGTTTCTTCAAGATACACTGGACACTTTATTTGGGATTTTAGATGAAAACTCTCAAAAATATGGATCAAAAGTATTTGATTGTTTGGTAAGTTTGATTTTGTGATGATGCGAACACTGTTTAAGAGCTAATTAAAAAAAAAATTAAGAGCGCTTTTTTTTTCCTTTGTCCCTCATATTTAGGTTCACATAATAAATTTGCTGCAGGACAGCAAATTTCACCATTTTAAACCAGTAATGGACACTTATATTGAAAGTCACTTTGCCGGAGCACTTGCATACAGGTGAAGTCTGTACTTTTTCTATCTGATTTGAATTCTGACAGTATTAGGTTAAATTAAACTGTATCATTAGAAATAAAACGCAGTGCTTATATGAATTCAGAGATTTAGGCCATTAAAAAAGAGTAAAATAACATTAAGTTAGCAGAAAGGTTACTTGCTAAGGCTCTAACTTTGACTTATTTTTTCAGTCTTTTTCTTCAGTGGATTTCTTTATTTGAATGACTCGGAAAAACATAGGAGCCTTAACATCACACAGCTGCAACTGTGTTCACTGTCTCTGTGGAGCTGTGCACTACTAAGCATCACTCACTCTGCTGTACTGGCTATTTGCAAGCTAAACTTCCATTAAAACCAATGCAGTTTAATGACACTGCAGACCTACGTATGGAATAGCAGGGGTGGTTCGTGCTGGCAGGGACTCTTCTGGTTTAGTCGAGCTTGTGTATCCCTGTCAAAATCATTCTCCTATAGATGTAATGCTGGTATTATTTCCTATTTGTCAGAGATTTACTAGGTGATTTTCAGCAGTCTGAAAATTAAGTATAATGTTGGGCCTGTAGTGATTAACGAAATCTAGGCATACTTTTTTTTTTCTATTTTGTCAGTGTTTCTCATATGACAGATGTCCACATTTTAAATGCAAAGTTAACTCTCTTGTTTCTCTGTTATAATACTTTCTGATGTGGTATTCTAGAGATCTTATAAAAGTACTGAAATGGCATATTGATCGAGTCACTGAAGTGGAGCTGCACGAGCACATACAGGAAGTACTAAAGGTAATAAAAATTCTTCAAAGACAATTATTTACAGAATCTTAGAGGTTGGAAGGGACCTTGAAAGATCATCGAATCCAACCCCCCCGGCAAGGCAGGACCACCTAGAACACATCACTCAGGAACGTGTCCAGTCAGGTTTTGAATGTCTCCAGAGAAGGAGACTCCACAACCTCTCCGGACAGCCTGTGCCAGTGCTCTGTCACTCTCACAGTGAAAAGGTTTTTCCTTATGTTAACCCGGAACCTTCTATGCTCCAGCTTGGACCC
>VWZZ01005479.1:358114-448153 GCA_013399095.1 Psophia crepitans
GGATGGGGCATCCACAGCTTCTCTGGGCAACCTGTTCTAGTGCCTCACCACCCTCACAGGGAAGAATTTCTTTCTACTGTCCAATCTAAATACCCCTTCTTTTAGTTTATGCCCCTTACCCCTTGTCCTATCACTACATTCCCTAAGAAACAGCCCCTCGCCAGCTTTCCTGTAGGTCCCCTTTAGGTATTGAAAGGCCGCAATTAGGTCTCCCCAAACCCTTCACTTCTCTAGGCTGAACAACCCAAGCTCCCTCAGCCTGTCCTCATAGGAGAGGTGCTCCAGACCTCTGATCAGCTTTGTGGCCCTCCTCTGGACTTGCTCCAGCAGCTCCATGTCTTTCCGGTACTGAGGATTCCAGAGCTGGACACAGTACTCCAGATGGAGTCTCACAAGAGCAGAGTAGAGGGGCAGAGTCACCTCCCTCGACCTGCTGGTCACACTGTTTCTGATGTAGCCTAGGACACGGTTGGCTTTCTCGGCTGCCAGCGCACACTGCTGGCTCATGTTGAGCTTTTCATCAACCAGCACCCCCAGGTCTTTCTTCTCAGGGCTGCTCTCAATCCATTCTCTGCCCAGCCTGTAGCTGTGCTTGGAATTTTGCCAACCCACGTTCAGGACCTTGCACTTGGCCTTGTTGAATTTCATGCAGTTTGCACGGGCCCACCTCTCAAGCCTGTCAATGTTCTTCTGGATGGCATCCCTTCCTTCCAGGGCATCAACCGAACCACACAGCTTGGGGTCGTCGGCAAACTTGCTAAGGGTGCACTTGATCCCACTGTCCATGTTCCATAATGATGGAACTATAGTAGTAATGCTAGGGAGTTGCAGAATTCTTCAGTGCAGTCAGGTTATTTGCCCTTCTCTACTGTCAATAACTTGTCAGTGGAGCTTACTACCACTAGACTCTGGAGATCTATGTTTCTTACTGAATGAGAATATACATAAGTAGGAGTTAGATCTAAGCAATCAAATATAGACTGCCTTGGTGGTATTAACACTGATCACATAACTGAATCTAAATTACAGTTGGGCATGCTGATTTAAGGGATCAGTCCTGGCATTGGAGAATTCTACTGAAAATGGTGGGTTTGATTGCTCTTGTTGCCCCGTTTTGTACCATCAACAGAGCACGGCGTGGACTCAGACTGAGTTGTACAACACAGTAATCCCACTGGGACAGGTGCTACAGTCTGGAAATAAAATACCAACATGGTACCCTTCTGTCCTTTTCTATACTACTGTCAACTTAGGCATTCTGCTCGTAAGAAAGGGCCATATTTTAAATTTACATTCCAACATTGCAACTTAATTTAAGCTTTTTTTTTTAAGTATTACCTGTTTAGCAGTTGATAGGGAAAGAACTTTTAACAGGCAGAGAGGTTCCAAGAGCAATTCAAAAGTTTTAGTCTATCTGTTATATTGGCCTCCTATGTTTATGCAATATGTTTCTGTAGCCAAAGACGTGCAAGGGACAGTGGGGCAGTGTTGAGATTTTGCACTTTTCCCTTTGTAAAAACAAACGAGTGTTCCCTGGTTTGTAGAGATTATGACAGGCAAGGGAGGAGTATCTCTAAGTATGGCCTTTTGAAATGCTGTTAGTATTACAATAGAAAGATTTGCCAAAATTGAATAACGTGGTGTTCTATTTCAGACCCTTGTCATTCTTTGAATGATATAATCATTGTGTGTTTCTATTTGAAGATGAGCTGGTTCATTTTTATGAGTTATCTCTGATTTTGACATTTGTAGGCCCAGGAATATATCTTCAAATATATAGTTCAGTCTCGAAGGTTATTCTCTATTGCCACCGGTGGACAAAATGAGGAGGAATTTCGCTGCTGTATTCAAGAACTACTTATGTCAGTGCGCTTCTTTCTTTCCCAAGACAGCAAAGGAGCTAGTGCTTTATCCCAACTACAAGTAAGTTTTCAAGTGTGTCTTGCTTATTGTCACTTTCCACGTCCAATATAGAAAGTGTATCTGTCATTACGTATATTCCCAGGAAAGAAAATGTGGGATTACTAGAGCAAAATGGCATTTTCAGCTCATCTTCCTACCTTTCGTCCTACAGTGCGAAATTTTCATACCAGTAGCTTCTTAATATGCTTGGCAAAGATAATCCTAAATCTAATATTTAATTTTTAATTATAATTATATCATAATTATAATAATTATGTTGCTGGATACAAATAAAGTGATTCCTTTATTTTGAGCATTTTATAGCTTAGTTAACCACATTGGAACTGAAGAATTTGAGCCATACAAAAGGCTATCAAGAGTTTTCATGCCTTACAGAAAACTTCTAAGTCTTGATGGACTGTATGTTTTAGTACTCGTCTGGCATCTTTATTTCAGTTGAGACTACTAAAACTGAGTAGAGCTAAAGCACAGAGGCAAAACACACAGGAGGCAGCTCTCTGCATTAAGTGCCATAGATTTGCCAGCTCCTACAGCTCATAGATATACCGTCCCCTTCCCCTGTTTCTGTGACCAAAGCTGTTTCAGACCTGTTAGGAACTATTAATTTCTTAAGCTCTGTAGAAAATTTTCTTCCAAGAAAATGGCAAATCAGAGAGAACAGAGTAGAGGCGGTTCTTCCGTCTCGTATCATGTAAGCAAGTGGAGTGAAAAGATAATAATTCTTTAACCTTGTATGTCGTCTGTTCTGACACCAGTGTGAGGAAGGTCTGAGGTATGAGTAGCTTTTCTCAATTAGCTGGATTTGAAGAGGAAGAAGGGAATGTTAGTTCTAGCTTCCTTTCTCTGGCATTGCCCTCCTTTCTCTTCCAGTGTTTTGTTTCCATATTCATTACATTCACCAATGACTTTCTGACCCTATTTTAGGATTGTTGAATTGAATCAAGACTGCCAGTGCTGTCTCACTACAAATTAAATATGTTCATTATTTGAAAAATGGAAGATGTGGAGCCTGTTACATTACTTACCTTAAAGCAAAGCAAACGATAACAACTCCACTCAAATCTTTTAGTTTTGATATCAGCTGGCTTCTGTTATCCTTTTAAAAATTTCCTGTCACACATAGATCATGAGGAATCTCTAAAACATAAATATTTTTGTTCTAAGTTGAGCCTTTTACTTTCTCTTTGTCCTGGGAGAAATGAATAGTCATTAGATAATGGCTAAAGGAAAATAGTTACAAGTATAAGCCTGTTAAGGATTGTGAGGATATTTCTTCTGAAAGTATGACCATTTTTAAAGTTACTAACTACTCTTGAAATGAAACCCAGGCATTTTTCTAAAGTTACTTAAATTTCTATAGTAATTTAAATTCTATAAATGTCAAAACTATGCTGAAATATCTGACTGTCCATTTTTGCCCTTTTCCTCTAGGCTGTGTTTCTCAGCTCGTTCCCGTCGGTGTACTCTGAACTTTTGAAGCTCTTTGATGTGAGAGAAGTGGCAAATTTGGTTCACGATGCTCTGGACAGCTTGCCAACAGTCATGCATGGCGATGAGTCCCTTCAAGCTGTTAAATTGCAGAGTATTGGGAAAACTGTAGAGAGTCACCTGTACATGAACCCAGGTAAGGTTACCCTGGGCTGCCTGCCGATAAGGAGTTCGGGTTGTGTGCTTGGTACAGGGGCCAGTAAGTGCTGAAGGGAATAGTGTTGCTCCAAGTAGTACTTCCTGAGGAAAAATTCTTGAAGCACTGCTCTCTACAAGCTGCTCATTTACAATACAGTTGGTTAAATTTAGGTTATTATTTTAGAGACAAAGACTCCTAAAATATAGTTTTGCTTTGATCTACTGCTGGCAATATGTCTGTGAAGGAAGTTTGCCTTATACTTTTTAAGTAAATATAAAGGAAAAAGCTTTACTAAATTGAAAATAAACATTGCACTAGGCTATGTTAAGGTGCGGAGAAAACTGTACATCCTAATGTGAAATTGAGGCTTGCTGCTGTGGAAATAATTGATTTCTGTCTCCCAGATGAAGATGATGAGTGCTGCAAGCTGCGGTGCTAGCTAACACATTGGAACTAGATGGAATGCAGGAAATAAATATTTGTTCAAACGTCTAAAAATGAGGAGGGCACGTCTTAGATAACATTTTCTGTTATCTGGAGCTTGCTTGGAAACAAGTGGGAATAGTTTAGTATGGGAGTTTTAGGCATTTTGTGCTCAAGGGCCTGAGCAACTAACCCATTAGCTCCCACTGCTGCAGAAATCAACTGACACTAAAGCTACGCTTTCACTCAAATTGAGAAATGTATTTGGCATATTGTTATAAATAGAATCATCAGACATGCAGGGGTTGATTTAAGGTGCCCAAGCACGGGTGTTTACTACAGTTTCAGATGTTTTCAGTGCAACTGGTTTCTACCTGCCTGTCTAGGGAATGCAGGTAATGTATTGTATTTACTGATCATGTGTGGATAGGATGTCTGAAATAGCTTTATACTGAGGCTTTGGTATAGCTTGCTTAAAACTTTCTTCTATTTCAGTGATTTTAAACTTCAGCCGTTCCTATGGGTAACAACTACAGAGATACTAAAAGGTGTCAACATCAGTGATCTGCCTAGCTCCTGTGAAAAGTTAGTGGGTGTTAAGGCCTTACTTCTGTTTTTCCATATTTACTTCCACATCTTTGTCCTACACTACATTGGGTATCTAAAAAGAAACAGATGACAGTTTTCCTGCTTATAAAGACTAGCAGATTTTTTTTTCCTCTTGGCCTTTCTTCCACTCTCTTCCTGGTATTTTGGGTGTAACTCTTTGGACGCATCCCTGTTGATACTTGTAGAATGGCCAAATTGATGACCTATGTATGCCTGTACCCAGAAGATTTTTCTACCTTTGTCATGTCTGATACACAAGTAGTCTAGCACTCTTCTTTGTTGTCTTTTATGCATCAAATATTATTGTAGCTTGCTTTGGGGAAGAGTTGAGGCCAATAACAGAGAAACATCTCTTCAACCGTGTCCTTCTTGACATTGTTAAACAGGAATTAGGAGAACACCAATAATTTTTATTTTTTTCTCTAAGGTCACTACTTTGAGCTTGCAAATTCAATAGCTATGAAAACGTGAGGTGTGTAAGTGGAACATTTAGGTTTCTTTCTCCAAAGAGGATCAGTTTTCTTGGAATCATCACCGATCAAACACATCAATTACCAGAAGAGAGATTACATTCCTAGGTGAAGTCCTAAAAAAAGAAAATCCCTTCTGATAAAGCCTGTATCTTAGCCCAGTTAGAATCTGTGATGCAGCTTTTTACGACACGGAGAATGTTGTTACAATGCAAAAAACTTTGTGTCTTCCCAAAATACTGTGATTTGGACCTCTGTGCAAGAGTAGCTGGGTAGGACTTTTCCTTGTGAGGCAAACTGTTCAAAACAGGAAGAGGAGGGATTTAGTTCTCTGACCATTTACTCTATAGATATCATATGGTAAACTGTATATGATGTATAATGAAGCTAGGAAAAATCCCGAGTTGATATTTTAAAGATGTCTTCATGTGTTCATTTTATGTAATTTACTTCATGTGTAAAGTTTTATGTATTTATTTTATATATAACTTATTCCTTAGCTGGTTTTTGTTTTCCTTATTTTACACTGACACCCGCTATTAATAGATTAGAAAAGTGATAATTATATCATAGTTTTCTTTCTGAGCTTAACTGCTTACCTCAGTAGGTCTGCTTTCAGTGTATCAGAGGAGAATACGCATGTATATGTTTCAGTAGTTATTCAGAGAGAAATGACACAGAAACTATCTGATGCAATCAGTGAGAATAATTTAATATCTTTGAACTGCTTCAGGGAAAGGACTTTGATACCTGTTAGATTTCCTATAGGAACAAACAAAAGGTTGTTAGTAAGTTCAGGAAAAGATGCCATTAACTGATAAGTACGTCTAGTTCTAGAAGCTAGGTATTATCACAGAATCATAGAATATCCCAAGTTGGAAGGCACCCATAGGGATCATGGAGTCCAGCTCCTGGCTCCACACAGGACCAGCCAACTCAGAGCAGATGACTGAGAGCATCGTCCAGATGCTTCTTGAACTCAGCCAAGCTCGGTGCAGTGACCAATTCCCTGGGGAGCCTGTTTCAGTGCCTGACCACCCTCTCAGTGAAGAACCTTTTCCTGTTCTCCAACCTAAACCTCCCCTGTCACAGCTTCATGCCGTTCCCTTGGGTTCTATCGCTGGTCACCAGAGGGAGGAGATCAGCACTTGCCCCTTCGCTCCCCCTTGTGAGGAATCTGTCGTCCTTGATGAGGTCTCCCCTCAGTCTCCTCTTCTCCAGGCTGAACAAACCAAGGGACTTCAGCCTCTCCTCATATGTCTTCCCCTCTAGACTCTTCACCGTCTTCGTTGCCCTACTTTGGATGCTCTCCAATAGTTTTATGTCCTTTTTGTACCGTGGCGCTGGAAACTGTACCCAGTACTTGAGGTGAGGCCGCACCAGCACAGTATAGAGGGGGACAATCACTTCCCTAGAGCAGCTGGCAATGCCATGCTTGATGCCCCCCAGGGCACAATTGGCCCTCCTCGCAGCCTGGGCACACTGTTGACTCATATTCAACCTGCTGTCGATCAAGACCCCCAAGTCCCTTTCAGCATGGCTGGTCTCCAGCATCTCATCGCCCAGTCTGTATGTACAGCCAGGGTTGCCCCTTCCCAGGTGCAGAATCTGGCACTTTTGTTAAACTTCATGCGATTGATGATTGCCCAGTTCTCCAATTCAATCTGTCCAGATCTCTCTGCAAGGTCTCTCCACCCTCAACAAAATTAACAGCTTCTCCCAGTTCGGTGTCATCCACAAACTTGCTCACAACGCCGTGTAGTCCTACGTCCAAGCTGTTTATGAAAACATGAAAAAGAACTGGCCCTAATATGGAGCCCTGGGAAACCCCACTGACTGGCCGCCAGCCTGATGTAACCCCATCTACCATAACTCTTTGGGCCCGACCAATCAGCCAGTTGCTCACCCATTGCATTATGGGTTTGTCAAACTGTATGCTGGACGTTTTGTCGAGGAGGATACTGTGCGAGACAGTATCGAAAGCTTTATTGAAATGACATCACCTGGTTTCCCTTGGTCAGCTAGATGGGTGACCTTGTCATAAAAGGAAACCAAGTTTGTTAAACAGAACCTTCCTCAAGGGAAGATTTCCCTCTTATTCCACCATTTTTTCAAAAGACTCAAACTCTTTAATGAGACTTATAAGATATCTCAGCAATCGCTGCAAGCTAATTGATGGCTATAAAAATGCAAAAGGCCTATCATTATTGAAATTGTTATCATAGAATCATAGAATATCCCGAGTTGGAAAGGACCCATAAGGATTATGGAGTCCAGCTCCTGACTCCACACAGGACCAGCCCAATCAGAGCAGACAACTGAGAGCGTTGTCCAGACACCTCTTGAACTCAGCCAAGCTCGGTGCTCTGACCACTTCCCTGGGGAGCCTGTTCCAGTGTCTGACCACCCTTTCAGTGAAGAACCTTTTCCTGGTCTCCAACCTAAACCTCCCCTGTCACAGCTTCATGCTGTTCCCTCGGATTGTTGACACAAACTTGGAATTAAATTTAGTTAATATTCATTAAACTTTACATGTTAACACAGATTAAAAAAAATTTTAAAAGGTCAATTTTTTCAAGACATAAAAGTTTTACACATTGAGCCATAGTACTGCTTTCGCTTACTCCAAGATCTCTTTCAGATTAATTAGTATTTCTTAATTTGTCTTCCACAGCAATATACTACTCTTTGGAGTTGTTTGTGTGCTTCTGTAGACACCTGTGGAGGGATGTATGTATGTATATTGCATACAAAAATTCAGATTAATTAGTACCTCTATAGCGGAGAGCAGAAAATATTTTGCAAAAGCTTTGCAAATGGTGCTTCTCATCTGTGGCTCTTTTTTACGCTGAGGGGAGGACTTCCTCCACCATACCTGTGTTTTTCCTTCTACACTACAGGCAATTTTTTTCTTTTAACTGGAAACAATTCCCCATTAAAATTTTGAAACTGATTGTTCTGAAAACAGTGACATGCAATCACAGAGCAGGCATCTATGTTTGGGTTTGGAATTGCAGTGGTAATTGTTTCTTTGGCTTAAGCATTTTCTTCTCCTACCACCCTCAAGTCCAGTGGTTCTTCCAAACAAAGAGGTGTAAATTGAATAGGTCCATGTAAGCCTATCAAAACGAAAAGCGACTTCCTTGCTTCTCACCATTCAAGGAGAATGCTGTTTGTTTGTTTAAAATGTTCGATTACACTAATTTTGTTTCCAAGCAGGCCAAAGTTTTGACCATCTGTTCAGATATAGTCATTGAAATGAATATTGTCTTTCTGAAGTTAATCTTTAAAATACACTAGAAAAAAGAAAGGTTTGCATGTCTGTGCAGGTTCTTTGCCCCTAACTGAAAAGCAAGGGGGAAAGTTGTGCTGTAGGTTAATTATTAAACATTAACATAGTTTGCATAGGAAAGTCGCGAGGATTGCCCAGAGTAATCTCTCTTTATAATTATGCCAGGCATGTACTTGAAGACTCTGCCATGATTTTTTCTCTCTTTCTGTATAATATTTGTAAAGGGCAAGTGTTAGCATTTGAAACAGTCAGCTAATTTGGCTTCCTGCACAGAAGAAAAATTAGGACAGTGACTGATGGCTATGAGTTCTGATTATTGCACCATTCCTTGCGCTCATTAATTTTTCTACATACAGTGGCTGACATTGCAGCTGAAAATTTTTAAGAAAACTTTTTCACATAGTCTGTGGTTTGGCTCAGACGTGAATGTGCGAGGTGTCCTCTTCTGTAATGTCACTGCATCTCCACCTAAACAGGTCAAGACAGAGAGTTATTTAGATTACGGGCTTATGAGGAATATATATATGGCTCTGTTATATGCGGTGCTTAATTCGGTAACTGGCACTCTTCCCTCCGATGCATAGTTGCAAATCATTGCAAGATGCTTTGCTAATCTGTTTGGTCTTGGTAAAACAAAGTTCTTGATCATTTCATGGAGCTTTTGCAAAAATGGTATACTTGAAACAGTTAACGTTTGGACTTGGTGATCTTGGAGGTCTTTTCCAACCTTAAAGGTTCTATGATTCTGTGAATGAGGATGCTCAGTTTTGCTTGGTATGGTTCAGGCCATATTGTATGTAAGAGTTGGCTATTTGCAAGTCACGTGTTGCTACACGTAGATTCTCTTGTCTTCAGAATGGAGTTCATAACACTGTGCTTACATGTAAGCAGTGCACAGAGTAGTGGGCACCTTAGGAAAGTTACCAAATCCCATGTGTGCTCATGAGGAAGCTACCTCGCATTAACCAAGAAGAAACACCTTGACACAGGGCTGCTCCTTACTCACACCTTGCTTCTGTGCGTGAAAGCCATGTGTGAAAGAGCTCCTGTACCTGCTCCGTGACAGTAGTGATTTTGAGCATTTGCCTGGGAATGGAAGACCAGGTTCAGTGCTCTGTCAGCCCGGACTCTGCCTGCCAGAAGAGTACCCCAACTACAGAGCCACAGGCTGTTTTACACACTGAACCCTTCATCTCTTCTCTTGGAAAGAGACAGTCAAGAATTCAATAAGTGTAAGGCCTAACAGGGCAGGGAAAAGGAGCCATCCTCTGTAACCTGGAAGTTAGGTCTTTTTGATAGGAATAGATGGAGAATCCTGCTTTTTTTTGCTTCAGCTAAAGGCATGAGCTCTGTTTTTTCATCTATCAGTAATCAATAAGCAGATTTAGGGGTGGTGATCAGAAGCTGGCACTTTCCTAACCTAACAGGTCTGCACATTCACCATCATCCTGTTTGCTTTCCTTTCGGCCCTATAGATCCTGCAGTGGCAGCTGTGCACGCTTGACGTATCACACTACCTGGGGCAACACTTTCCTGAGTTTCTGGGGTTTTTTAGGTAGACAAAAAGAAAATGCCGTGTTGGCTTGGTTGAGGTACTTCTGCTCAGCTGCAGCACTGCAGGCAGGTACGAACTTTCAGGCCAGTCCTGGTGAAAACCTACTGAGGCACTTGCAGAAGTATGCGGTGTCTGGCCTGAGGCTCTTTGTTGCCCAGTTTTGGGCTTTAGTACCACTGGTTTTAGATTCATTGATGGCCTTTTGCCTGTTGCCATGTAGACTTAGTTTAATTCTTTTTCATCAGTAGGAAGATACAGCAGAACACCTGAATAAATAATAAGCATGAAATGCACATTTAAGACAAGGAAGCATGCTTTTTCTTTAAAAGATGAACATACTTAAATAGTGTATACAAATCAATTTGTGCGTATGATTTGTGTTATGCAGATATTTAGACAATGAAAATAAGGGAATAATAGAGAAAAAACAAGATTAGTGCTGTATTTCAGTGAATGAAAGGAGCATTCAACAAATCAAATCTCACAATGATTTTTTGTCTCCCTCCTGGGAAAAAATAGAGGAAATATTTGAGGCAAAAAAAGTGTTTGTAGAAAGACTAATCCATTAATAGTACCTGGTTGGCAAAATGATTTTAAAGGAGTAATTTTCCAGCTAGACAAACTGATTTTTTAGGAAATAATTACATTAATGAACAAAGGAACTGAATAGATGAATATATTTAGATAACGTAGCATATAATCATCATTAAAATTTTAATAGAGGAAATGATTCAAGTACATTTCTATGAGAACCTCATTTCTCAATCATGAAAAAGATCTAAAAACAACAACAAAATGAAAACAGATAACACCCATTCCATTTATCAAGTTGTAAACAGGTGTTTAATGTGTTGTCACGAGTGTAAGTATTAGGGCTCTTCCCATTTAACATTGTCTTTAATTACAAGAAAAAGAAGAAAAAAAAAGTAGCATGTTAATGAAGTTCTTGCATAATTTTGAGAGAACTCGAGACTGAAAATAGCACCAAAGAGCTATGATTAGAAAATGAAGTAGAGGAAAGGCAAATCGTTTTATGTAGATATCGGTAGTCTAAATTGCTCATACTCGGTATGAGTGAGTAATCTGGAAAAGTGAAAATCCTGAAAGAAATCTGAAAGTACTGCTTGTCTGTAAAGTAGAACTCTTTTGTAGAATAACATAACTTCAAGATGAAGTCTGTTGTGACTGTGGCTTGCAAAGGGATCCCATCACATGGCAGGGAACACTGCAGCATAATTTTGAATACAAGTATTACTGTGCTAAGTTTTTTTTTGCATGACAGTTCAAGAAATACTTAGAATTTTCTTATACAATATATTTCACACAGTGCTGTTTTTCTCCATCCGTGATATGAAATACTGACTTTTCAGCATATTGTTTATTCTTCAGATATTTGCTTTAGAATATTATGGTTATGAAGTAAAAGCTTCTATTTATCAAAAATGTTGGCTAAAGCAAGTAAAAGCTTCTGCTTATCAGAAATACTGTTTTGGACTGAAGACGCATTTTATGTCTGTATTAAAAGTAAATGATTCTGTGAGAAGCTCCTATTCATAAAATTTTTCATTTTTTTCAGATTCTCGATATATTCTTCTTCCAGTAGTTTTACATCATCTCCACATGCATTTACAAGAGCAGAAGGACCTTATAATGTGTGCACGTATCCTTAGCAACATATTTTGCCTCATCAAGAAGAACAGCTCAGTAAGTAAACACTGCATCACATCCACAAGGTGTTGAACTTCTTTATATGGCACAGTGACATTTAATGACACAAACTGGACCTTGACGAAGTCCATTTTAAAGAGTTCTCTGTGTAATGTTGCTGCATAAACATGTCATTTTGACTTCTGATGAGCCTTTTCTTCCCATGCAAGAATATTTTAGTTGTAGTACACAGTGTCCTGCCAAGCTTTGACTCTTATTGAGTGTTATGTTGGACAGAAAGAAATGTCCACTTTCTTTTAGAGGCATTTAAAGGCATTTCTATTGAGGGCTGTTTAGTTGTAGGGTGCACAGAGGTGTTATAGGTATATAGATTGATATGAGGATTGCACTTGGTTGTTAGTTGATAAACTTTGAGGCTAATTTCTGATGTTTGTGTTTGCAAATTTATCTGTGAAAGCTGCATATGAGAGCTAGCTTAGATAGGTGTATTGCAAATATGAAGATGATAAGTGCTGACAGACAAAGTGATATAAGACGATTAAAACCAAACATTGCTTGTAGTTACTGCAGTACATACGTATCAAGACCGGCATACGTTACACTGTAATGCATTAGTGAGAACTCTTGTGTTTCTTCATTGCATACCAGTGTCAGCAATTAAAGTGGCTCCATTAGTGATTTGATATGGATGCAGCTTGCAATTTTGGCACTGTAACAGCATTTTCATTGCAGCTGCTCTTGGATTAGTGTAATACCTCATCAAATGATAAAGTGATAGATGATAAACCATAGCTGTGGTTTTTGACTGGGAGAAAGACCCAGTCTGGGGTCTTAATTTCAGGATATCTTTCATTTGGAGTCATCAAGCCAGAGATGTACATAATAATAAGTAGATGTCTACATAAAACTCTCCAGTGTTCAGGATATGGAGCTACTATTTTTAGTAGTCTTAGAGTCATGGAGAGTATTAACAACTTGGTGACTTTGATACGATGTTTGTGGATCAGTTCAGAACTTCATTCCTTCCATGGTAATTAAGATAATTTCGGGGTTGAGGGAACAAGTGAATTTGCAGTCAGGCAGCTTTGAAAATTAAGGTTATTGACCATTCTAATAGTAGTTTGTACATGAGTCATAGAATCATAGAATCGTTTAGGTTGGAAAAGACCTTTAAGAGCCCTCACAGCTGATACAGTTCCTAAATATATTGTATTCTGTCTGCCTTCATAAGCTCCAAAATTAACAGTTGTTTGGTACTAGAGGAAGTGACAGAGAACACGGCCATGACACTAGACTCATCTTGAATCCAAACAGAAATTTTGAGTTTTGTTACAAATCATATGCCTTGGGTGTGTAGGAAGCAGAAAAAATAAAAATAAAAATCACTCCTACACCTTGATGTCAACAAAGTTAAATGATCTGTTTGTCAGCTGAGTTTTAGTGCGGTTGTGTGCATTTGGTTATGAAATGTTTCTTTCTATGAAGAAATGTCATCTTAAATTGTGGATATAACCGCTCAGATTAAGATGATGTTGTCTGCTGCAGTGAAGACAGAAAACATTGTTGAAGCAGGGAAAACATATTTCCATCTAAATTAAAAAGGAAAAGTAACGACAACTTGACTTCATCAAGTGTTTTCATGCATGTAATTAAGGTATTCACGGTCTCTTTTGGTGGTGAACACTTTGGTTCCTTTGTTTTGATGTTGCATACAAGCAGTTGTAGGCTTACATAAATGACTAATTTGTTTGTGCTACTCAGTTGATGGCAAGCAATCTAGCTGGTCGTTACTGCTGAAACAGGTCTTGAAGGTTGAGCACCATCTGCTTGTTTCTGGTGATAGTTTCAAAGTGTGAAAACAGAACTCTACTTTTTGAAATTTAAGCCTCTCTTGGAAATTTTCCCAGAAATTATATGGGTGCTACCTATAAAAATCTTGCCTGAAAAGTTCTTGTATATTATTTAGTGCTTTCTTCTAAACATTAACTGAAAATAGAGCTCTGCTAATTTGATGACTGCTTACATATTCAAGGTCAACCTATAACTGGCCTCTATATTTCAGTACAATGTAAGTAATTGAAAACTGTTAGAAAAAAATCAATAGAATTAAACAATATCTTGATTAGAGAACAGTCCTTGTTTCTTGAATGTAGCATTCATAGTAAAACTATTTGTTTCTAAAACGACAACAAAGGAAATATACCTGTCATCATCTTTCTATTTTAAAATCTTAAATGTTTTTTTTTATTATTTAAGGAAAAGTCTGTTCTGGAAGAAATTGATGTGATTGTAAACAGCCTGCTAGATATTCTGTTAAGGACCATATTAGAGATCACCAGCCGACCACAGCCATCAGGCTCTGCTATGCGCCTCCAGTTTCAAGATGTGACTGTAAGTTTTATATAATGAAATAGCTCATAATTGTCGCTGATTGGACAACTGGACTCGTGACAATATTGTTTCTAGGTTGTAATTCACACTGTCAAGATTTTGTGTGTAAAACTTATGATGAAGATAACAAAGAAAACATGGGTTTTTTTGCATTTTATTAATTTTCAGTGGAAACAGTAATTTTTTGATTGAATTTAGTAATTGTGACCCAGAAAAAAACCCCAAAGATGAAATTTCTTTTGAGATTGTTTCAGGTCAATAATAATTTCATTGTGTTTCTTTTGTTAACAAATTTAATAGCTTTCTGAACCTCTCTTTACATTTGAATTCCTGAAAATGGAAGAATATCAATCTGTAACATTTTACTTCCCAAAATGTATACCTTTTACATGATGAAGCAGCTGTAAAAATTCCTGCGGTGTCTGTGATGCTAACTTCTACCAATCCAAATTTATTAATTGAAAGGCATTTTGTTGTTTTCTGGGCTGAGCACTGAAGCTTTTTTCCTGTCACATGAAGCAGAGCAAAGAGGACAGATTTAGAAGATTGCCAAATTACGTTTTGGTCAGCCTGCTAAAATAACTCGTGCAAATTGGAACGCTGAAATGCAGGCATTTAGAGGAAAACCTAGGATGAGCACTGATGAAACAAAATGAAGTGTTATTTTGCTTTGTTTTCAGCAAGGTTCCCTGTTTGCTTTTGAAGGGCAAATCAGTTCTAATGTAGCAAGGGATATGACTCCAATATGAGGTGAGGGGGTGACATTTTGTGCAGAGAACGTACTATTCTGTGTGATTTACTGTCTCATTATACACTTAATTAATTAATTGCCCAATTTTTACACTGTAACAGTTTTTGTTAATGAATGGATGGTTGCTTTTCAAACCAGAATTTCCTCTGAGATCAAACTTTTCAAAAAGCGTTTAATAGCTGTGGAAGAAATGTGTTGTTGGGGGTTTTGTTTGTTTATTTTACTTTATCCCACAGAGAACAAACGTTCCAGGGAGTGTTTTATGGAGCTGACCGAGCTCTGTAGTATGATAACGCTGTACTTTAATCGCTATGATTCACCAGGACTATACATCTAAGAGTCTGGTTTGTTTTGTTTTTTTTCTTTAAATTAGGAAATTACAAATGTACGCTGTGCGGCATACCAGACCATTACAAGAAAATCTCAGCTGAAGTACGCTTTGTAGTATTAGACTGTTAGTGTAGCAAAGCTCTGAGCTTATTGGTTTTTTCTGAGATATCCACTTGCTTGCAGATTAAGTTTTCATAAAACACCATGACAGCTTAATTCTTTCACACCATCAAAAAATTAGACTCTGAAAATGCTTTCAAGTTGCAAAATTTTTCTTTTTATGCATCAGAAAAGCCATGTCATTCTCACCACAGGCATCTCAAAGAATACTTAATGTGGAAGTGACTCACAGCACAGCATAAGGCAATTATATACATTTATGTTGAAACATCATGCAGTATGGGCTTATGGCAACACATGGAGCCAGATTCTTGGAACTATTTGCAGATCGAGTATGATTAAGTACTCAATGTGAGTACAGCAGTAGTCTGTTCCGGTATGCTACCATTATTTCAGGCTGCATGTATCATAAAATACTGTTTGTGAGATGTATCGTGGCGGCACACTGGGTAAAATTTTGTCATACTTTTGCATCAGATATAGTCTTCCTTGTGGAATTAGTCCCAAACTCATCTCAGTTTGATCTTCTAGGCCCACGTGTCACTGTTTTTCTGCACAAAGCAGCAGCATAAAATCAGGCACTATCAGTCATCTGTGCTGCCGTGACTGCATGGTTTCTTTCCTCTCAAGTAGTTTTGGTACCTTGGTACCATTTCAATTTGCAGTGAAGAATCTTGTTAGAAGGTAAACTGCAAGATGGATGTGATGCTTTAAACTGAGCACAAAGACTATGTGTCTTCAGGATGTCAGTGTTACAGGTGTTGCACTAACAAACTGAATTTCATGCGGTGGTGAAAGTGAAACTTCTGCTCTAGAATGTCAGTGACGTAGTCCTTTAGATTTGCTTAAGAAACATGCATATACATATATAGAATTAGCAGAAAGCAGTCCAAATAAAGTGAGCCTTTCTTGATTATAGATCTTGGAAGTTCAGTCCCTCAGAAGCTAAATGAATTGCAATTTAATTGTGAGCTCCTTAAATAAGACACAAAAAATTACTTCAGGGTACCACCTACAGTGAATTGGATATACTGCTTGGCTTGACTTACGGCACTGGAATTGGATCCTAAATAGTTTTTATCAAGGTCGTTATGTGTATGAAGTTTGCTTTTGTGCATGATTTGCATGTACCCTGACGAGTTAGTCTGTGGCTAACACTGGCAGAAATCCTACAACAGGCATTTTTGTGTTGAGCTCAACAAATGCAGCTGAGTGTTCATTGTTATTTTAAAAACCAGCTGCCTGCATAGCTACCTCAGTTTGAATTCAAAGCTCAAATTTAGAAGTCAGTTAACAATTAGCTAAAGCTGGTACCCTTTTAAAGCTAATCTGTCTGTCAACTATAATAGTATGCATTCTGTAATAGGCTATAAGTCAAAGTAAATGTGGGAACATAGAAGGAAGATGACTAGAAAGGACTCCTTACTAGAAAGAACTCCTTACAATGCTTAAGCAAAAATGGAAGTATTCAAAAGGTTTTGTCGCTCAAGCTAGGCATCAGGTAAGCTTACACTCTTATTCATTTACTCTGTTTATTGTGGCTAATAAGCCAAATCTGAGTGGTCTCAGGTTTTATAACTGGAATAAAAGTCTCAAAAAATTCTGCCTATTTAGATGAACCTACATTATACTAAATGGTATGATAAAATCATATTGAGGCTAGATATAATCAAATTGAAAATATTAAAAAAAATTATAAAATATCAGTGTTTTTTGTTTTCTGAAGAGAACCTGATAGTGTTGGAAATAAATTTTCAGATATTTACAAGACAGCAGCTGTAACCTTGATGGTTATGCCCAGAGCATGAAGATTAAGAGACTTCGTAGCCTTAGGATATTGTTTTGAGAATGCTGTGTTTACTGTAAAAAACAATGGTTTTGCAGGGACAAAATTAATTTGGAATCATTATTTTAGTGTAGAATCTTATTATGGGCAAGACATTATTTTATCACCACGTTCCCAGTGAGGCATCGCCTCACACACCACCAGCTATACAAGATATAATCACAAGTGAATTAGGCGTTCCAATGTAAAATCCAGAATAGCCATTCCTGTGAAAAAATACTGCTTTTCTTTATCTTATTTACTTTTTTAATGAAAGACAGGGGAAAATCTTCCCAAAATTTGACTTGACAAACTAATGAAAGACAACATTTTAAAAACTGTTACCATACTAGTCTGTTCTCCCAGTCTCATTCCCCATTCCTGGTAGATAAGAGGCCAGAAGTGTGTTTCCCACTTTTTAAAAAGTTTGTAAGATTTCAAAATTGTTCTTTTTAAGCACTGGGATGCTTAAACCAGACCTTTCAGTCTTCAGTCAGACCAGACTGATACAATTCAGTGTTTTCTCGCAGTTCAAAAGTGAACTAGCAGACAGGAAAGGGAGAGATGGAGAACCTGTTTCTTCCCGTAATGTCTGGGTCGTTTGATCTCTCACTGGAGATAGCCAGTCCTGTTCTCTGCTCTTTTGCTCTGGATTCCCACGCTGTTTGAAGGACAGTCCGGTGGATGTGCATCAGGATACGCAGGGAGGAATCCTCACAGCAGTCCAGTAAATGCCTCAGCTGCTGCCTGGAGCATCCCTTTTCTGGAGTGTGAATCCAGGAGTTGCCACTGTGGCTGAGAGTGGTCTTGCCCTGTGATTAAGCTCAACTTCTCGAGATATGTTTTAATGAGAAATTCCTCTGTAGGTCCAAGGAAACTTCTGATCAAAACATTTTCAAAGTTTGTTAAATCCTATAAATGAGTTTTCTTTTTGACAAGTATGTGTTTTGGTGATGAAAAAATGTTTTGAAAAAAGTCCCAGCTAACCTAATTTCTTCCCTACAGGAAAACAATAGCATCCTTCCCAGAACTGTTGCAAAATATTTTTGTTTACATTTGTTTCAAGACTGTGTTGATTAAGAGGTTGTAATTTTAGCAATTGAAATAATCTGTTTAAAAACAGATACAAGGAAAACAAATCACAAATCAAACTTTTCCTGGTTTAGCACTTCTGGAACTATTTCAAATAGGTTTTGCCAAGCATGGAAACTGCATTTGGGGAAAAATAATTCTTTAGCTATGAAATTCCTTCCCATTTAAAGTAACGTATTTTCACAAAATACGGAGTCTAAGAAACAGTGTTTCCTAATTGTAGATTAATTTCCCTTGCATTTGTTAATTAGTTTTAAGTGCTTGTAATATGACAGTTTAAACTCAAATACAAAAGACATTATAATCTGTAATATTTCTCTTCTTGGTTTGTCTGAACAGGGGGAATTTGTCTCCTGTTTGTTGTCACTCTTGCGACAAATGACTGATAGACATTATCAACAGCTTCTTGATAGCTTCAACACAAAGGAAGATCTGAGGGTAAGTAACAGAATTGTCTTTCCACTTGCTCAGATCTCTTTATTTCTCTTTTTTGACTTATCTCCCTTTAAGATGCTCCTATGCTTTGATGAAATACTGCAGTATTTAAATGCAGTCTGCTTTTCAGATTACCTAACTTCTGCACAGGCTTTCATGTGTACTTAGGTCCACTCTTACTGGTGAGGCTAGGATTTGGTTGCTTCTGCAATAACAGCAGATAGAATAGAGTTGGGGGGGGGACTATATAATAGCTTTAGAGCCATAAACTTAGCCTCAAAGCCTGTTTTAAAGATGTCAATCTTAAGGTTACACAGTTCTGCTTAATTCTTCCTGCAAGGCAGTTGGGATTTTTTTGTTTTGTTATATGTATTATTCCTTCCTTCCTGCCTGCCTTCCTGCCTGCCTTCCTGCCTCCCTCCCTCCCTCTATATACGGCAGTGGCAAACACACAGCTTGAGAAATGCATAGGTCCATTGGCAGGAGGACCTGTCAGACTTGTAATGTCTGTCTGATCAGTTTGATCGTGGAAAAGAGTAGCTGCAGAACTCTTTCAGGGCAGTTTCTACCAATATCATTGATGGAGTTACCAGGTTCATTGAGATAAGCATTTTAAATTCATTTATGGAGGAAGGGGATGGATTTAAAAAAAAAAAAAAAAAAAAAGTTAAGATTTCCTGTATAAGGATATACATTAAAACTTGCAGTCTGCCAGACCCTGAGAAACTTATATAGTACCAAGTTTGATCCACACAAGAAATCTTGAGTGATCACTTATGCCTATTATTCAGCCAGTGATCCTGGACAAGAAAGTAATAATGTCCGAGTGTGTTAGTATATTTTTAGGTGTTACTCTTAAATTACCATTTGATGAATGTAAGTACTAGCCTGAAAAGGGGAGTCTAGTTATGGTGCAATTTCAGATTTCCTTACATTCCTGAAGGCTGTTCTGAAGAGAGCATACCGTCGGTGAGTGCCCTTTCTTCACAGTGAGATGGCCATATTGAGCTTGAAAGACAGAAAAAGCTGCTGAGAAGTTCTCTCTATCCTGAATCAAGGGTACTAACTAGGAGTTATATAGGGTGGACAATTTTTATACTAGTATTATAGCATCTGTTTTCACCTAACATAGTTGCTATCCTTCTGTAATTTTAGTGTATGTTGGAGAACCTAGGCATTTTTTACTGAAAATATTTTGCCTTTTGTTTGAATTCTGAGTAGGTCTATATTCCTAGGTTTAGATTTTTATATCTTCTATAGGCTTCAAGCTTTATTTCTGTTTGATGTATCTATGAAATACAGTTTTGAGTTTATTCAGATTTTCTTGCTTCTAGAACGTGAAAAATCTCTAGAATTAATGCTTGAATGGTGTTTGATTTGACACATTTATATTCCCCCCACGCACATACCCTACTATTATACAAAGACATATGGAAAGCAGCTGTAGCCAGTGCCATCAGCTATCAAAATAGAGGTCTTAAGAACTCAAGTCCAGAGTTTGTTATTTCCATTCAGATCTCATCAAATCAGCGTCAGCTCCGCCAGTGATTCAGTGGCAGTAGGTTGATCATAATTAATGCAGCATTCCATCTCTTCTGAATCTTAAATAATATATTGTTTTTTTCTCTCACTTGGAAATATCAAATATCACTGAAATGCGTATAACTGAGAGCAAGAGGGAAAGATGAGAGCAGTGTGCGAGGCTGACACTGCTGTTAGTCATGAGGTGATTGTGTATGACTTAGGCTATCTAAACCATCTTGCCACTTGCTTCTGTATTTTTCTGCTTTGTTTGCCAAGGAACTTCCTTGGTATTTTCCAGGGCTTTAAGACATGCTTCTTAGGAAATGACATCAGTATGAGTAAATGAAGATTCAGAAGGTGCAAATATCTGCGATAAGACTTTTTTTTTTGTCTTGAGATGCTTTTAGAGCCTGAACTAGTAGCCATAGTTAATCCTGTGGCTAGTATGTACTCTGAAATTTAAGCTTCAGTAGTAACTTCCATCAGTTTGCTGTATTTTTGAATTCTCTTTTGTCCCCAGTCAATGATGTCAAAGCAGATTGAGTCTTCCCTAAACCACATCACAAGTTACAAATCTGATACGGAGTTTGCAAGGGACTTACCTGAGTGTAACCCAGGCCTTTGAATTGCTATCTGCTGTGCTTTTTGGCTTCAACTACCTCTGTTCATAATTAGCCATCTATACTGAATGATTAGGCTAGGCACTGATATCACAAGGTATTTCTTCTTTCTTCCAGACTAATTCTCAAGGCATCTATGTCAAGTGCTTGCATGAATGCATATTTGCACAGCATTTGTGATACTATTAAAGAGAATATCCCCACCAAAACAGTTCTCCAAACAAAAAGTCACTCATGCAAGTACTTGTAAAAAGGGAATGAAGGTTGTAATTCATTCTGTCAAAGTATATTTGCAGTGGATGTTGGTCTTTTTAACAGTCTATACCAAAATTATTAAAGGTGCTTCCAGTTTGTTGATCACAGTACAGCAAAATGGAGACTTTGAAGGAATGACATGAATGCATTTTTATATGACAGACATTGAGTGATACTTTAAACAAGTGGTTGTTTACAGATATATTTCATCTAATTTGTAAATTTATTTAATTTAAGTAATAGACTAGGTGACTATTTTCATTTTAGTCAGGTCTTTAAGAGAGTCAGGTTTTTTCCAGACAAAGCAAAAGACAGAAAAAGCGTTTTGTATTTGAAAACATGCAAATGAAGAAAGAAAGAAATGACAGGGGATTCATGGCTGAGTGGTAGCACCAGAGACTATACTTCACTCACTTTTTGAAACATTGCATTTAATGAGGCAGTAATTTTAAATGCTTCCTTTTGTCTTTCAGTATTATTTTAAAGATATGCTCCTTTTGCTTACCACAAAACACCATCTTCTTCTAGTAAATATATTTTATAGCAATTTATAGAAGAGAGGCACCCTTGTAGGCGGATATTTGCTGCCACAAAAAAGCTCAGATATAATTTATGACAAAAGGCAACAGTGGAAGTTATAAATAGGAGAAGTGGGAAAGTGAGTGAGAAACACAGTATATGTTAGCACAATACAGCTTTGACCACAGCAAGGTGGTTTTGGTTGATATGTGTGGGGTTTTTAATTAATAGATTAAAAGACAAAACAAACAGATAAGCACCTGCCAGCAGGCCTAGATTTTATCCTTTGGCAGTGTACCCTACATAATGTGACAGAGTAGTTATCAGGAGAGATCTGATGAAGGAAAAGATAATAATTCATAGGGATGGGTGTAAACATTGCTAGTTCTCTGATCACTCTCTTCCCGTTAAAGGAGCGGGGTAAGGTGGGTGCTGAACCCTACCACCAAGTGCAGTTTATTCCCCTGTTCTCTAATGACCCCTTGGACACAGGCTGTGTGAGGTCCTTAGGCCTGGGAAATGTCTCAGGTGGAGAAGCTCAGGTATAGCCAGCATCCTTCCCCTGGTCTGCAGGGACATCCACTCACATGTGAGACTTCTGAAGGAATGAGTGCTAGGGCAGAGGGGTAGCTCTAAAACAAGTATTTGAGTGGCTTCTGGTGTAGATTGAAGAATCAATGAAGGAAAGATGATCTGGGAAAGGATCTGGCCACAAGATGGATGAGTTGTCTGGGCAGAGACAGCTCACTGTCAAACCACCCTCTTTCTTACGGTCACCTTGGCAGTCTGCGAAAAATCTCTGGGGTGCTCTACAAAGATTTGATACCAAGGAGCTTGGTAGCTCTGCAGTGTGAACCGAAGCAATGGATGATCAAACAATTAGTTTCAAAATGGACTGTTGACCCAAACTAAGATGATAATATAGATGCACCCCGAGAGATCCAGCAAAGAGTCTGACCTGCTTTACAGAAGATTCTACGTGCGTACAAGGAAATGTGAAAGAAATTCCAAAGCAGCTTTTGATTAAAAGAGTAGATGGTTTTCAGTCTTTCAGAAGGCCATGATTCTCACTTCATCAGTTTGAGAATTTCATCAAGCAAATATTGCTGCTAGAGGAAACTGAACTATGATATTGTGATATTATTTAAACATTGTAAGATAGTACTAGAGCTCATGTACACTGGGTAAGAATATTAAGAGATGGTATTTAGAGTATGTAGAAGAACAAAATTACTCCCTTGCTGTCTCTTAAGACAGAAGGCATATAAGACATTAATTATATATGTTCTCAACCAACCAAATGTTAGTTCACTTATACTGCCGGCAAAAATGTTTTTTAAATGTTAAAATCTGTTACTAATCAGTATGATGCGTTCAGCGGAGCAGATACAACAATGAAAGACAGTAGTTTAGTGCAAATGAAACAGTTCAGAATATAGTTACAAAGTTGATCTTCCATGAAAGGTACTTCACAGTCCTGTGATGTTTGGGTCATGACACAAAAACGAGCAATTGCATCATGCAAAACACAGGCATTGTAATGCTGATCAAAACATTTTGTTGAATTACTGCATGGAGGTGGGTGTCTTGGGAGTGACCACCGGCTCTGAATATAGATGAACAGTGCTGAAACATGAAGGATCCCAGCACAATAATGGCAAAGTATAGGACTAGTCAACTGGCATTTTACCCTTTGGTTATTTTCATGCTTATAACTGATTCCTAGGGAACTGTATTTTACAAAAACTGAGTCATGAAAAATAGAAGTTACCTACAAATTAATTCTATTAATCGAAGCTTCATAGTTGTGTCCTGGTTTCAGCTGAGAGAGTTAATTTTCTTCACAGTAGCCAGTATGGGGCTGTGTGTTGGGTTTGCGCTGGAAGCAGCGCTGATAGTGCAGAGATGTTTTTGCTGTTGCTGAGCGATGCTCACACAGAGCCAAGGCCTTTGCTGCTTCTCGCACCGCCCCACCGGCGGGATGGCTGGGGGTGTGCGGGGAGTTGGGAGGGGATAGGTAGGGGTTAGACAGGACACCTGACCCAAACTGACCAAAGGGACATTCCATACCATATGGCGTCATGCTCGGTTTATAAGGGGCTTGGGGAANTGACTGGAGTAAAACCATGACAAGTTGTATCTTGAAAATCTTACAATTTACCAGTTGTTTCTAAAGTTTTTTATAAGTTATCTGTTCCTTTCAGTTTTATTTCAGCTTCAAATTACAGAATAGAATCATTGAGTTGTTTTGGCTGGAAAAGACCTTTAAGGTCATCAAGTCCAACCATTAACCTAACACTGTCAAGTCCACCACTAAACCATGTCCCTAAGCACCACATCTACACATGCTTTAAATACCTCCAGGGATGGTGACTTAACCACTTCCCTTGGCAGCGTGTTCCGATGACTGACAACCCTTTTGGTGAAGAAGTTGTTCCTAATATCCAATGTAAACGTGCCCTGGCACAATTTGAGGCCATTTCCTCTTGTCCTACAGCTTGTTACTTGGGAGCAGAGACCAACACCCACCTGGCTACAACCTCCTTTCTGGTAGTTGTAGAGAGCAATGTCGTGGTTTAGCCCCAGCTGCAGCTGAGCACCACGGGCTGCTCGCTCACCCCCCTCCTGCCCCCAGCGGGATGTGAGGAGGAGGATGGGAGGCAAAGGTGAAGCCTCGTAGGGTTGAGATAAAGAACAGTTTACTGGAACAGCAAAGGGAAAGGGAAACAACAATGGCAGTGCTGATAACAGGATATACAAAACTGGTGATACACAGTGCAGTTTCTCACCCAGTGACCCACATGGTCAGACCCTAGACCCGGACCCTCCCTGAGCTGCCAGCCCCTCCCCAGGTGGCCCCCCTTCTATGCTGAGCATGATGTCACATGGTATGGAATACCTCCTTTGGTCAGTTTGGGCCACCTGCCCCAGCTGTGTTGCACCACAGTGTCTGGTGAAAATTAACCCTATACTAGCCAAACCCAGGACAGCGATCTGGTCTCCCCTGAGCCTCCTCTTCTCCAGGCTAAACAGCCCCAGGTCCCTCAGCTGCTCCTCATAAGACCTGTGCTCCAGCCCCTTCACCAGTTTCGTTGCCCTTCTCTGGACACGCTCCAGGGCCTCGATGTCTTTCTTGTGGTGAGGGGCCCAAAACTGGACACAATACTCGAGGTGCGGCCTCACCAGGGCTGAGTACAGGGGGACGATCACCTCCCTGCTCCTGCTGGCCACACTATTCCTGATACAGGCCAGGATGCTGTTGGCCTTCTTGGCCACCTGGGCACACTGCCGGCTCATGTTCAGCTGGCTGTGAACCAGCACCCCCAGGTCCTTTTCCTCCAGGCAGCTTTCCAGCCACCCTGCCCCCAGCCTGTAGCGCTGTCTGGGCTTGTTGTGACCCAATGATACTGCATTTTGTTTATATGTTTTTTACATGTACTGTAACAAAGAGATCTTCAGTCTTACTTGGGCTTTTCAAATCCACATTTTTCTCTCGTATTACTTATCACTAATTTGATGACACAATTTTCTATTTTTTTCTGTTAAAATTAGAAATAATTAGCTTGGTGTTAATGATTCAAAATTTAATGCCAGTGTCTACATTTGCTTTGCTTTAAAGCTTGCTTGGAATAAAAGATTTATTCTGGTTTTAGCCTAGTTAACTGAAAGAAATGAAGTGTATATGATCTTCCTCTCTGTCGTTCCTTTCTTAATGACTTTTGAACAAGCTAATGAATTTCAGCAGGCTTTGGCAGTGGCCCCTGGGTCTCAAAGGGACTAAGTTTACACCTCACGCAGCCCTCGGGTTTTAAGTCCTTAAACCATTTCTTGGTTTCCCAACATTTCATCTCTTCAGTTCAGAAGCCAGTTTATTAGTTCCCTAACACCAGCAACGTGTATTGTGTGTAGCCAACGGAAAGGATAGAAATGGGATATGGGAGAATTTGGGACATTATTGTGTGGTGACATACAACAACATTTGAAGCATTGCCCTGTTGTTGGGATTATGGCACAGAGATGCAGGGACTGCAGCACAGGGAAGGGAGGTAACCCCGACAGAAAAAAAGGTGCAGGCAGAAGTGTTGAAATTTAACTCCAAGGTGCAAAAATAAAGGACAGCAGTCTAGAATAACTGTTGCTAATAGAGCTACTTGTTTATCTGTAGACCTGGTCACCTGCATTCGAACACTATGTTGTCTGCAATGAGTATCGTTTATACTCCTTAGTACAGAGAAATTTTTGTCATCTTGCTCAGAAAACAGGTTGTCTCTTTTATGTAATCTTTTCTGGTGGGTGGGTGCAGGGATCTCAGCTGCCTTTCCCAGCTCCTGCATTCGTCCCCCTTTACAGTGATTCTCTAATGAAAGACATCTGTTGTGCAATGCCCGTCATCTACACTTTGGTAAATGCACTTGAGAATATGTTTTGGTGTTCAAAATTATTTGGTATCTTTTGGTTGTATCTTCATCTCATCTGTGTTTCAGACTAACTCTCTAGAAGTGATGTGGGCAGAATCAATGCTAAACGTTTCAAGGTCAGGTACCACACTGATTCTGTTAGGCATGCTACATCACTTGCCTCATGCTCTTCCTGATATCAAAATCTCCAGTTTGCTTACTAAAAAAATACTGGCAGTACTATACACAATCAAGATGGGCCATTCGAGATATTACCCTCATTGGTAGTTCTATTTATGAAAAGAAAATCTGAAAAAACCACATGCTGAGAGGAATAGTTTAATTTAGTTATTTATTAGTGAGTTAAATGACATAGGAGATGATAATGCTAAAAGCTCTTAAACAGTGCTTTCCCCATTTAAAGTAGCTCATGTGTGTTCACTGTTTTTTAGATTCAGCAAACAAGGCAGGATGGTTAAATGTCCTGCATGCAGCCAGCCAGCTGCAGTAACAGTTCAGGGGCCTGGGCATCGCTATTGAATTCACTGGTCTTTGCAAACCCAATGATAAAATTGTCCTTACACTCTCTTTCCAAATAATGCCACTTTTAGAATAAATCTTGAAAGTGATGAAAGCCTGGCATGATTAAGGAGATATTCAGAAGTCTGTAGTGTTTGTAAAAGTGCTTTTTTGATTTGCAAATTGTTCTTGGGATCGCATTTGTGGAAGTGTATGGGTGGAAACCAAATGCATCTTTGACATTTCTCTTATGCATTGCTGTCAATCAAATAGCACATTAAATTATTTTCCACCTTTTAAGAAAAATGAATTAAATCAATACGTGAAGCTTTCTTGGGGAATCAAAAAAAAACGGAAAAATATTCAAAGGTGTATCTATGCTCAAAATAAATGCCATTCTGCTATATTTATAATGATTTTTTCTCTCTGATTAAAATATTTTTAAAGCTCACTGCTCTTTTTAAGGCAGCAAAGACATATGACTGCTTCTTTTCCTTCCAAAGGATTTCCTGCTGCAGATTTTCACTGTATTTCGGATACTAATACGACCAGAGATGTTTCCGAAAGACTGGACAGTGATGCGTTTGGTTGCAAACAAGTAAGGCTTTTTAATGTTAATAAAAAATATGGGTAGTATGCAAAGATTATGGTATAAATAAATAAAGTTATATGATGTGTGCAATAAAAATGCAAATATCTTTTATAATGCTGGCAGCAGTTTTTCATTTTTTGAATTTAAGATTTTAAATCTCTGGACTTATGTTATATGACAAACTCATAATCTCTACCTCTTTCTCTTCTCAATTTCAGTAAGTACATGTAACTGGAATCTCAGACACACTTTTACAGAATGAAGATGCTAAGCATCAACAGCTTTGTTTTCCAAGTAGCAAATGACAAGGCTCAACAGAACTTGATTTCAAATCTGTTTGTTGAAATGCTGAGTTGGTAAAGATCTGTTTGCTCTCCAGAAGAAATTATCTGCTGTGATATCATTAACAATGTTTTTGCATGTGTGTTAATTTAGTCCTTGTCAGAAAAATCACAAATCAGGAAATTAGGTATAGCACAGGCAACTGTAATGTAGGGCTCTAAGCATTGCCTAGTGAGACTTAGAGGTGCAACCTGCCTTTGAGCTCTTCTTCCTCTGCTCAGGCCTTATTTTTAGAGAACTGTGTTCCCAGCGTTTCTGAGAAGTCATTACAACGGGTCTAAAGCTATTGAATTTTATTTCACTTACATCACCAGCTGTCATTTTTTGTAGCTTTTGATCAGATAAGCCAGCTAAACAGTCAACGCAATTATACAAATGCCAGTGACATCAGAGGAGGGGAGGTTGTGCTGGGCAGACCTAGGAATCCAGAATTTTGAATTGCCTTAAACTTTGGTGGTACGTTTTGCAATGCCTCATGGAAATTGGTTTTTAGTCTGCATTGTGCCTGTCACCTCCAAGGCGAATTTAAATACATGGTGCTGTACAGACTACTAGTAACAATATTATTGTTACAGATCGCTCCTTTGTGGAGGAAATTCTAGTTTGCTCTGAAACAGGAGGTTGGCCAGGTGTCCTTAAAAGTGTGGTGTGAACTGAAGACTTATATCATTCCTATGGTATATATCTATATCTTTAAGGCAGTGGAAAGGAAAATCCACTTCTATTCTCTCCGCAGCTGCAGAGCACTAGTTTTTCTGGAGCTGCTTCTGAATGGGAGCTCCTTCTTTTCACTTGTGTTCTCCATTGCCATTGCAGTGGCTGCCTTCCTTCAGCTTCCCCAGCGTGTGCAAAAGCAGAGAGCCACACAGCTTTGCTAGTGCTGTGATTTAGCCCCAGCCGGCGGCTAAGCACCATGTGGCTGCTCCCTCATCCGTGTCCCCTGGTGGGATGGGGTGGAGAAATGAAAGAAAAAGGTAAAACCTTAGAATCGTAGCATCACTAAGGTTGGAAGAGACCTCAAGGATCATCTAGTCCAACCGTCCCCCCACCACCTATTACCCACTAAACCATGTCCCTAAGTACCACATCCAACCTTTCTTTAAATGTCCCCAGGGACAGTGACTCCACCGCCTCCCTGGGCAACCCGTTCCAATGCCCAACCACCCTTTCCGAGAAGAAATTTCTCCTAATCTCCAACCTACACCTTCCCTGGCGCAACTTGCGGCCGTTCCCCCTTGTCCTGTCACTAGTTATTTGTGAGAAGAGGCCAACCCTCAGCTCGCCACAACTTCCTTTCAGGTAGTTGTAGAGGGCAATAAGGTCTCCCCTGAGCCTCCTCTTCTCCAAACTAAACAGTCCCAGTTCCTTCAGCCGCTCCTCATAAGACCTGTGCTCCAGACCCTTCACCAGCTTCGTTGTCCTTCTCTGGACACGCTCCAGGGCCTCCATGTCTTTCTTGTGGTGAGGGGCCCAAAACTGGACCCAGTACTCGAGGTGCGGCCTCACCAGGGCTGAGTACAGGGAATGATCACCTCCCTGCTCCTGCTGGCCACGCTATTCCCGATACAACTGATACAAACTCATGGTTTGGGATAAGGACAGTTTACTGTTACAGCAAAGGGAAAGGAGAAGAACAACAGTACTTCTGTATCACAGAGTGGGTGATACAGAATACAATTTGCTGACCCCTGAAGCCCGTTGCCCAGCCCAGCTCTGAGCAGTGGCCCCTCCTCCCCAGCCAGCTCTCTCTTGATATACTGAACATGACGTCATATGGTACAGAATATCCTTCTGGCTAGTTTCGGTCAGCTGTCCCAGCTGTGTCCCCTCCCAGCTTTTTGTGAAAATTAACTCTATTCCAGCTGAAAACCAGGGCAGCTAGAATTGTCTCACCCCAAAATCTTTAAATGCCTCGAGGCAGGATGAGAAATTAGGGCACTGCCTGCACCACAGTCAGAGGTGGCTGTGAGCTGTTCTCCCTGAGCTTCACTTCATGAGCCAGAGCACTTCCAATGATCTGAGAATTTTCAGGACTGAAGGCAAAACCTCTTGAACTCCTTGCTCTGTTCATGTCCAAAAGGAAAAAATGGAAGGTCTAGCCTATCTTTTTTAAGCAATCTGTTAATAATCTGGATCTTCTCTAACTCCTCCTTCCCAGGAATAAAATGACTGTGTGTTGGACGGACGCCTTCTTGGCTGTCTGAGCTTCAGCCCAAGGAACGGTAGCTAATCTGAAGGCAGTGTGTGTCTTGGGAGCTTCACCCATCACTGCAGTCACATCACCGGCAGCACTGTCTTTTCTTTCCCCTGTCCCCAGAGTGATATAAAAATTCAAACTGTCTGGTATTTATAGGAAAAGAGCTTTAGCCTGTCTGAACCGAGAGAAGAAATGCGTCCTAGCAAGGATATAATCAGGTAATAAGCTTTTCCTGAGGGGGAAAAAGAAAAGTTTTCATTTTTTCTCTTACTTATATATGCAGAATGTCAATTACCTAAAAGATTATTAGATCTTAAAATACTGTAAGTATCGCAATATATAATATTTACATATAAAAATATTGCTGCCCCCTGGCTTCTAGATTTTTTCCTTTCTTGTTGCAGTATTTTCAGTTATTGTGTAACATCTGATACTTGGATGCTGTCTGGGACTAAAAAAAACCCCAGAAGATACTGTGAGCTCAAGAAGATAAATCTGTTAACTATCCAGGAATTAAGAGACTTCATGATAACACATGCATAATGTATAATTCTGAATGTTCAGACGCCCATCATGAAAAAGTATTAATGGCTAGCATTATAGAATTACCAAGTGGCTTCCAAAATTTCTGGAATAAAGTAACATTTAAAATGGGAGACTTAGCACTAAAGCAAAAAAAAGTTCTTTTTGAATTGTGTTCTGTAACGGAAGGAGAACAACATGCCAAAAATCCTTAAGGTTTATTAGCTTCTAGCAGTCGAGCAGTGAGACAGAAATTAACGCTGTTTAAAACTGCATAACCATATTTGTAGTGAGCTAATCAGCATACATTCAGCAAAGCAAAATAATTACTTATGGTTAATATTTCTAACACGGATGTTACTACTGAATGACCAATTATGTTTTTATATATACTGTGGAAAATACAGTTTTAATTTCTTTCGTTATAGGGACAGACATACTGTCTACATCAACTAGGTGGTAAGCCAGCTTGCCGGCCCGCTAAGCAAGGCTTCTATTTGTAAGTGCTAATGAACACCACATAATATAGGAAGACGTCTGAATCAGTTGCTTAGCGCCAGAGAGGAATCTGAAATTCTATAAAATATGCCAGACTAAAATTAAAGATTCTGGATAACACCTTCATAATATCTCTCCCAGCTGGAAATCACTGTAATGGTCACTTGCTCAAGTTACCCTAAGGTTAGGAAAAGAATCTCTTATCTAAAGCTTTAATTGACTGGCATCTTTTGAGAGCACTTAGCAGACTCAGCTGAACTCCTGGTATGTCATGTTTCATTAACGACTGAGGCGGCTGTTGGAGAGCAAAGTGAGTTTCTATTACTTGCTGAGCAAAGGTTTGATATTTATAACGTACTGTGCCTATGTATTATTGAACAATGAACTAATTTGCCAATGCTCTTGGTATGCAAAACGCTTTCATTTTGAAGACCTCTGTAGATTTAACTAATGTATATCCTTGCAGCAGTTTATTGAATGGTAGAGATGATAGATCAACCAATTCTCAATTTTTATGAACATGCAAAATGGGTGCATGAATATTATTTATAGTAAAATATTTGATCTATAGATTAAGATTTACTACAGTGTATTGCTTATACTAAAATTCCAAATGTATCTACTGACAGTTGGGCATAGTGATTTTAAACAGAGACTCCTTTTGTTTATCTAATTCAGTAATGACTGGAAGACATAATTATTTTTTAAAAATAGCTCCAACAGCATACACAGTATAGGAAGATATTGAATTAGCATTAGTTTCATCATTACGGATGCTCTGAAGAATCCTGTTAGCTCCTGTGGTGTGGGAGTCTGAGACTCCTACAATGAACCAAAATTCTTGCTTTTATGTAATACACAGTGTTGCTAACAACATTATTGCTTTTATGTAATACAAAATGTTGCTAACATCTGAACCTGACCGTCTGTCACAAAAACCATAGGTACGCATGTATGAATAAGTTTATATACATATAACAGCAGATACACGCACATATGTGTGACTCTAGGTTAATTCCAAGTATTTATGAAATATGAAAGAAACTTTTTTTTTTGTTCAAACACCTCTGTGCTTGGAAAGATTTCACTCTGAAATAGCAGGGGATGAAATGAGAAGTTAATATTATATATTTGTCCCATATCAGAATGGAAAAAGAAAGCTTTCATTTTCTCTCGTTAGCTACCCAGGCAAAAGCCAGGTTGCTAGAGCGTAGTGCAGGCAGCAAAACAGTTGCTGAACTTGTGGGGGCTGCTTTGGATTTTCAAACAGGTCATTGCAGAAAGGTTTGCTGTGAAAATTTGATGGAAAAGCCACTCTGTCAAAAATGGTCTGACTGGACCTGGGGTTAGCATTCTGCGTATGAGCCCAGAATAATTTAGTACCTGCAGGCAGAGGTTTTTCTTCTGTAAAACAACCAGTGGTTGTGAATAGATTTGTGGCAGGTGCCAAGAGGAAGAAAAGCAAGTCTTGTCACAAACTCAATGTTTTCTAGTTTGATACTCAAATGAATTTAAAATAAATGTTGTTGTTTTGAAAGCACTGGCTGAGAAACAACTTGGAATGTGAGTATCGTACCGGATCAGGCAGCTGTCCATCTGTCCTCTGGCTGCTGTCTCTGCTTTGTGCAGTTATGCCCTTTTTTTTTTTTTTTTTTTTAATAGAATCTACATTACTTGTAGGAAAAGAAGAAAGAGAACCCCCAACCATAGCAATGTTTTCTGGCCTACCTGACTTTAGTTTGTTGTGGATTCAGAATAACAGGTTGTGCGTCAAAACCAATGGCTTCATCTTTCTGTGCTCAGTCTCATGTTTTGAGGTTTTTACAACATATACACTCTCACTCTACAGACCCACATGTTATAACTAATCCATATCATATCATTGGCTTAACAGATAAATGAAACCTGAGCTATGTTGCCTATAGCAAGAAATACATGCGTTGTAGTCATTCTGTTATCTCAGGAAAATTCTGGGAAAAATATTCTAAAAATTTATTTCAAGATTTCTACTCTAATCACCTTCTCACAAGAATTTAAGCAGATCTTTCTCTTCAGTTTCACCTGCCATGGAAAGAATGTGACAAGAAAGGAGTTGTCTCAGACCTAAATAGAACTATGTAATGTCAACTTCGCGATATGGTTGCAGTTCTTGAGATCTTGTGGAATTTTCTCTTGCATACAATTTTTCAGGGATTTGTTACTTTTGGGCTTAGGTTGAAATTTTACATAGCTATAGTTCTGATGAACTGACCACCTCTGTCAGAACATCTTCCTGAAATACGCAAACCATTTCCATTTTGTGAAACATATGGGCTGGAAATGAAATCATGCACAAGAAGAAGAATGACAGGACTCTCTTCTTACCCTTGCTTTGATTCTTGTGTTAGGGATTGTTAACGCTTCACTTTGCCTTCCCTGCTGCAACAGGGAGTGCTGTACACACACTGTAAATCCCCGTTGGAAAAGTGGGGTAAACTATACAGATGAGTGCTAAACACGGAATGCTATTTGGATAGAAAAGCTACAATATAATTGTTGAGAAAATAACGTGTAAAAATAACATTTGAGCAATGGAACTAGCAACGAATGGAACCTGAGACTCAAGCAGTGTTAAAAACAGTCTCAGATGTGACTGTTACAGGTGTTAAGAAACATCAGACTAGAAGGTAAAGTTTGTCAGGGACAGTCATTTTAGAAGTAGAGAAATGGAAGCAAACATTTGAACTAGTAATAAGCTAAACGATGCGTAGCCATTTTGTATTTATAAACTTGAAACCTGTCAAAAGTACCAGAAGAAAAATATGACCTAGGTGGGTTGGTTAATGTATAATTCTTCAGTGTTGCAAAGATGAAAAATACTATACCCTTAAAAAAAAAATATATATTGCTGTTATGTATTGAATAAAACATGTTTTGCATTGAATGCATTACAGAAATAGTAAAAAATGAAGTCCAAAATATGGAAAGGGAAACAAATTTTAGCATTGTAACAGCATACAGGTCAAGAACCATGTTCAAAGAAGTACTAGATGTATTAATAGTAGGTAGATGGTAGTTAAATGAAATGTGTAGATATAACCTTTTTCTCTGCAGGTCTTTAAACAGTTGATTGTTGTAAAATACATGAATGTAACAGTGAAAAGATCATTCTGTGTTTATCTTTTTTCTTCCCCCGTAAGCATTCAATACTGACTACTTTCAAAAAGAATTTAATGGTTTATATGGATTTTTGGTTTGACTAAATGTGTTGATAGACACAAGTGCTGCAGAGGTTAGCTTAAGGGGTGAATCACTGAAATGAATATTTAATTAATCTTTAAGGATGTTCTGTTTCTGTAGATTACCAGATTTGCTTGCCACAATGAACAAGGCTGTCATTGACCTCTGGTGACAACCACTGGGAAAGGATGTTGGAGATATATATTTATCTAAGATAGATTAATGTAGTTCAGGCAGGTGTCAATGCGGGGCAGTGTATGACCATTTACAACATACAGAATAGAGATCTTTAGCGGCAGATTTTTCTCACAGAGCCCATGCAGTTTTGCACTTCTCTGTTGTCATTAAAAAGACTCTTTGTCCATAGGGCTGTCAGTATTGTATATTGGTAATTATTAGATATTTTATATTTATAATCTATACACACATATTTTCAGTACCAAGAAAGCCACAAGCAAATTGCCCAACTGTATATATTAGTGCTAGTAGGGTAAAGTGTGTTATATCAAGGTATCAGGATTATTTGCAGAACAAAATTTGTGGTTCGTCTTTTTGATCAATTATATTCTTCTGTGCAGAACATCTGTTTTCAGCACGCATTCTTACCTCACACCGAGTTTTATTATTTTTTTTCTTGATGTGCATGTTTTCTGTCAATAGGTGCTGTTAGTAGTCAAATATTTGTATATGTTTAAAATGTAGTATTTAATGCCACCATACATGCTACATCTATTTCTTCCTAGGAAAATTGTCTGGCTCCGAGTATTACATATGAATTTCCACTTGCTGAAACCTACTGTCTTTTTCATTCTTTTCTTCCCAGTGTGATCATTACTACAGTCTTGTACCTTTCGGATGCCCTTCGCAAAAACTTCTTAAATGAAAACTTTGATTACAAGGTAGAGTAAATGCGACTAGCGTAAAATAGATACAATAGGTGCTACATCATCCTCTGGCTTCGTTGTTTGCTATTAACCTTAGCTACAGCATCTAAACAGCTAGAACATATACTAAATCAGCAGCTTCAAGTGCTCAGAGAATAATTGTTTTCTTAAATACATGACTGTCTTAAAAATCAGGAGTTCTGTGGGATTTTTTAATTTGTTCTTATTTTTCATTTTGTTATTTCAGCCTCTATGTCAGACTTCTTATTCAGGACATTTGCATAGCAGTTTTTTGAATTCTAGGAAGTAATTTTATTCTTTGTTATTTTGGAGTTATCACAGAGAGGAAAATTGTTCCATTTTTTAATTGATGCAAATTTATAAAAAATACAGGTTTGCATTCCTGTAATTTCTCTCAAAATCAATTAACATGCTGCATAATTAAAATTAGAAAATTATAACACTGCATGGTGAATGTAGTTAAAGACGTTAGTGAGTACCTCATATAGTGAGATATGGCACCTATGATAAACTGTGAATTACAGAATGATGCTTTTAGGATTCAGATGAAAAGACCTAGGAACGCATCTGAAAAGACCCATTCCCATGGAAACCTGAACAAATATTCTGCCCAACCAAGAGACATTAGTCCAATTGCTTCATCATAAAAAGCACAGAATTTCCACCCTAGAGAAGACAGTGAGCTTCTGTTGACTTCCAGCAGAGTTCTGGGTGCTTCTCTGAAAATCCAGACTCTTGGAGAGATTGGCAGGAAGGCAGATTTATCCACTTGACATAAGTGGACATGAGGAAGCCTATCCTGTATTAAGTTCTACAAGCTGAGAGGCTAAAGCTGATGAAAGAGTTGCCTGTAGACAAGGCACCTGTGGTCCTTAAACATGCTTAGCAATGTTATCACTACCCTGCAGAACTGCAGTGGCTGGAAGAGGGCTTCCCTACACTTCTGTCTTCCTCCTGCCATGGAGCATGTATACTTGGCTTATAATAATTAATATTTTAATGTATTTAAAATTTATCTTTAAGTTTATCTTTAAATCAAAACATCTGTATATTTGCAATATGTTAACAAAACCTGGCTTCAGTTTTGTCCAGTGAAGCCTGCAGCAAGTGAGACTTGCAAATAATATTATAAAGTAGGACAGGCCAGAGAATGACAATTCTATGATGTGATAACTTTTGAGGTGTCAGAATTTTTTTATTTTTAGACTTCAAGACTTCTATTAAAATATTTTAAAAAGCAAACAAATGAAAAAAAAAAACACCAAACAAACAAACAAACAAAAAAACCCCAGTAGTTTCCAAATTTAGAAGGTGAAGTTTTCTGCTTTGGAGGCATGAAGTAAAAATTATCTGTAACTCTGGAACCTTTACATTTAAGAGATGTAGAATATGTAAAACAGATGCATTTCAGCTGAATGTTTTGGGGTTGGTGAAAAGTATATTTGAATGCAAAGAAATTTAGTCAAAAATAGGTTGAGTAATTTATTAGTTGAGACTGAAACAAGTGATGTGATTTGAAAATTTGCATTGAGAGGTCATAGAATGGTAGTACTGAGAAAATGAAATAACCAAATGCCATATGCTTATTGTAGATATGGGATTCCTACTTTTTTCTTGCTGTCATTTTTATAAACCAGTTATGTCTGCAACTGGAGATGTTCACACCTTCCAAGAAGAAAAAGGTTTTAGAAAAGTAAGTACTGCTGTTAACTTCTAGAAAACTGTAATAGATCAAACGCTTCTCAAAATGGAAGACATGGGAGGTTGCAAAAAGGCCTGCCAAAAGAAAATGATACAATATTTCCACTGACTAGAATGAGAGTTGGTTGACTCTTTATATTGGTCCTCAGGGCTGAGAGCGGCCTTTGTAGAAGTGCCCAAATGGGTTTAAATATTGGGAGCAAAATAGCCATGGTGTAGCAGTGCCAACACTGATTTCCAGTTCATGCGTAAGTTGATTCAAACGGGTTCAGGTGTTTCTGCTAGACGCTGCGCTGTTCTCTGTTCAAATTAATTGTGTTTCTTTAAGCTAGAGCAAAACTATTTGTTCTCAGAGAGAGAACCACAGCATATTACTGCTAAAAAAAAGCTTTTACTCGCAGTTCTTTTAGTGATTTATAACATTTAGAAAGAACTGAAACTTTTGACAATATTGCAAATCAGCCTGGGGTTAGGAATCTGGTTTTAGCTGGGTGCAATGGGAAGAGCAAAAACTTTGAAGAAATCATCGCTTTTGAAGTGATTTTTTTATGGATTACAAATGAGACATTTCATTTAACAATGGCACAGAATGGCATATGAACTTGATTTTCTTAAATGATCTTTCACTATTTTGCTTTATTTTTTTAATATATTGCAGATATGGTGACATGAGGGTAACAATGGGATGTGAAATCTTCAGCATGTGGCAAAATTTAGGTAAGGAATGAAACACATTGTCAGTGGCTCATAAAATGAAAAGCAATTATTATTTCTTTGACTGTTAAATACACTTGCCAGTGATAAGAGGAGCTGATGATAATTAAGTTCACGTAAAGTCTTGATTCAAGTTCAGGAAGACCCTAGTCATCTTTAGTTCCCCTCTTTATAGCTAGAATCAGCTTTCTAAGCCTTGATGCTCTATCTGACCTGTCCCTATGTCTTCAAAGACAACTGAAAGAATCCCATCAGAGAAAATTAGAAAAGAAAGTACTGCTCTTGGGCAGAATTATTATGTCTGGAAATATACTTATGTTCACAATTTTAGTTCTGTTGCCAAACAGTTTAAGAAACAGCCATGTATCTTAATTCTGAAATTCTCTTGAGATGCTGGATTTGCATCAAATCTTCCCCTAAGTCCTAGCTGCACTAAAATATCTGCAAATCAGTGACTGATCTATAAATGACACACTGGACAACATGAGAAAAATATATGCTTGGACATAAACCTAGGAGCATTTTTATATTTATAAGCAATAACTGCAAACTGTTTGAAAGTATGACTCTCAGAGAAATGCAATTAAATGTTGTTTGGGAAGAAACTCAAAACTGAGTAGAAGATTTGGACACTACGTTTGTCATCTTTATATTTCAATTATTCAATTGTTCACTTCATTAAATTGCTTATTAAAGATATAGAGACCATTTGGTGGTTACTGAGATACTGTCATCTCAGTTCTATCAATCTTTTCCCCAGTAAGATATGTAGTTGTAAAACTAATGATCTTTCTGATCAGCCTGTACTAGAAAGAGAAATGTTCAAAAAAGAAAGACTTGCTTATTTATATCTTGTTAACATTTGTTGTGTAGCATATTTTACTTACAGTATTTAGTATTGCTTATTCACTCTAAGACATCTCTAAATTGTTTAGGTAAGTGATGGGGTATTTCTAAACTCAAGGACCCACTCCTGGGTCCCATCTCCTTCCTGCACACTAGGATAAGATGTTAGTGTACATCATCCCCCCGCTCACATTGTTTTCTGCTGTATGGAAACCCAGCATGCAGGCCAGGAGGGAATTGCAATGCCTTTCAATAGGGAAGAGTTCTGTGGGGTACAATATGGAATTTGTCTGGTAATGTGTCCAATTAAATACTGTAGTCAAAATATTTCATACAATTGGTGTTACACTTGTCAGCATTTTACAGTTCTCTTAGTATGAGTCGTGAGAAGCCTTGATCCGTGTACAGTAACCTTGCTTTCATACGAGTATGCATCCCAGGATGTTTCCAGTGAAAGGAGTTCTGGTTTTCCTTTGCACAAACACAGACACCAAACAGAGCAGCAGGCTGGGGTGACTGCCCATGGAAATATCCAGAGGTAGGCGGGACAGAAATTCATTCCCAACTTGGAAAGTCACTGCATTGTGATTAATAATCTCCCTACTCTGAAGATATCAGAAGTCTTACTTGTGGAAAACTGAAGCCAAATGGTCAATCATTCGCCCGCGAGTGCTGAGGGAGCTGGTGGAAGTCATTGCTAGGCCGCTCTCCATCATCTTTGGCAAGTCGTGGGTGACGGGAGAGGTGCCCGAATCCTGGAGGAAGGCAAATGTCACTCCAGTCTACAAAAAGGGTGAGGAGGAGGACCCGGGTAACTACAGACTGGTCAGCCTCACCTCCATCCCAGGAAAGGTGATGGAACAACTTATCCTTGGCAGTGTCACCAGACACATCAAGGATAAGAAGGTCATTGGGAACAGTAAGCATGGTTTTACCAAGGGAAAGTCATGCTTGACCAACCTGATAGCCTTCTATGAGGATGTAACCAGGTGGATGGATGATGGAAGGGCAGTGGATGTGGTCTATCTTGACTTCAGTAAGGCATTTGACACCATCTCCCATGGCATCCTTGTGGGTAAGATGAGGAGGTGTGGCCTGGATGATCGGATAGTGAGGTGGATTGTGCACTGGTTGGAAGGTAGAAGTCAAAGGGTTGTGGTAAATGGGGCCGAATCTAGTTGGAGGCCTGTGACTAGTGGAGTCCCTTAGGGGTCGGTGCTGGGTCCGGTGCTATTCAATATCTTCATCAACGACCTTGATGAGGGAACAGAGTGTACCCTCAGCAAGTTTGCTGATGACACTAAACTGGGAGGAGTGGCTGACACACCAGAGGGATGTGCTGCCATTCAGCGGGACCTAGATAGGCTGGAGAGCTGGGCGGGGAGGAACCTGATGAGATTCAACAAGGGCAAGTGTAGGGTCTTGCACCTGGGAAAGAAGAATCCCATGTGCCAGTACAGGTTGGGGACTGACCTGCTGGAGAGCAGTGTAGGGGAAAGGGACCTGGGGGTCCTGGTGGACGGAGGGATGACCATGAGCCAGCAATGTGCCCTGGTGGCCAGGAAGGCCAATGGCATCCTGGGGTGCATTAGAAGGGCTGTGGTCAGTAGGTCGAGGGAGGTCCTCCTCCCCCTCTATTCTGCATTGGTGAGGCCGCATCTGGAGTATTGCGTCCAGTTCTGGGCCCCTCAGCTCAAGAAGGACAGGGAACTGCTAGAGAGAGTCCAGCACAGAGCCACTAAGACGATCAAGGGAGTGGAACATCTCCCTTATGAGGAAAGGCTGAGGGAGCTGGGTCTCTTTAGCTTGGAGGAGACTGAGGGGTGACCTCATCAATGTTTATAAATATGTTAAGGGTGAGCGTCAGGAAGATGGAGCCAGGCTCTTCTCGGTCTCATTAAGTGATAGGACAAGTGGCAACGGGTCCAAGCTGGAGCATAGGAGGTTCCGAGTTAATGTAAGGAAAAACTTTTTCACTGTGAGGGTGACAGAGCACTGGAACAGGCTGCCCAGAGAGGTTGTGGAGTCTCCTTCTCTGGAGACATTCAAAACCCGACTGGACACGTTCCTGAGTGATGTGCTGTAGGTGGTCCTGCCTTGGCAGGGGGGTTGGACTAGATGATCTTTCGAGGTCCCTTCCAACCTCTAAGATTCTGTGATTCTGTGATCTTTGCTGTATGCTGTTTCTAGCTTTCCTGCCAAGAACTTAGTTCTGTAGTTTCTGCTAAATCGAATATTGTGAGTTAATGAAAGATGTTTTAGCACTGATTTTAAAACGAGTTGTTCTGAGAACAGCTGAGTCACATCTTCCCTTTCCTGCAGTCAAAACATGTACTTCCGTGTCTGTACTCACAAAACTAGAGATACACTTTTTGGGCTTAAGAAATAGCCCATGCTGTGATGGACATGAGATTTAAAAAAATCTATACATATTTAGAGTGCTATTTTTTATTCTTCAGATACTTTTTGGATTGATTGATAGCTCACAGGACACTCATTTCACATTCATGTTCATTTTTATTTTAGGGGAACACAAGCTTCACTTTATTCCAGCATTGATCGGCCCCTTCCTGGAAGTGACCTTGATCCCTCAGCCAGACCTGAGGAATGTAATGATTCCCATTTTCCATGACATGATGGACTGGGAGCAAAGGCGAAGTGGCAACTTTAAACAGGTACTGTGTGTGAAGCTGTTTATAAAACAGTACTGAATTTCAAGCGCTTCACAGTGTGCTGATCCCAACCACTGGTAGCCACAACATTATACCTGTTGGAAAGGTTACCAGAGTTTTTCCTTTTTATGCTCTGCAGGGGTAGTAAGATTCTCTAATTAATGTTATCATGTCAGTAATGTAAGACAAGGGATAGAATCCATGGCCTCACAAAGCAAAGAACACAACTTGAGTTGCCTTCAACAAGGCCGATTTTGTTGTGGTTTTTCATCTCTGCTTTACAGAGATGCTGCTGCATCTACAGCCTATTGGTTAGGTAGGGCTGAACTAGCTTCCCTTCCCATTAGTATGAAAAAAGATCAGATGGTCCTTTTGAGGAATGTTCTTCTGTAAGGTTCCAAGTATTTTTGCTGCTCAAACACCTTCTTAACAGGCTAGGAAGGAACAAGCAAGCGTGCCATCTGCTCCCACAGCTCCCACTCAGTTCTTTCAGATTGCCTCAAACCATTTCTCGGTGCCCTCCTTCCTGCTGCTTCAAATGAAGGAAAGCAGAAGTATTTGAATTACTCCCAGGCAATCATAATGCTTAGGGTGGGAGCTGTATCTGAAACACAAAACAAACTGTTTAGAACGGAGGAGTGCATGTGATGTAAGTAGGTAGCTTTTCACTGTCAATATGTAACCTTATTGTTAAAAATCACCATAGAAATGTTAACAAGGAGTAAGAAGGGAAAAATTCACTTATTCTGCTTCTTTGTGTTTTCAGCTTGGGTTTAGATGTAAATTGTAATAGATTTGTTCTCTAATAAAATATCTTGACAACAGCTTGGTTTCTCCCCTAGATTTGTGGTTACTAATACATTACTGCTAAAAAAGAGGTTTGAAATATTAACACAGAGTGTAGCCTCACCTCTCTATATTTTTTATAATCAATACACTTCAAAATATGCATTGAAGGAGTCATTAGCCACCAGATATGTTCTGTAAGTTTCTTTGATAGCTAATATATAAATCCAGCAAATCTGATTTCTAGCCAAGCACACTGGCAGGTAAGAAAGGTTGGGAAAGTGAGTCTGAGCCCCCAAGTGTGCTGAACAGTACAGACATTCATAAAAATTAATTTATAAAGAGCAGGGTGCAGGTCAGAAAAGATGAGATTTTTATTGAATTCTAAGAAAATGGCTTGTGCTTACAGCCCTGCAGTGAGAATTCAGGCAATTTATTTGGGCTGTGTGCTTTTTGTCTGACTCCATAAATAGATAGCTGCCTTAGCAGCAGCAAATGCTACTCAGCCTGTAGTTTTAAAGTCACGTTGCTCAATTTAAATTAGCTCCCTCCCTCAAAAAAAAAAAAAACCACCAAAAAGAAAAAAACCACCAAAAAAGAGAAAACCCCACAAACCTTGGGAACGCTAACAGCTTCAAACAGATGAAGGGACTTATCATCAGATTTACATGATTGACCAATAATTTTAAGATAGTATTTAGCAAAGTCTCTTAAATAAAACCAAATCTTCGTTCAATTTTCTCTAATATTTTTAAAGGAAAAGGAAGCTGTTTACACCACACTTATATGTTGCAGGTAGAAGCAAAACTGATTGACAAACTGGACAGCCTGATGTCGGAAGGTAAAGGTGATGAAACGTACCGAGAGCTCTTCAACAGTATGTGAGTAATATGTTTATCTTATGCTAATTCCTTGACTGCGGTTGGTTGTGTCAGATGCTAATGTCACTGTAGAGAAGGTAATGCTTAAAACAGTTGTGAATCTTGGTCTTGGGGTGTTTTTTTCCTGAAAATCTGAGGCATAAAACATTTTATGGTGCTGTATGGCATCTGTGAAATCTGGTTGTACTTCTTGCATACAGCTATAATTGGGAAAGGCTAAATCTGTTATATCACAGAACATTACCTACTAATTTTAAAATCAGGAAAGCAAAAAATGCTTCATAATTGCATGGGGTGCAGGTAGAGCTCAAATGGAGCATTTTGAAAACAAGGCATGAGAATTCAACAAAAAGCTGTTTAGTAAGTAATTTTCTATTGCCAGAAACTTGTACTCATCTGTGTAATGTCACTTGTTGATTTCTTGATGGATGTATGCAATTTTATTTATTCTGATAAGATTATTTCTTATTCTTTTATTTTATAAATTACTTGTTAAGCTTTTAGTGTATTTTAATGAATGACATATCACTGAAATCTAATAGGAAAAGCTAATAATAATAATAATGCTGAAGTCCTTAAGGTTGCCCATAAGTTATCCAGTTGACTGAAATAAGCGATTGTCACGGAGTACAGGTACAAAATAACTGAACTCTGTTGTTCCTCAGAACTCAGTGGAAGTTTTCCTTTATTTCTGGTGTGTTTAGTAAAGATGCATTGTTCCTCTTCAGGATTCCAAGCTGTGTATTCTTCTGTACTATTAAACATGTGATCTTTTTCTGTTTGTGTGGCTTCTTAACCATTCCTCCTTCATTAAGTACGAGTTTTAGCTCTATTGTCTTTGCTTAAATAACATTCAGATCTCAGTGTCTGTGATCAGCAAACATACAATAATCTGTAATTGTTTTGAGTTGAAATAAATAGAAGTCCTAAATATTTATCATTTACAGAAGCAAAAGTAGGAAAAGAGATTAGGCAGAATATTACGAAAATGCATGAATAATGGTAAACAACAGTACAGTATGCTACAGCAGAACTTTCTTGTAATTATTCATGACATTTTTCATAATCTGAGTAAAGATAATAAAAGGTAGGATAATTTCAATATTTTAGTAACACAGCATTCTAACTTCAAAATTAAGTCATTAAGGGAAAAACTCTGGTTATAAAATGAAGTCTGAATGCAATCTCTTGTGTGAAATACATCAGGATGTCTGTCACTGAAATAAATTGAAATTCTATAAGAAAGCATATTGGTATGAAATAGAGTTCCTAATTTTTTTACAGTTTTGAGTGAAACTGGGGGATGTTAAACATGATACCGTGAAAAATTGTGAGAGCCTTTTATAAATCTACATGCTGAAGACATAGCCATAGTCATTTAAATTGCAAAATGTCTCACAGCATCAGTATACTTGTTGTTTCTGTTCTGGTAACAGAAGTTAAAAGTAAACTCCTTGGGGAATTTCAGACCAACTACTCAAGTTCACTTCCAGCTTAAGAAAAGATAGTATTTATCATTAGGTTTTTTATCTGAGTTTGATTTGACTCGATACATTAACACCTCCCAAGAGGAGAGCTTGCAGAAGATACTAATCTAAAATGGAGGATGACGTAGTGTTCCAGGGTATGGGAAGGGAAATTATTGACATCAGATGGACAGTTTAGGGAGCTGAATGCAAGGGACGGGGTCAGTTAGCCTGAGATTTCTTTTTTCTTATTTCTTCCATGGATAATTTGAACTAAGCAGTATTAGAGTGTCTTTAGACAGTGTAAGAAAGCAGACTTGTTTCGGCTGATGTGGCAGAGATATGGTATGTACCCAAGGACTGTGAAGCAGTAATATAGTGGGTTTATAGCCTTTAATGAAAGCAAATGCTACAATATTACTTGATCTTTCTGAAGTTTCAGCGTGGTTGGTTTTGATAGGTACAGTTTGGAGCCAAGGGAATGCACACACCTATTTGAGACACAGTCTAGTAACTGCAGTGGGTGTGACACTTTCAGATTTTGTCATGGTTTTTTTATTTATTTTGTCTGAATTGGAAAATGAATTTAAATCTCTCAACTCCCACATGAACTGCTTTTGCTTATCCAGAGACAATCGTCTGAAGATTTTTTCTATTTTCAAGGACAAATTATAAGCATCTCTGGACATATCTAAAATAGTAGGTGCTTAGAATTCATTGTTTATAATTGAATTGTCTTTATCAAAAGAAAAGACATAGTGAATGCAGGGGGAAGATGACTACTGTTTGTTTTGAATCAATGTCTTTCTAGGGACTGTCTTTCTAGTGACCACTCAGTGATTAGCTCCTGATGTCATTTGAAGAGCAGCAAAACACAGAGTAGTGAACATTTTGCTATCATGAGAAACTAGATGTTGTAATTGCAACCCAGTGTAATCATGGTAGGAAAGGTGTCCTAATCTACTTTTCCACTGTCACACTGCAATTGAATTCCTGAGTTAATTAGCACAGATACAAGAATGATTTCACTTTATTAAACAGTTGGTGGTTAGAACAAAATCGTTGGAAGTCAAAGTATACGCTGAAGTAGCTCTTTTGTTCTGGATACTGCCAGTTTATTACTTCTGTAGCTGTATTCCATTTTGGCCTAACACAAGCAGTTTGGCCTAACACATTGCAGTTTTGGAGGTTAGGTGGCCACATTATTGAAGCACAAAACCTGGGCCTGATGACGAGGCTTGTCTTTGAAGAAATTGGAGCTGACGTTCAATCTGAGCAGGCATTAGTACTGAGCTCTGCCAGCTTGTGGGTGATTTTTCTAGCCATGAAGCTATTATATAAAAACTGATGACTGCTACCTCTCCCCTGCCGTCTTCAGTCTTCTTCCCCCAGTTGCATGACTGAATCAGCACTGCCCAGTCCATTAGATTCTGTCAGGGCTGAGTCTTTCAGAGCCCTTCTGAATACTTTTGTGGGGTTTGGGTAGCTCCTCACTGATCTCTGAACTTTTGCAGCAAAGTTTGACTTTGAGCCACCTCTGGGATTAGTTGCCTGTAAGTTGGTGGGCTGAATAACTCTGTGGTGTAGGCATATGAAATCCACTTACTAGATGATCAAGGTAGCCTGAACATGGTTCTAAACCTGGTGTTCATCCCTGGAGAGCTCTGATCCTCTGGGTCCCCAATCCATTCTTTTATCTTTAGGAACCCAAGATTGAAAAAAGAAAAAACAAACCCACAACTCTTCAGGTGAGCCCAGATGTTAGGCTATAGTAGCAAGGATAGGCCGAAGACTTTTCATTGCTTTTCTGTGTTGTTTATCCCCCTTGGTGCTTTGTAGAACATAGCATCTTGGCTATCCTTTGGGTCCAGTAGGTAACAGGAATTTAATTCTATCTAGATATAGCCATGAGGAAAGCAAGGGATATATTTGAGTAGTTCCTTCATTATGAGTTTTTGTTCTGTGCATTGTGATGCAAGATGTATGGTGGAGAGGGGGAGACATGCATCGGAAGGCAAGCCATAAAAGTGTTCAACTGACGACATTGATGTCAGTTTGAGTAAGTACTTTGAATGTTATCTACACAACCCATTTGTAGAAATTGTGTATTTATAATGAATATGCCAATACATTTATAAAGAGCACACGTAAGTCAAATGCAGCTGAAAAACTTCTGTTTTAAAAGAGAAGTCAGACTTCTACTGTTTTTCGACAGGAACCCTAGGTAATTATTTTGATAAATTTAGGTTGGAATGTTCCTGTTTAACACAGGATTGAAAGGCAATAGAAAGGAAAAAATCAGTCCAGTAATCAGTGGTTAATAATGTAACAGGCTTTACTCTTCTTGTTAGACACAAAAACTTGTATTGAAAGGAACATAAGGGGTTTAAAAGCAAATTGAGTTACCCTTTGTATTCTGTATGGAAAGCAGAGGTGCCAGATCAGTGCTTCAGACGGGTAGCCGATCTCTGAATGTGAGGGAAAGGCATCTCATTGCCTCCTAAAGAGAAGAAGTAAGGATGCAGAATGAAGATCAGCGTTTCCTCCTCACTTCTAGCAGAGCACAGCTTCATTTAGATCGAATTAGTTTGGAGAACTGCATCCGTGACATCCCCCTGTATGTAAGGAGCTGAACAGAGCTGGAGTGTACAGCTAGTGCAGCTGGCATGTAGGAGTTACTGGGCACTGTTATATGTTTGGTGAAATTTAGACGTAGGAGTTTTATGGGACTGAACATGCTCAGTATAGATGAAGGTCAGTGGAGCTGACAACTTGTCCACTGCAGACAGAAGGTTTGGAGATGCTATTAACAACTCTCCCAAAAGCTCGGAGTGTGTGGATGTGGCAATTTTCAGAGTCTTCTGAGTAAACTATACCTGAGTGCGTTTTCAGGGAGTCTGCTAAAATACCTCCACGGACATGTTATCCATCTGAGGTCCTGCATCAAAGCATGAAAATAACACAATTCTGTAGATAAATATTTCCTTGTTCATTCTCAGAGAGGAAGTGTTAGAAATTCATGCCCAAATGATTAATATTTGATAAACTTAAGCAGTGAAAATCAGAGGCCTGTAAGAGAAAGAAATATTAAGTATAATTTTACTGACAGCTCCATTTACAAAACCATTTTGAAATCTTTTCAATGTGTAATCTATGTTTACATTGCTGTAAGAATTCAACACAACAGAGTTTTTAATAAAGAATCTTGCGACGATTTAAGCTAATGGAATTTTACATGTGCATGATAGTATGTTCTCGGAAGGTAATACTAAGTGAAAAGGAGGAATCATCTTATTAAAATCCCTTCCCCGTTCTTAAATTTCATGTGTGCTGAATTACTAGAGAGGAGAAAAGGAAAAATCTTGGTTAAAAATGTTGAGGTCCCATTGAAAAGGTATACTGAGTTGATAAATATTCTTTTCTAGGTACATCTTTGAACTCCCTGTTCTCTGAAGTATCAGCATGAAATTAGTATACAAATTTTGTGTAAGAGTTCTGTTAAGTCTTCGGGATATTAATATAGTCTGAAAGTTAGGTATTTGATATATTTTAACCTAATGCAGCTAATATCAAAATCATTTGTTTTGTCAATGCTTCCTGGACTAGAATTCCACTTTTTGGTCCTTATCCTAGGTAAGACACTGTTTGCAAATTGTGCTTCTTGGGAGGGTGTTTGTAAAAGAAAACCTAACTATCGAAGGTGTTGCTAAGGTATTAAGGTACTGGTAAATCAGAGTGGTTGTCATAGCAACAGTTAAAAATAAACGGTGAAATTGTTCTGGCTTTCTTATTTTCAGTCTACTGAAGAAAATTGAGCGGGAAACATGGAGAGAAAGTGGTGTTTCATTAATCGCCACTGTGACTCGCCTCATGGAGAGGTTACTGGACTACAGGTGAGTGATTGTCACAGTTTATGAGGAGGGTTGTCACCTTTCAAATATTAGGAGACAAACAGGGTGATCTTGCACAAATGGTGACTGCACATGGACACATCAACTGTACGTCCTCAGGATCTCTGACAGCAACTGCTTATTCAACAGGAAAATGAGACAAGTGGGCTGAAACCCAACCAAGTAGCCTCAGCATGGTATCAAAACCCAGGGGCTTGCACAACTTTGCTGTCAGGAATGCAGGAACTTCAGCAGTATGTTAGTGACTCAAGTATGTCTGAAGGCACAGAGCTCAGTACTAATCACCTGGCAGTTGTTTTACAGAATATGTAAAATTCTTATCACTATGTCAATCATGCTTAGTTGTAGTGTCAGCCAGCACCGTAAGTATGTATACAAAGACACGATCTCTCAGTGAGGAGCTTGCATCTGGCTGTGCCACATGAACAAAGGAGAGGGAAATAAGAGACATATTCCCTTTTAGGAGTGGGAGACTAAGAGGGATTTTCTCAGTCACTTCTGAAGTCCATGTAGAAACCTTCAGATTTCAACTCAGTCCTCATTGTTGCCATCATTTGTAGCACTTTCTAGAGCTTAAGTGATATTTTTTTCCTCCTGATTCCATGGGAGATGGAATTCCTGGTATTCCACTTGCTATCCTCACTGCTGGTTTGAAAGAAAAGCTATTTTGTCAACAGAGAGATTAAACTCTTTATATCTACAAGCCTGACAGTGCTATTCCTCTTCAGGGGTTGGTTGGTTTACAACCTTCAGGGCTGTCAGTCCAACATCTTTCAAAACAATGGTGCATACTGGTGGTTATGAAAGCATTTGGGACAATTGTTTAGCTCACGTATGTGAGAATGTTTTAAAATTACGTTAAATTTCTTTTAGTGACTGCATGGTGATGTCTGCCTGTTATTTGTTTACTCCAGGACGGTTATACTGACACTGTTTTTCCCTTTGTGATAATCAAACTCTGCATGGTTCCATTTAACTTTTGACTTGGGAGTCAGATCTGTTGCCTCCTCAAACAATAAATGATACCAATTATAAAGTACTACTAAGGAAAATTTGGTCAATCTTAGAATATTTTACAGAGGGGGTTAGTGTCATTATGTTTTTTCCCAGAGGAGGAACTAATGCTGTAATTCCATGACAAATTTAGAGGAAGAAATAAGACTCATCCCTGCTCATTCCCTCATTCATATCACCGTCTTCCTTCTGTCAACACAAGTGTTGTGCTGCACTTTGGTGATCTGACTGACATGGGCTAAAGCTAACCCAGCAAAAGACGCTGCCTAACCTGTTTTGCATCCTGAAGTTTGTGCAGGACTGGGAATGAGTGCCTGAGAGCAGGAGGGAAGCAGGACTGTCTCTTCTGGCAGCCATGCTGGCTTCTGCTTGCATGGTTTGAGCACAAGCTATGGAGAAACCAAATGATCTCCAGCAGTCACCTAGCAAATCAATGACAGAGACAGAAAAAAGCATTGACTTTATTGACAATTGAGGTATTTCGTGTCCTAGAAAAGGAGGCATGTAATCCCTTACACACCTGGCTCAACTGTTCACCCAAATGCCTTTGCATTGCATCATTTCACTCAGCTTGCCACAGCAAATATGTCTGTTTTCTGAGGGTGCTTACTATAGAACATCATTCCTTTTGACTTTGATTACTTTCTGTTTTAGGGACTGCATGAAAATGGGAGAAGTGGATGGCAAAAAGATTGGCTGCACTGTTAGCCTTTTGGTTTGTATAATACTTTTTGTTTCCCTTTTTTTATTTCAGTTGAGCATTTTCTAGTATACAGCCACACATTTGAGTAAGAGGTACATTGCTTCTTGATGCAGTTTGAGTGGGAGTTGACAGAATAATACTGCACTTAGGATCACCGATTTTTTTTATCCTTATTTTCAGGGTGAAATTGATACAGTGGGTAGTCAGTCTTCCTTGGCATTTTATAGTTGGCCTCTAAGAGATCTCTAATACTGCTTTATTCAGTTTTCAGTGTCTTCCTACTGGATAAACTTCACCAAAGTATTTTCCAAGTTTAATTGGTCTCTGAGTTCATAGAAACAAACAAGCCTTTCGTCCTTCCCCAAACCCAACAAAACTTACATGATTTCTCCTGTTTCCCCTATCTTCCACAATAACTGACACAGGTTGGTTCGTATAATGTGGAGTATCTTCTGAAGACGGCAGGCTATCTATTCTCTTCCTAGAAGAGCCAGAAGTGCTGCTCAAGACCTCCTCTTATCACATTATCATTGTGATAACAAACCAACAGTGCCAATTCGTAGTATGGAAAAGATTTCATTTTTGTTTACAAGTTGCATTTTGGTTCTGGGCCAGTTTCCACTGAAAAGTTTGTTGACTTCTGTTAACCTTGGAAAATTTCCGTTTTCATGGTGAATGTTTTGAAAAGCTGTATTTTTAGCCAAGGAAAAAACAGAATAAGCTGACTTGTAATTCTGTATTTTTGACGTCAGTGAAACAATTTGGTATCACTTCTAAGTAGCAGTTACACATAAGAGAATAAAGGATTTCTTCAGTAGGAAAATAGTGCTGTCTAAATAGGGATGATGTTTACTACTTACCCATATTGCAGCTGGCTTTCTGTCAGAATCTCTGGCATGATTTGAATTCTGTAAAGCACCTGGATTATTTTCATCCTATCACTAAGGAGTTTTTAAACTATTAGCAAATCATCCAAGATTTGCACAAAAAGAAAATTCAAATATTTAAAAACCCCAAAACACCATAAATACTTTTTAATGGGATTTTCAATGACTTCTACAGGCTAGGATGGATTTCATATCCAAATAATTTTCATACAAATTTTAATAGTATTTGCACACCAGAGAAACAATGAATGCTAAATTTTGAAAAGGAAATTTCAATTAGAGAATTAGCACACATTTTGAGACATTTGCTTGCCTATATGATAAACTGGTTGTCATCTCAAAAGATATTTCATGCACTGAACTAATTAGAGTAATATATAATGTCAGAATTACTTGAAGTCCAGAGGAGGAAGCAATGTTTCATTTTTCACCAGTACTTTGGAGGTATTCTGACTTCCAAAGATAAGAGAACTGGTTGGCATGAAAAGAGAATTTGTACATTCTTTTGCTATAGAGGTATATACTGTCCTTCCAGGAAATAGAATTATCAAATTATCTGGAATTATGCCACATCATGAAATATGCAGAAGGGGTATGCACCAGCAGCAGTAACTCAGATGAAAGGAGAAGGTAGGAACTTTTTTCCTACTCTCCCCACCCTCTGGATCATCTGAACTAGGTTTCACATTAGTAATGCCTGTTTGGAAAAGCTGGTTTAAGAGTTGTTTAATGGAGTTAGATCCTGATGCATAAGAATCACCTAACTCCAATTTGAAAGCTGAATTTCTAATGAAAGAGCTGTCATTACAGAGCTGTACAGAAGTATTGAAAGTATATTGAATAACTTTTGGTAACTCAGTGAGGAGTTTTTCTCAAGCATCTCTGGTCCTTATTGTTGTTTGACATTTAATTGATATTTCAGGTTCTACTAATTTAAAATTATATCTTCTTTTTAGAAGGAGGAGATTTTCCTGTGGTTCTTTACGCTGGCCTACAATATCTTGCCATTTAAGTTGAAAATGTCCACATTGCCTTTTTGAATGTTGTTTTCAAGCTGTTTTTTTTTCTTAGGAAAAAAATATATTCATTAGGGAAGCCTACTTTTTAAGCTATGTCCCCTTTTGAAGACTACGTCTGTTATATTTTATGTCTTGAAATAGTTGAAAAATCACAGGACACCTTTATTACCACAATGTATTTCCTGATCTATGACTGGCTTGTCTTGCTGTGGTCTGCCTTACAGACCAACTGGATATTGTCAGGGCTGAACTTCAGAGAAGAACTAGTTGATTTGTATGGTTCAGACTTGTGTCAAGTACTGGTACGTTTAGTGCGTAGGGGTCAGAGCCAAGAAGTCTAGTACTGCAGTTCGGTGCCTCATTTTGTCTTAATCTTTATGCTTTTTTGCTGACAATTGTGTTGCAGATTATGCTTTTTTTCATGCAGGTAGATATGAACATACAAACAGATACTTTTTCATTTTCTCTTGTAAAGAGAAACATCTGTTTCTGATCTACACCTTGTGGGAGGAAGAGAGAAGTCTTTGTATTATAAAGGCAGATGATGGCCTAGAGGGGGCATGTCATTACAGAGCTATTGATATGTAGTCATTTTCTGAAGTCAGTTTAAAAATACTTTATAGAGTTTTTATTTCAATACTTTCATGATGTTCCTCCCACCTTTCTTTTTGATAACAACTCAATTTAGGAAGCAGTGGCACAGAATAAGAACACTGTACAATAGGGGGAAAATTTTGGCCACTTAATCAGAGTTCAAAGTAGTAAGTGATTTGAATAATAGAATAGAAATTGTTAATTGGTAGTGAGGACCAGTGCTGGATTCTTCTATCCTATAAATTTTTATTAACCCAAGCGGATTATCTGGAACATTAAGTATGGGTAGCAGGGGGACTCTAGCTGCCTGTCCGTAGTAATTATGGCAATACTTGTGAACAGTGCTATGAGGTTGTGCTCCTCTCTCTATAACATTTTCATACTTTGTTTTAGGGCTTGCAAATAAATAATGAAAGTTTTGAACTAAGAGTTTGCATGTTGCATTCCATGTTTTAACGACAAATAGCAGTTATACATCCAGAAATCTTTAGCCACTTCTAGAAATGTTGTCCTAGATATCACTTTAGAGTGCAACTGTTTATATTTCAGTCATGCAGTGCAATATTTTTGCATCAGTTACCAGCTCCCAGTATCAGTTAGGACTGAAGAAATCAAGTTTTGCATTCAGCATTATGCTGTTTAACAATGCTGGATAGTTCTTTGTAAAGCTACCAAAGTCCTTCTGTCATTTTGCTGTGACAGAAGGAAGAATAGACATACCAGGCAGTAGAGATTTTGTTAAAGTATGAAGACAAAAGTCAGAGTCCTGTCAATATTTTAAAATCAACATACAGCTTTCAGCAAGATGTTGTACATATCCTGTGTGGAGCCAGGAGCTGGACTCGATGATCCTTATGGGTCCCTTCCTGCTCAGGATATTCTATGATTCTATATGGCCTCAGTAAGGACATATAGGTGCACTTTTTGGATAGATTAGTATTTATAAAGAAAGAACCATCAGATTTTAGTTCTATCGTGTTCTTCCTCTTATGTTCCATGAGAATTTTAATTAAAAAAAACCACTCAGGAGCATGTTGACTTGTCTACTGAAAATGTACTATTCTATTTCCTATTTCTTACTGTATTACTGCAGTTCTGTGCAATGACTTTATACTGTGAAACTTTCAAATCTCTGCATGTATTTCTAGAGTGTTATGTTCGAAGTCTTTTGTTTGTAACCACTATCATATATTTAACTACTCCATTTCATTACAAAATTCAATTTTATTGCAGAATTTTTATAAGACTGAACTGAACAAGGAAGAGATGTATATTCGCTACATTCATAAGCTCTATGACCTACATCTGAAAGCACAAAACTTCACAGGTAATTGAGTACACACTAGAAAAAGATTTTTAGGACTGGTCCGTGATTTGCAGTCTTTTGCAAACCTGTAAGCTGTATCCTCAGTGCAGAACGTACTGACCCAGGCGACAGCTGAGTTTCCTTGTGCAATTAATCTCTCCGAGAATACGGCCTTTTTCAGCCCCACAACTCTACTGCATGCTGTGCTACACTGAATGTGAATGACTACTGTTGATATGCACTAGCAATAAACGTGTGATATGGTCATTCTTCACCCAAGAGGAGCAAAGTTTAGAGGGAGTTTTGCTGAGTCCATTTGGCAGTATCTGAGCCTGTATACTTTTTTGTAATGCTGCTGGGTTGGCTGCGTGGTGTGGTGTTTCTACACAGCTGTGTTTCAGAACCTAATTTTTAGGTTGAGAAAGGAAGATACATATCACTTACAAATGATGAGACAGAGACCCTAAAACCTTTAACAAATATAACACTTTGCTGTTTTCTTTCTGAATCTTCATATACCACATTTGCAGTGCTATTGTCCAGGATTTCTCAAGGCAAATTTAGTGCCAGGGCTGGCTATTATGTTTTAAGTGAAAAAAATAAGAAGATAATGTGCGTTGTTGGTTTTTATACACTTTATACCCCACTTCTTTTGGGTAACCAAATGCCATCCGTAATTGCTGAAGAAGATAAAATCAGTATATCTTTAAACAATCTCTGGTTGCCAAAATACTTAACTGACCTTATAATACCTCCATCTTTTCCCCAATGTTTGCAATTGCAACTGCACGTGTTCAGAATCTCTCCAGAATTTTTTCCTTCTTAAAAGCAGATTGGTTGGCTGATGGTCACCAGTAAACCTACTGCCACAGCAAATTTCCTTATGCTTTTCTGCTGTCCATAGAAAAGATCCTTCACTTGGAATTTCCACAATCTGTTTGCAATTCATGGGTTTAAAGTGTAGACTAGAGAGCGGGATATATTAAGGAGAGATTTTAATTTCCTCATGTGACCTGGCAGTAGTGAATCACAAGAGAGGTTTGAGTATCAAGCAGATCTTTGCCACAGCTGGCTTTTGTGCCAAACCACTCATTTCCTGACCTTACATAACAGATCTTAGTAACTCTTTAGGCAATGTTGAGTTCCCTTTACACATTGGCTGCTACTATGTGTCCAATTTACCTTCAGCAGCGATATGAACCTAATTTTTTTAATTTTTTTGCCATCCATTCTCATTTTAAACAGTATATTGCTCAAAACTTATTTCCAAGACTTCGTTGTATTTCCTATGTATTTATTATTAACCTGTGTGGGTTTTGTGTTCTTTGCCATGGTAGATTGCACCACTTGATTTTTTAATTTTTTTTGCCACCCCCCCCGCCCCGAGAGCCTTAAGGAAGGATTATCTCACACCCATGGCATTGGGATAGAGACAGTCTTTCCACTAGAACACAGACTCACCTAGTCCATTGCCTTGCTTTATCAGTCCGTGACAACACACAGGCCTTTTGTAAATCAGCTGATCTGCAGTACATGGGAGTAGGAAAAGGAGTTCTGTACTTCAGCGGCATTCCTATGTGTTGCACAATTAGTTCGCAACTGAACAGTTTCATTCTAGGGATAAAGCCAGCTTCCTCTTAAAATAATTTTTCTCTCCTTTCATAGTGTGATTTGCAGGATTGTTTCTAATAATCCTCTGTAAAAAAAATAATCCTTTTTAATATAAAACGTAGCTTCAAATCTTTCTTTACACAGCACTCAGTTACAGCTATAAATATAACTCTCTTGAGGCTGAAGCACATAAATGCACTGATTCCTCTTGTGTCCCCTCACTCACCTGAGAAGTGTAATGAGATTGTCTTTGTATCTATCCATCTTAGAAATGTTTAGTTTTTTGACTCTTTGCTATATAAATTGAATTTCCCACATCGTGAGCCAACCCTGTTTATCTCTCCTTACTGTTTCGTTGCACAGCCGATAGTTACAGACCTCTCTCAGAGGTATATAACGTATTATGTTATTTGTTACGCTGATGGCACAGGCTGCATAGTGGGACCCTTTGGACCTTTTCTCCAGTGTGGCCATCTGATTTTAGAAACCTTCTATATACATTCATGATAACTTTAAAAAAAAAAAAAGGTATGGCAGACAAAAATCTGTTAAAACGAAGGACTTGCTTGCCAAGTTAGAAAGGAAAGGTCATAGTGAGCTATCCTGACATGGATTTATGCTCAGCTATCTTTTGCTTTTTGAACGATTTGTTATCAACTTTATGGATTTTTTAAATTAAATCAAAGTAAAATATTAATAATTTTGATATTCCCAGACAATTTCTACTAACCATGATCTAAAGATTACTCCACAGTTCTCTGACCAGAGAGCAACAATAGGTTTGATTCCTTCCATACCTATAAATAAATAAATTTGTGGGTGCACTTCTAAATTACTTGTTATGATAGAGTGTTAAGGCTCAGTTATGAGGTATTTATTTCTACTGTGGACAGAATGGAGTCTATTAAGCACACATCTGCCTTTCCATTTCCCTCCCAGCCCTGATCTCTTTTGGACTGTATCCACAGTTCTGTCTGTCTTCTTTCCTCTTTCTCTACTGATGTTCCTCATCCTCCGGTCCTTGTTCCCTTGCTCAGACAGCAGAGCCATTGAGAATTTCTCCTTAGCAGTAGGAAATACTAGGGCTAAGCAGGAAATTGTTTCTTAATTTCTGTGTTCCCTTTGTATTGTCAGACACCAGGAAAAATGTCCCAGTGATTCCACTTTAAATAGTGCATGAAAATTGTAAGCTGAATTTATTATAGCTGTAGATAGTAACTCTTTCCAAAACCAGCACTACCATCTGTCATGTATTTGAAATAAATAATTTACCCATTAAAAAGGTGCACCTCATCAAAAGCATTTGCATTTCTGTGTACTTTTGTGTAGCTGTTTTATTTGTTTGGTGTTCGTAAGTACCGTGCTATAATTTGTCTTGTAGAGGCTGCCTACACGCTCCTGCTGTACGATGAGCTGTTGGAGTGGTCTGATCGGCCACTGAGAGAATTTCTCAACTACCCCGTGCAAACAGAGTGGCAACGTAAAGAGTGTCTCCACCTGACCATCATTCAAAACTTTGATAGGGGAAAGGTAAAATAGTCCTGTTTGACTGATCGGATCTGAAAAGGATAGTTTCATTCATTTTAGGACGTTACTTCCAGGGTTGCAGTCTTTTCTCATATAGAGGGGAAGTGTTTGTTGTTGCTTGATAAGGCAGTTACTTAGCAACACAGTAGGTTTCTTCTAATCCTGTGTTTGTCTCCTAGAAATCCCACACATAAATGTGAGAATAATTTGTACTTGTGTAGTAATTTGCTTTGTTAACTGTCAAAGCACTTCATAAAAGACAGTATCATTTCTCCTCACTTCAAAGGTGGTGAAAACTAGCCATATAAAGCTGATGAAATTCACTTAGTGACCAAGTGAGGGAAAAAATTCAGGGGTTTATACCTTTGAAATCATGTATCTTTTAGAATAGCAGAATCTAAAAAAAAAAAAGGGTTTTGGGGATCACAGTTCGTTATCATCACTGAGAATACTTATTCTGAATTAAGCAAGAGTGGTGTCACCATCCCTGGGTGTGTTTAAAGAAATGTTGGATGTGGTACTTAAGGACATGATTTAGTGGGTAATAGGTGGTGGGGGGACGGTTGGACTAGATGATCCTTGAGGTCTCTTCCAACCTTAATGATTCTATGATCTTGTAGTCTAAAACTTTATATACACTTTGTGTGATGATTTGTCTTGCTGATAAACAAACCATTGCAATTTTTTGTAGCTAGTTTAATATCTGTGTAAATCTAGTAAATGTAATCAAACTGATGTTGATCATCAATTTTCATCAAAATTCTGTAAAAAAAATCATTTAAAAATTCTGTAATCAGCTCATAGAGTTTAACTCTATGATGCAATAAAATATTTTCCAATCTACAACAGTTAAGAATACAATTTTAAATTGTAAAAAGCATGCTGTGTTGAATCAATCTCATATGTGGTATCAAAAGAGATGTCTATCGCTCTTGCAATGACTTCTGTCTCGTGCAGTGATAGTCTTGTAAGAATCATTCATTAAATAAGTCTCTAAATATATTTTCAATTCTTTCAAAGAATTTGTCAGTATTACTCAACAGCTATCAGTATGTCTGGTGGACAATATGTTCATGTATTTTCAGTTATTCAAAGTGTGACAGTATAGAAAGAACAGACCACTAATAAATCATGAATTGTCAAACAGTGGCTTTGAAATTGCTGAACATCTTTTACTTGCTTGCAGTGTTGGGAAAATGGCATTATCTTATGCAGGAAAATTGCAGAACAGTATGAGAGCTACTATGACTACAGAAATCTCAGCAAGATGAGGGTAATGTACCTAAGTACTTTTCATGAATCAGACATCCAAAAGCTTTTTAATTTGGGTTATAACATATTACTTAGAAAAGTAAATTTGCCGTGGAATGGTCCTTAGGTTTGGTTTGCAAACTTTATTTTTTAGCTTGTGATTCTTTTCTACAAGAAAGATTATAAAAAAGAAGTGTGAGCTTTTTGAAGAAAAATGGGAAAATAAATGATCTTGCAATGTTTGTACCTGTACAGCACCCCTTTTCTGTGCATGTTTATGCAGAAAAAATATATTGCACTTCACTTTCATTGGCTTCCTACAGTTTATCCAGGGCGTCTTTCCCTAGGAGCAGCTTTGCAGTTGTAATTACGAACAAACAGTCTGCAACAAGCAACGTACACCTTCACAGTTTTTTTTATTTACTGCTTAAAAATATGATCTATTTAATATCATGTAGCCAAAATGAATCTTTCCTGGCACAATCTTTCTGCTTTCTCTCTCACCTTTTTGTAGGACTCTGAGCATTGTTTCTTTCTTCATTATTTCTGCTACTGTACTATAAAGATTATTCTGTCTTCCTTTTTCTTGTCTGATGGATTCAGTTTCATATTACAGCTTTCTTTTTAAATTTTCTGTAGGTGTAGAATGCTTGCTGCTAGGACTGGCTGAAATAAGCTTAATCCAGAGCTGCTTAACAGTGTCGTGCAAAATGCTCAGCGCAGATCCATGTTGTGGCAGTACTGCCTGGGATCTGCTTGTTCCATATGTGTGTAGATATCTCAATGGCAGTATCCCATAAGCAAAAGCACATGACCGTCATCATGTGAATAAAATAATTAGTTTATACATGTTTAAGTAATTGTACTTAATCTGTTTTGTGTTTGAAATGGGAAGTATCCTTCTATTCTATCTGTGCCAGCTATGTTAATCCAGAAATGGAAGTGCAGGGATTTCTCATACCAATGTAAGTAGGCAACTATTGATAACTTATACACGTTAAATAGCTGTCAGCATTACCTAAAATAGGGCTATTACTGCAGTATTTTTTTCTGCAGTATTAAAAACTTAAGAACAGAGAATGCTTTGCTGAATTATCATCAGAAAAATGGGACTTAGACATTCAGTTCACTTTGTGTCAGTATTTTGAGTGAAATAAAAGCAGGATGTATTGATCAAAAATTATGTTAATGCTATTGTGAGATTTTTAAAGAAACTCACATTTGACGTTTAAATCAGTGAAATCTGGTATGATTTGGACACAACTCTCGAATATTGGACTTGGATGACTAAACTGACCACATTACTGCCATGTGTTTGGATGATTAGCAAATTACTGGGTCATATGTTTTAAACTGTGTTTCTCTTGCTTTCATTTTTCATTAAAGGTCTGTGTACGTTGTCATTAATCTAATATTTTACCTTCTTAATATATTTAAAAGCTTTTTTTTTTAATTCTGGGAAACTTTCAGGTCATTAGGAGGTATAATTATTTAATCTGATGCATTCAGAGACTTCTGGATGTCCTTATTGTTGCTCAGAGATGCACTGTGATTCCGGTACTCCAGAGGAGTGTGCTGAAAGAGCCTCCCTTTTGTGATAGCTTAAGGTAAAAATATGTTTTCAAAAATGACTAATTGCATTTCTTATCAATCTCACCCAGATGATGGAAGCATCTTTGTATGATAAAATTATGGATCAACAACGTTTGGAGCCAGAATTTTTCAGAGTTGGATTCTATGGGAAAAAGTTCCCATTCTTCTTGAGAGTAAGTGGATTGAAAATAAACAGAATGGAGTAATTCTGGAATTCATGCTGTCATTCCTAATCACTTTCTTTATGTCAGAATTTGATCGTACCATATACAAGTTCTTATCCTATGAGAAACAAGGAATTCTTTGTGGTAATTAATGAAATAGTCTCATGTTTTCTGGGTTAAGAAAAGGTCCTGTCTAGTAGAAAGACAAATGCTAGACTTCCAGAGTCCCACGTAAACTTAGTATTCGTGTTTATGTTGGCAACCATGCACATATACTATTCCACAGACCAACATCATCTTTTCATGGTAGTTTGTTCCCTTTATCCTTTTCTGTTTCTGCTGGTGACTGCTCAGAAGACGACTGTCAGAGGAGGTATCCCTTGGCAGTGGAACAATCAGTAATTTAGCATTTAAGTAATTACATTCCCAAGTTCCTTTTTTTTTAAATTACTTAGAAATTCCACATGATGAGTTTCATTGACTATCAGTGTACTGAAGCTGACAAGATAGATAAAGTTACTCTTTAATATTAATCTTGAATTCTGAAGTTACTGGAGTGCCCTTGAAAATGTTAGTCGTGTTCACGCCGTTCCCGTCTTCCCCAGTCTGCAGTGGTTTGGCTGCATTGACTGTCACCTTGGGAAGAGAACAGAATATCTTATTCACAGAGCCACTGCAATTGTAATCCAAGGTCCCCGTCCTATGGTAATTCAAATAATTGAGGAAGGAACCTTGTCTATATGGCGGAGGCCTAAAAAACCTGATTTTTCTTTGCCTTTGTGGTAGGGAAAATGACAAATTCCAAATGGTAAATATAGCATGAAACTCTCCACTGTTATACACTAGAACATCTGCATAAACCAATTTGAAAATGTTAATTAGAAAGAACTTAATGTTTAGTTCACTAAACGTCAACTGATGAAGAAATTGCACAATAGTGTTATTCAGACCTGTAGGTCTTTCACTGCTTATGCATCTGCCCAGGAAGTATTCATGCATTTTCCAAGTTAAATGTACACAGCACAGATTTATACTTGCAGCACCAACAAGGAACATCTCAAGACCTACTACATTTGATTTATTTTTTTATGACAAAGCAGTTTGTAAGTATGGCTGTGTTTGCTGTAGAAGAAATAAAGAAAAAAGCTTTTGCATTTTAATTTGTAGTTGTACAAGAACACTAGTGCAGTTGTTTCTTGTAGCAATTTCCATGAAAGTCCAGGCTCTCAGAATTCAATGCTTCCTGTCTCTGTTGTCAAGATACTATAAGGACAAGAACTGTTTCTATCTAAATCTATCTCAAGAGGAACATGGTAGTAATGACTTTTTAGAATTTTCTAATATAGATTTTAAAAGGAAAAGCATTTAACAGTGTTTTTTAGAAAAATGGTTAGGATATTTCCTTATTTCAAACATGGATTTGCAAGGAGAATCAAAGCAAAAAGTGCTGCCAGATCTACCTTAGCACCACCACGGTCAGTGACTAGTTCCGATGGCAACTCCAAATCCAGGCGTCTCATGTTTATGATATATGTATGTTATGTAATGTCCTGTATTCATGTTGCACAATTTCAGGAAAATAATAGTGCAACTTCATAGTGAGCAACGAGGTAAAAGATATTATGTTGGAGCCAGGAGTATTCTTTTACTTCATATTGCAAAAACTGGATAATTTCAGTTTACCAGGCTGATAATCGATAAACATTTAGAGGATAAGGCAAATTAAATGCATTCTACAATTTTCTTATGCATTGTTTTTCTTCAGCATCATATAACTTCAAAGTTTCCTAGTTCCTCATGGAAAGGACTTTGAGCCCATTTCATTGTCTTAACTGTCTGTTGCATTATATTTTTGTTACATATGATATACAATCTGATATGTTATGTTAGTTACGTACTCTAATACAATGCGAAAAATTTCTTGCTTCAGATTTTTATTAAAGCTTTAAGTATAATAATTTGATTTTTCCAGACTTTTGAATAAAACATACTTTATATGGTGAAATTTCCTTCTTCTAAGGAACCTGTTCCTTCTGAATTTCTTATTTTCATTCTTACCTTTTGTTTCTTATTTTTTCCTCCTTAAAATGATGTTAAAATTGCCCAGAAAGTCTGTATTTAAGAGCTTGAATTTGGATCTATCTAATGATACGCAATTATTTTCACATAACTTGCTCTTGTGGTTTTTTTCTTATTTTGCTCAGAATAAGGAATTTGTTTGCCGAGGACATGACTATGAAAGGCTGGAGGCCTTCCAGCAGCGAATGTTGAATGAGTTCCCACATGCCATTGCTATGCAACATGCTAATCAGCCAGATGAGACCATCTTTCAGGCAGAAGCACAGTGTATCCACATAACCACAAAACCTTACACTGCGGTTACGTCTTTCATGCTTTTAAAAAATGTAGGTACATCTATAGCCAATTTCAATCACAATGCACCTCCACTGAAATAAATGGTAGGTGAGAATTCCCCTGCACTTTGTCCCAGTCACTTTATTATGTTTGTAATTTTTTTGTGTAATTGTTGGTTTTATTTAAAAATTCCTTGGACGGTTATTAAGATTTTTACTTTAGCAAAAAATACTTGTAGAACTGTCACTGCTGTGATAATGGTGTATCAGTTCAAGTTACAGTAATTCAAGTTCTTACAATACAACATAATGTTAGCATGGCATGACATATTGTATGTAAGAATATATTTCATTAAATCCCTTTACTCCATGTACTATTCCATGTAAGTAGCTCTATTTCAAAAATAAATATGAAATTTTCAACATAACAGTACAAAGAAATCCCAAACCATGAAAAAATATCTTGGGTTCCTTTCCCAAGCCATGAATAGTCTAGAAGCGTTCCATGATACACACTTTTGAAGAGCTTTTCTTCTGTCATGCCTCAGGAGTCAATAGGCTTTGCTAATTTTAATGAAGTGGGACAGCCTTGACTCTTTACGTACAGATTTGCAGATTTATGCGGTGACACCAATTCCAGAAAACCAGGAAGTCCTACAGAGAGATGGCATTCCCGATAACATCAAAAGCTTTTACAAAGTAAATCACATCTGGCGATTCCGATATGACAGGCCATTTCACAAAGGGACCAAGGACAAGGAAAATGAATTCAAGGTAAAGTCATCATAATATTTGTAATATCAATGGTAGTTGTCTTATTGAAACATCATCTACAGTTGTGTTATTCAACCGGCTGTGGTATAAGAAATTCTCTAGAGGAGATAGTAGCTCAGGTTTGACTGTTTCACTTCTCATTTTAATTAAAATAGTATGAAAAATATACGGGAGATGGAAAGATCTTGTTGTATATAGGAATAGGAGAGAAAAGAAGTACCCATTTGTTTTTGTGTGAGTGATATACAGAAGGCAGAACTGGAGGCAGCAGACCAGCCTCCAGAGAAGTTTGTAAGGCAGATAGGAAAACATTAAGTAGGTAATCTGGGGTATGGATAGGATTGCCAGAAGTTACCTCTCCCTAGAGCAAGGGAGAGACAATTTTAACTACACTGCAGTGTAATGTTCTGTTCCTGTGATATCAAGACTAAAAACTATCGCTGAACTTAGAGATTGTCTCAGGGAAGAGCAATAGTTCCTTCCCTAATGCGTAAATGACTTCTGTTCCTCCTAATAAAAATATCACACTGAAAATTCATCTTACATTCCTCTGGTTTAATTTTAATTCTGACCCACTAGAAACACTTACATCCTGACGCAGAATATATTCTGGTATTCAGGTACACAGAAAGAATTATCCCATAATAGTTTTGTGATGAAGTTACAGGAAAGAACTGTAAGGGTAATAAATTAGCTAAATTAAGTCACTGTTGCCCTCTAATCAAAGCGTAGGATTTTATTTTCATCGTACAGCTTATATATATTTAGTGTAAGCGCTATCCTATGTGTTGACTTATCATTTTACAAACCTCTTGCACAAAGTGTTTAACAGTAGCACATCTGAGCATTCCACATTCCCATTGTGGAATCTCCAATAGGACTTCACAGAGGAGAGGGAGCTGGCCACTCCATGTGAACTGCAAGTTGTTCTGCTTCTGAACTCTCCCTCTTTTCAGATGTGATCCCAGAAAGGAAATATTAAAATGCTAATTTAGATGTGAGTGACTTTTGGAGATTAGGGGACAACATATAGTATAAAATAACACCATGTTTAAGAGTGAAGAATCAGCAGAAATTACTGCTTAGTAATTCCTAAGTAATTCCTTAGTAACTCCCCCTGTACTCGGCTCTGGTGCGGCCTCACCTCGAGTACTGTGTCCAGTTTTGGGCCCCTCAATATAAGAAGGACATTGAGCTGCTGGAGCGTGTCCAGAGAAGGGCAACAAAACTAGTGAAGGGACTGGAAAACAAATCTTATGAGGAGCGGTTGAGGGAACTGGGGTTGTTTAGTCTGGAGAAGAGGTGGCTGAGGGGAGACCTGATCGCTCTCTACAACTACCTGAAAGGAGGTTGTAGTGAGGAGGGTGTCAGTCTCTTCTCCCAAGTAGCAAGCGACAGGACAAGAGGGAATGGCCTCAAGTTGCATCAGGGGAGGTTTAGGTTGGATATTAGGAAAAACTTCTTCACAGAAAGAGTAGTGAGACATTGGAACAGACTGCCCAGAGAGGTGGTCAAGTCACCATCCCTGGAGACATTAAAAAAACGTGTAGAAGTGGCACTCCAGGACGTGATCTACTAGGCATGGTGGTGTTAGGTTGACGGTTGGACTTCATGATCTCAGAGGTCCTTTCCAACCTTAGTGATTCCATGATTCTATGATTCTAGGTCCTAGAAAATAAGGAGAGAAGTGAATGTCATAGGCTTCTGGGATAGATATTTTAGTAGAAATTTGGATGTTAATATTTTTTTAATGTATACTGCTACTTGAAGGTATTCATAAAGAAAACTGGGAATAATCAAGAAAATTATGGAGATAAATTAAGGAAATAAATTGGTTTTTTATCTTGTAGAGTCTATGGGTGGAGAGAACCACACTGATCCTCGTGCAGAGTTTACCTGGAATATCTCGTTGGTTTGAAGTGGAAAAACGTGAAGTAGTGAGTATGAGATTGATTGCAATACATATTGTGGGTTGGTTTACTTCCTTAATCATATGTTATTTGATGAACTACTTTAAGATTTATTACCCATATCTAATTTCTTATTATAATTTCTTTGAGCGAGTTTTCAAACTGGCTACAACAAAATTATTTACAAAGTATTTTGAGTTGTCTGGTTTCTCTTGTCTTGAAAACTATTATTAAGAACCACCCTTCTGATTCATTTAAACAGTTGAGGAAAAAAGAACTTGAGAACAATAATGGGCAGCCAAAGGCAATATTTAATGTCAGCAAATTACTTTCTTAAAACTCAGCATGATGTAACATTCATATTTAAAATATCTATAGCTTAATATCTTTCTGTATTCTTGAAAAATAAACATTCTCCAAGTCCCTATACTATAATAAATGCCATGTGGGCATATCTCTGTGTCTGCCTAGAGCTCTGTTGAAGTTCCCAGGTCTCAGCATTGGCAGGGAAGCATGCCTACACGGAAGCTGTAGGAATAGGGTCTAATATAGCAATCTCTTACTGACACATTGTAATTTCTTCCCCTTCCTTGTTGTTATATTTCTTAGAAAATCCTTAGATACATTTCAAATGTATTCGGAGGAGTGCTCCTCATGTAAAGATCTCTAAATAATTGGTCAATTGTTGAGCGCAGGAGTGTAACATCTGGAACTATTTTCCTTCCTGTCAAAGCCAGTCTTACAATAGTCTCATTAAATACAGGGATACCATTGTACAACTGATTTTCTCTAAAAATCTATTGTGTTTTTCTTCTGTAATACCAGCAAAATGTCATTCCTTCACCATACTGATATTCTCCTGTAGAAAAAAAAAATGAAATTTAGTAAATATCAGAAAATTGTGTGTGACATAAGAAATTTTGTTAGTTGACGCTTACTGAGTCCTTACTAGGTTAATATGAACCCTAATATGAAGATCCTCAGTTTACTGTTGTGTTACTATTATAGTCACCGTTTCCAAAAGTTACCTGCAATAATTTTTCCTGGGCATGGTCTGGATCATGATTCAGGTTAGTGCTTATATGTTTTGGTAAATTATGGCAATGCAGGCCTGTACTCTTCCATCACTTAGCTTTTTGCTTTCCCTGCAGTTCATGCTACCTCTGAGAAAAGCTTCCTCACCCTCTAGAGAGGACAGGCACATCCCATTCAAGGACTGCCCTTGACTATAACTTGATTATCATCTTAGCTCAAAGCTTACATTCAAACTCCTCATCCATAATGTCTCGTTGTTGACTTCACTTTTGGTGGGTGAACTAGTTTGCCCATGCTTAAGCTCTGCTCTGTGCCCTTAAGCATGGTGAAGCTCTCCCTGACCTCAAGCCCAATTTAGGTAAAGTTACCAACGATATTTTAGTCCTGAATTCCAAGACTTTCACCACAGGCTGAGGTGTGTGAGAGTTTTGCAGTAAGGGCTGAGTGTCTCTCAGGGTCAGATAACGGACCTACAAGAAAGGGAGGGTTATTTATTTTCATCCTTGGTTATGTGATAAAATTAATTCCTCCCTGTGCTCAAAGTGTATCCAGGTGAGAACAACTTTTTCTGCCCGATATACTAGAATAAAATTGTTTTCTTTTAAGGAATCAAATATTATCTTTAATATATGTTATCTTTCAATTGAAGTTTAAGTATGTTTGCAATGTTCCTCACTCCTCTTTCAGGTGGAAATGAGTCCCCTTGAAAATGCTATCGAAGTCTTAGAAAATAAGAACCAGCAGCTGAGAACACTGATTAGTCAGTGTCAAACTCGACAGATGCAAAATATTAACCCTCTCACGATGTGTCTGAATGGGGTCATTGATGCAGCAGTTAATGGTGGAGTTGCAAGATACCAAGAGGCAAGCAAGTTTTTTTTTGTGTATTAAAAATCTGTCATAAGACAGTTTTTTATGGATTTCTTTCCCTCCTCTGTATGAATTGAGGATAGAAAGTACTGTATCAATAATAGCTTTAATTACACTTACATTGCAGTTTTGGGTGAGGTGGTATTAAATATGTGTAGCTTTATTGAAATAACTGTTTTGCTGCAGGTAGTCCAATGATGAGTCAATTTACAACTACCTGATGTTCTTCAGTGGTTTGTTTGGTGATTTCTAATGAAATAGATAATTGTGATTATATTGTTAATAACAAAATATTCCGTTTCCCCTGCCCTTCTAGATCAGGAGCTACTTCTGGATGACAAGCAGATTTACTTTTGTCTGCTGACATTCCAATTTTAAGATACATAAAAATTCTTAATAAGAATTTTGTTATCTTGGAGAATTGTATTTTTCTAGAACCTTCATCTTTTTCTTTTCCAAGTTTTTTAAGGAAAGCTATTTCCTCAAAAAGAGCGATTTTCCTAGTAAGAAATAATACATATAATTAAGAAGTGTCTAATGCTGGATTTGTTCCTAAAAGTTGTTCCTCATTATTGTCATCTTTGAACCACCTTAGGAGAGCCTTAATTGTTTGGTATGCTGTATTTCCACAAAGTTCTGTGGAATTTTGAAATGGCAGTAAAAAGAGAGGAAGGAATTTTTAATTTTTTTTCAGCCCAGCTTGATCTTCCTTGGTCTCCTAATAGTCTTCTGATACTTGAATCTGCTGGTTATATCTTTTTGATTGAAAATGTCAAGTTGAATAACATTCTGTCCCCTTGCCTCAAAGGCTGCAAGATTCAGTGTTTGCTCAACAGTGTTAAATTTGATAAAATTGTATCTAAATTAAACTACAAGAAATTGGGTCCGCTATAGTGTTAGAATCTGTCATCAAAACCGCAATGTTATGGAAATTGTGAGACTAAAGCAAAGCAGCACCGTGTTTGATGTTTCCCAGCTGCCTTTAAACAACAACAACAAAACTGTTTAGCGTAGTAAAGCGCCACGAAGGGAGGCCCTTGAGAGATACAGTCATGTCAGAGCTATGTCTGGTTTGAATTAGCAGTGTCAGAGCTAGCTCGGTATCTCTGCATAGCTTTCCTGAACATATTAAAGGTTCTAGCTTGCTCCTTTCTTATTGTTCTTCACTGCAATTCATGATCTCCTAGACAGTCTTCGTGTTTTGATTCCTTTCTATCCTCTCCCTCTGCCTCTTGCTCTGTACCTAGAATAGGACTGTTCATCAGTTTGTGTTGCTATGAGTTTTGGTGTTTACAATAGTTGAGAGACCTGTTGGGCTGGGTTTTTTTCCTATTTCACCCTCATTCTCTTTCCATGTCCCTTTTTCAGTCTTTATGTGTCTTCTTGCTGTTTTGCCACTTCTTTTCTTCTACCTTCCTTCTTTACCTCTCCTCTGTAAATGTTTTTCTCTGCCTGTTTCATGTGCTTTTGCCTTCTGTACTGTACAACGCTCAAATCTCAGTCTTGGAGTGTGAGGTCTTGATGTAAGCATGCCCATGTCTATACAGATCTCCTCCTCCCAGTTTCTAAGCTTTAAGAAGTGTTAACACTCAGCAAATAATGTCCTTTGGTCAGCTACTACCTGCTTGATTCTGACCCCCTTCTACCTCATCCTCCCCTTTTTTGCCCAATCCTTCCCTTTGTTCTCTCCCCTACCCTTTTCTTTTGTTGTGTCCCCCACCTCCCTGCCTTTTTTCCCCTTTCCCCTCTCCTGGTGGGATACAAAGCAGATATCTCTAATTATTCAGCACTCTGGCCAATATTGTGGGTGTTAATGCTACTTTTTCATTGGTTTCAATACAGGAACAGATTCCAGGACAATCTACAGAAGTAGTAGTTATTATGCAGCACCTTCATGTGTGCTGAAAAAAGGCTGTAGAACCACTGAATTCTTAAAGTTTTTCTAAACACTGATGGTAGAACACAAAGAGTGTGTTTTGTGGTCACTAACACCTCTTAAACTGCAATTTGTATTACAATTTACATTTCTTTTAGCTCCTTTACATGTGTTAGAAGAATAGAGGCACTTGTGTGGTTAATTATTGGAAACTACTGGTTCTAAGAATGTTACTGGATTTAGTCAAATTCTGATTATTTTTTTTTCCTAAAATACTGGTGATTTTGTTTGAAGCTAGCTTATTACATCTCTGACTCGTAGTACAGATCTGTATAAATCTCAGCCCAAAACCACTGGGACACCACCTGCTTGATATTGAAAGAACTTTAAGCTTGTAGCTGAGGGAAAAAAATATCTGCTAGCAGAAGTTTGGGATTTGGGATTTTAGCAAGTATCAGAGGACTCCTTTTAACAATTTAAACATGAATTCTTACAATTTTACTTATCTGCGGTGAATAGACTATGTGAAATAAATGTTCATTTCAGTATCAGCATTTCCTAGACAGGTCTCAGCACTTCTTTGTTGTGGGTTGTTACAGCATGAAATTTTGGAACTGAATCTAAGGAAAAGAGTATATTTATCTTCAGCTCAGTTGCTCCCCATATTTACAAACGATTCTGCATAGCAAAGATTTTAACAGTTAAAGTGGGATGGCGAGCCTTGTAAGAAGTAAATGAGGGAAAAGCTGAGACAGGTGCAAAAGGAAAACACAGCATGGAGCAGCCATTATTGTCCTCTCAGCTCTATGGATAGAAAACCATGCGTATGCACAGGTATGCGTACAGAGACTTTGTGTGACAAATTTATTTCTTTCTGAGAAGGTCTGGCAATCTCTCAGCTGAGCAGTTGGGAATTTTCTTTGCAGAATAAAGCAAAGAAATATTGTAACTTGAATGTAATCCCCTTGTAGGGCAGGGTAGGTGTCATGGTTTACCCCCAGCTTGTAATTAAGCATGACATAGCCACTTGCTTCCTCTCCCCCCCCCGCCCCCGCCAGTGGAAGGCGGAGAGGGTCAGAAGAGTAAAAGTGAGAAAACACAAGTGTGTTGAGATAAGAGCAGTTTAATAGGTAAAGCAAAAGCCACGCATGCAAGCAAAGCAAACCAGGGAATTCATTCACCGCTTCCCATGTGCAGGCAGGTGTTCAGCCATCTCCAGGAAAGCAGGGCTCTGTCACATGTAACGATGACTTGGGAAGACAAACACCACTCCAAATGTCACCCACTTTCTCCTTCTTTCCCCAGCCCCTTATATACTGAGCATGATGTTATATGGTGTGGAATATCCCTTTGGTCAGTTGGGAACCAAACTGTGTCCCTGCTGTGTCCCCTCCCAACTCCTTGTGCACCCCCAGCCTCCTTGCTGGTGGGGTGGTGTGACGAGCAGAAAAGGCCTTGGCTCTGTATAAGCACTGCTCAGCAGGAACAAAAACATCCCTGTGCTATCAACACTGTTTCCAGCACAAATCCATGACAAGGCCCCTACTAGCTACTATGAAGAAAATTAGCTCTACCCCAGCCAAAACCAAAATAGATGCCATGTTAAAGAAGATGCAATCACGAACAAAAAGAGGAGTTCTGTGTTCAGGCCACTACTGGTGGGTGAAATGACACAATAGCTGATACAGTTTCAGCATTGGAGATGGGGTAGAAGGTCATGTAAGCTCACAAACACCACTCGATGTTGGTCAGATGCTCCGGAAGTGAGAAGTGTGGCTTTTTGCATCAGTGCCACTGTGAGTTCTTCAAAAACATTATTTATGTTATCAGTGAGTAAGAAGGTACTGTCACAGCTCCAATACATATAATAGCATGCAATTCCTCAGTGTTCTTAAGATCTCCTATATTCAAGGTATAATGAAGCTCCCAGTACAAAAAGACAGGAAAATGTAATTCTTTGTGATTATTTGAAACTCCTATGTCACAATTAATGAGGAAGAGATGTTTAGTTCAGGTGACCTGTGTTTGGTTTCAACTCTGGTTTGCAAGTTTCCAAATCTGATTCAGAATCTGTCCTAGATATAGAACATACATTTTATTTGCCCATAGTCTCCACCAATGCATATGTGAATAATTAATTAATTAGCATTTATTATCCTCTGTTGCAGTAGAAAGGAGCTTTTGTTTCAAAAAATCTAGAAATTTGTTTTTAACAAAAAAATAAAGTTATGTTTTTACTTGCTTTACTTTGTGACTTTGTTCTGCTTAGGCATTCTTTGTCAAAGAATACATCTTGAACCATCCAGAGGATGGAGAGAAGATCACACGCTTGAGAGAGCTGATGCTCGAGCAGGTAAAGTGGGGAAAAGACTGACTGGGTGGCCTGCTCGGCTCTTCTAGCTAAAAGTGTCCCAAAATAAAAAATAAAATTTCAGAGGTTAATAATTGCCCAGTGGTCTTCAGTATTTTCTGAATTAGAGACCTAGTCAGCAGCTTCCTATACAAGCAGGTTTGTGGATTGTGTTAATAATTTTTTCCCCTTAGTCCTTTTCATCATCATCTTAATCGCTTCAAACTATTTTAAAGGTTGAATGAGAGGCAAGTTTTTGTCATGTGACGATCATATGCAAATATTTGCACAACATATTTTACCACTGCTACAGAATAAATATTATCTCATGGAAACATTTGATGGATTCAGCAAATACTTGTATGACCTATTTTACCATTACTACAGAACAAACATTTTCACTACAAGATTTAGCATAAGAGCAAAAAACCCCAAAAAAATGTTATTACAGTGGAAGATATCTAATAATAATAGCCAAAGTAGGCAGTTGGTAAAATAAACACCCAAGTGATTAAATCAAACAGGTGAGTATTCTGTGCATTATATGACTTTTTTATCTATTATTTCTTCATTTATTTATAAGACAACGACTTACCAGCCTCAACTATGAAGTGTCTCCGTTTGGAAATGCTGAAATAAATTATTTTTATCAAATTATCTTACAAAATATTTAATCTTTTTAAACTGACGTTTACCTATCTTTGTTCTGTGCAGCATGTTGAAATTTCAGACTTTATTGCCAGCTTGGGGTAAAGAGGTCAGAGTATTGGAATTTGGCAAGATGGAAATTCCATTTTTCATCAGCATTACAGTATTTTTTGGTCAGGTCAGCCGAAGGGACAGATCCTTAGACAGTATAAATCAGAATAGGTTCACTGAGCTCACTTTAATTTTATTTAGATAACGTATACTAATTTACATTGCAGATTCAGCTTTTCAAGCTATAGTTAATCTCACTAACCCGTACAATTTAAAACTTCCTGTGACAAAAAACATAAACTCCAAGTGATAGCAGCTTAAACCGTGTCTGGCACCCACAGATGATGTGACAGAAATGGCGGAGCATTCAGAAGGGCCTGTGTGTGCGGATGGATGTGCTGCAGTCCTGACCTCGGGTCAGTGATGCTGTGCAGCTGTATGCCCGCTCGCAGGCTGCCTGAAAACATCAGCAAGTAGCTCTCATCCAAAGATATTACAGCATAGTGTAGCTATTTTGTTTTTAAGAATGAGTTTATCTGATTCCTCATGTAACCAGTTCGGTATTTTAAATGCCTGTGACCAAATTTGAGAAAGATTAGAGTTTTAGCAACATTATTCTGATGCCTACAGGAAATTATATCAAGAATATACATAAAGGCAACACTTACTGAGGTCTCTGGGGAGCTGGCATAGGATAGGGGACTATGGACTACATTGAAAATACATTCCAAGGTTTTTTGGAGATGGACATTGCTGTTAGGTTTCATGTTTTTGATGATAACTGTTCTTGTAGAAAACTTTTTTTTTTTTTAAAGGGCTTTAGAAGGTGCTCCTTTATATTATCCATAGTGGTTTTTATATTAGAGTTGAATTTGTATAGGTCAAATCTTTTGGAAGTCATAGAATCCTAGAATGGTTTGGGCTGGAAGGGACCCTAAAGATTGTCTAGTTCTAACCCCCCTGCCATGGGCAGGGACACCCTACACTAGGCCAGGTTGCCCAAAGCCCCATCCAACCTGGCCGTGAACGCTTCCAGGGATGGGGCCTCCACAACTTCTCTGGGCAACCTGTGCCAGTGCCTCACCACTGAATAATAAAATGTGAAGGAATGTAAATCCTCTTGTGTATTACTGGATTTGGTCTTAGGCTTTGATTACAGGCCTGTCAGATTTTGATAGCTGATTTTAGTATAACATGCATTTTGTTGTTTGGTTTTTTTTAATTAGTATCATAATTGGTGATGAAAGCTTAAAGAAAACTAATCAAAACCACATTTGCCCCCTCTTTCCTCCTGTCTCTTCTGCAGGCCCAGATTCTAGAATTTGGCTTGGCAGTGCATGAGAAGGTGGTACCACAGGACATGAGGCCATTGCACAAAAAGCTGGTGGATCAGTTCTTTGTGATGAAGTCAAGCTTGGGGATACAGGTACTTGATAAACCAGGAAACTGTTTAGCAGCAGTAAGAATTGTTTCATTTTCCTAAGCAACAAACAGTGACATCTTTTGGTTGTTTGTCCACATTACATGTTGTAGCCTTACAGCACCACAAAGCACAGGGAAAATTGTTAAACTTTCCGTGCAGGGCAGAGAAAAATAGTCATGTTTACTAAAGGGAAAGTATCATCCGCAAAAAGTTAAAATGTTTTTCTTACTGACGGTGAAGCTGATCCAAAATGGAGATACAACTATTCAAATTACTATCTATATTCTGCAGAGTGCTTAATGATATTATGTCCATTTTAATTAAACTTCTTTTAACAACTTGCCAGGAATTTTCTGCCTGCGTACAAGCTAGCCCTGTTCATTTCCCAAATGGAAGTCCTCGTGTATGCCGAAATTCCATACCTGTTTCTATGAGCCCTGATGGTGCCAGGGTAATACCACGACGCAGGCAAGTTAAATTAGTATAAATTATATAGATTTTTGTTATTCACAGAAGGTGACCTACAGATTGCTTTTATTGTGTGCATGCTTCCTCGTACGGGCCACATGAAGTGTCTTCAAGCATGAACAGCAGATATATATTCTCTTTACCTCAACTAAAAAATCCAAATTCAACTGTGGAGATAAATAAACGTGCTGTTTTCACACGTAAAATTATGATTGGCAACTAGATTTAACCATTTTGTATTTCATTATTCTTATAACAGCCCCTTGAGTTACCCAGCTGTCAATCGGTATTCATCCTCATCACTGTCATCCCAAGCTTCTGCTGAAGTCAGCAATATCACTGGGCAATCAGAAAGCTCCGATGAAGTTTTTAACATGCAGGTACAAATTATTGTCATTCTTCAAACAAAACAGAATCTTTCTTACAAGGTTATTTACTAAATTAATTCTTCTGTTATTTCATTCAGATATCTAAAGGTTACCGTTGATACTTCTTTTAAAAAAACAAATATTTATGTGGACTGTTTATTTCTTAACTTATAAAGAACAATTTTTTATGTAACTCTGTCTTCCAAACTCAGAGCATGAATTTTTAAGGAATGTGCTGTGATACAGAGTCATTCAACCTTACAGAAGCTTTTCTGGTTTTCACAGTTGTGATGTAATTATGTTTAATATATTAATTTATTTGATATTTTACTAAATCATTGTGTAGTTTATACTGGTTTGCTGCTTTGAAATACTGAAAAACTAGTCTAACAAATTACTTCAAAAATACGTGACATATCTTTCACTAGAACAATGTTTTCCAAACCAGTAAGTGTGATGTGGTAACAACAACATCTCTTCTACACGCAGCCTAGTCCATCTACCTCAAGCCTGAGTTCTACTCATTCCGCTTCACCTAATGTGACCAGTTCTGCTCCATCCAGTGCCAGAGGTCAGTGCTTGTCTCCTGTGGTAAACCAAATTAAATGATTCTCAGCCTAGAGAGGAGGAGACAGAGGGGAGACCTCATCGTATCCTGCATCTTCCCCACGAAGGGGAGCGAAGGGGCAGGCGCTGATCTCCTCCCTCTGGTGACCAGCGATAGAACCCGAGGGAACGGCATGAAGCTGTGACAGGGAGAGTTAAGTCGGAGATCAGGAAAAGGCTCTTCACTGAGAGGGTGGTCAGGAACTGGAACAGGCTCCCCAGGGAGGTGATCACTGCACCGAGCTCGGCTGAGTTCAAGAAGCATCTGGATGATGCTCTCAGTCATCTGTTTTGATTGGGCTGGTCCTGTGTGGAGCCAGGAGTTGGACTCGATGGTCCTTATGGATCCCTTCCAACTCTGGATATTCTATGATTCCTGATACATTCATTACACCGCTGCATTTCTGCATGATATCACTGGTCAGACATCAAATTTAGCAAGTTGTTTGAGGTATATGAATTACTGGGGACAGAGGATTTTTTTGTCATAAAATTGAAATGTCTGAGTTTCACTGCATGGATTTAATCACTTGACACATTTATGTTCTAGCCTCTCCTCTGTTGTCTGACAAACATAAGCATTCCCGAGAAAACTCTTGCCTGTCCCCCAGAGAGAGGCCCTGCAGTGCCATCTACCCTACTGCTTTGGAAACCTCACAGGTAGGAACCTTGTTGGGAGGCATCTGAACACAAGTAGCTAAGAAGGTGATAAAGGTGCTTGTTGAACTTCAGGCAGATTCAATGTCTAATCACTAATGGTCAAGGGTTTTTTTATTTTTGTTTTATCAGCAAATACTCTAAAATATTTAACATGAGAGATGTAAATAGAATACATGGTGCTTGGTCACATTTCTGCTTGTTTTATCTAGGTTTAGAACTGGTTTTGATATTTACTCGCTTATTTACTTTACTGATCAGATGAAATAGCCTTCTTGTCTGAAGCAGCAGCGTTTGTTCAATCTAGGGAAGAAGAAGAAACTGTTATAGCAGCAGCTGTCCATGTTGACGTCCCTTTTATTTCTTCTGAAATAGCTAATCCTAGCCACTGTTGAGATGATAACCCACTCCATGTGGCAGTTCCTATTTTTCAATGTAGTTTCAGAAAAGAGAGAGAGACATTTTGTTACTCCAGAGAAAAGAATAGGTTGAGTTCCAACCTTAAAATTACTGTTACATAGGTCTGTATAAAATTCGTATCTTTTGAGTTATCTGAAATGCAAAATGAGCTGGCCAATTTTGAATCCTTATTTCATCTTTTCTTCTTAATTGACGTGCTTTTCTTTAACGTGGTTGCTGGTTTAATCTGTGCCATCACACATTGCATCTCTTGCCGAAGCTGAGACGGACAAGAACACAAGTGCAGTGTGAAAGGGCCTCTTTTCGACACTCATTGCCACCAGTAATTTTGCCTCTGGTAAAATGCAACTTGGTAGTCCAAGAACCTTTACTTTAGAAATTATTTGTTGGTGTTTCTTGTTAGTGGTATTCTTGTCCCTTGCTTCTTCAGTTATTGAAATGGCTCTTGATGTAATTTTTTCCTCTTTTCCGTTTCAGTCTTCATAGTGTTACCTGAGGACTTAAGAACTGATATGATAGCTTAGCCAGACTTAGAATAGTTCTTGGAAACTACTTACTGATATATCTAGTGGGCACTTCCTCAGTGGTAGTGGAGCCAAACCAGCATACAGGAAAAACCAGGAGATGTTCTTTAAATAAAGCGGTTTTACAGTTTGCCGCAAAGAAAATGTTATCCCGTTTTTGCTCCCAGACTGCAAACTCTTGCTTTGCCAAGTGGAATGCGACTTCTATCCCTCACCCTACCCGAGATTCAATAAGGGAGGCTGAGGAGCTCGTAGGCCCAGTCCCTACTCTCTCTGAGAATCGCCTGGCAGGAAAATCTCCCAACCTATCTCTACCCTCAGTGTCCCAAGAGAGGGTAAGTAGAAAATTGACTTGCTTGTACAGTGAAGTATGGCTCAAAGGTGAGAAGGTCTGACAGTTTCTTTCCGCCCTCATAACCATAAATGAGGATATATCTTTCTGGGGAAAGACGCAATTTCTTTCTCTGGTGCTCTGTTCCCCAAGCATTAAAAATGTACAAAACTCTGATTCTCCGCCTTCTGATTAAGAAGGGGGAAAGAAATCCTCAGGACAATTGTAAGGGGAGATGTCTTAGAAATACCTGCAATTCTCGTTAGAATTCGGATGCTCAAACTGTTCCTTGTCCTTTCTGTTTTTATTCTAACACCTGTTAACTTCAACAGTCTTTGTTGGACCTTCACACTAAGTTAATGAGGATGAGGAAAGGACCACCCATTTATGAACGTCGTTGTTATGGCTCAATGAATGCCATTTTCACTATAGTTTTTCAACTGGGAAAGGTAGATGCAGCAGCAAATTCCTGCATTTCAAGTCCAAATCAAGTCCTTTCAGGCCACAGCTACCTCACTTCAGGAAGTTTGACGGACTTCATAGAACAAGACCACAGCAGTACTGCATCCACTTCCCTCATTGAAACTGGTGCTACAGGTTATCTGTGTACAGCTGTTTTCAGTCAACATCCATTTGTGCTTGCTTTTTGATCTCTGGCTGAGCGATTGTACCATGTCTGTCCAGCTCTTCCCGTCCTCTGAAGAGGAATGCCTGCTGTCATTGACTGGTCAACAAGCCTCTTTAGTTTTTTCATTATTCTTCCTACTGGAGCTTTTGGGGGTTTTTGCATCTCATTAAGCATCCTGTGATTGCTCATGTTCTTCCATACAGTTTTATATTTCGTTATTTTAGTATGTCCTCGCTTCTCTGTATTTTATTCAGCTTTTGTCTCTTTATCTCCTCAATTTCAGTTTCTTTTTCAGCCTTTGCTCTTCACTTTCACAACAGAAAAGAGACTTGCACGCTTGCCCACCAGATCCTAGTGCACTGCAGACTTACTAAGCAGTGAAAATTCGATCCAGACCAGGCAGGAGCATGTGATCCCATTTTCTGTCACATTAGAGTACTCATGTAGTTACACCACCTCAGTTTAATGGTAACTCCAGAAAAACAGATATTACCTGATCCAATGTGACTCTAGTACAGCACAGCTAGGCAAACCTAGTGTAGCTCAAAGTCTGCCAAAGCACCCTCTTCCATGAAATGTTGAATGTCAAGTTGAATTGGCCAAGTATTTGTTCCTCACTCTGCAACATTGAGCTGCAACACATTAGATCAATGATGATTACTTTGCGGCTGGGTTTGCCATCTTGTGGAACCACAGTGTAGTGCGGCGCTGACTCAGCGTGATCCTCTGAACACTGGCATGAGATACACAAATAGGATTTGATTTGGATTTCGCTGTTTTGTCTGATCTTGCATTTAAAAAAAAAAGGAAGAAAAACAAGTGACACTTACCTGTTCTCATTCCTTCCTACATCTGAATTACTTGTAGGATTAACTGAATGCTCTCTACATCTATTATCGAGATAAGCTAGCAACCCGCAGATTGTTTGAATGCTGCCAATAGAAATAACTAGTGGAGTTTTAATTTTTTTCTGTAACTTTTTTTTTAATATTCAGAAAAGGAAAGATAAACTCACTTTAGTGGTCAGCTCTTATCCACAAGAGACGTAAGAACACAGCTACCAAAAAGCCAGGGTTGGAAATAATACACAATGCTCTTCTAAGATAACAGCCATAAGTTGAATATTGTCGAACATGACACATTGTTCAGAACCTGATTCTGCAATGAAATCATTGCAAACCTATCACTGCAGTTGTTTAGTAATCTATCAAGATACCACTTGAGGAATGAGCCTTATTTTGTTCCTTCAGGGAGCTATGAACTGTGAGAACCTGGTACATAGTCATTCTCCCTCTAATTCCAGTGTGGACAGTTTTCAGAAAACTAGTCTACTCCCTATTGGTATACACATATTTTTATTAAACTATTTATGTTATTGGGTGATGTTTATCACTCTACCTCCAAAGTAGACCTCTGTGGTGGGGATAATAACAAAAAAAAATTGTTTTCTTAAAAGCCACTGAAATACACCAGCAGCTGTGCATAAACCATGCTGTTCTCAATTTACAGAGAATGCTGTTTAATCACATTGGAGACGGTGCTTCGCCACGAAGTGATTCCAATCTGCCCGGCCCTGACAAAGGTGAGTGGAAATGCTGCACCATACCAATCTTGGAAACAATGCAAATATAATTCATCTGTCATATTCCCGTACAATACTCATTCTTTTGAATATATACTGTCATCTCCAAGTTTCAAAACATTCTAACGAACTACTTTGCCAAAAAGGAGAGGACAGTGCGTTTGAACTGAGTGTCACGCTCAGAAGGGCGCAGGAGTTTGCAGGAGGGAGTGGTGGAGCAGCAGGTTGCAGCAGGCTGCCTGCAAGAGCTGTCCTTTCTGCTTCACCAGAGAGACATAGGGGGTGATGAACTTCTGGTGCTGGGGCAGAGAGCAGCTAAAGAGATGGACAGAGTCCTGAAGTTTGGTACCTGCAAGTCCTCTTCACCAAACACAGGTCACTGTGCTTTTGGTTGCACTTTGATGGAAAAGAAAAGATCAGTTTATGGTTTGCTGGGTTTATTTGGTTTTAATTAGAGTAAATGAAAAACCTATGAATATCTGTAGACAAAGTATTGCCTTTTATAATTTTGCACATGGACAAATTCAGTTTTGTTGTCACAGTTATTGTGCCACGACTTCATTATGTGCTCCACATGCACAATATGCTCCATTTCATTATGTGCTGCCATTTTGTGATATCCTGAATAAATGATACAGTAAACCAGGTGTATTGAAAATAAGTATTTTAAGAATATACTGTAACAAGAACTGACCAGGAATCAGGTTTTCATCAATAGGAGATTATAAGTATTTTTGTGTCCAATTTTTTATGAAATCTCAAGTGTGGAATTTTTCACGGGGTTGAAAAACATATGAGATAACATGGAAATGGCAAAACTTTTCCACTGGCCTGTGCAGCCAAGTACATTACAGAACTGTTAAAATAAAATGTTTTCTCCTGGAGACTTTAGCGGTCTGAAGAACTGACTGTTTGGATGACTTAAAAGAAAACATTGGCTTGTTAAGAGGTTCATGCACTTGAAGTACCTAGGTCTGGTGCCAAGTCATTTTTAGGATGAGGGCAAAACCATACTGCTCGGTGACAGTCTAGAATAAAAAGCAGACAGTGTATCACATGTTTTGGCAATAAAAAAAAAAGCAAAATGACCCTCTAGAAAATAGATTATGTGCACTGTTCTTAGGGTCAGCTAATGTGCAGTTATACTGTGACAATATTGTTACAGGTATGAAATAAATATTACTTGTACTGTACTTCTTGTATCAAGTCTGGTATACACTGGTATAATGGGATTTCAGTCCTGAGAGCCCTTGGTGTTGCTAGAACAGCAGTAATTGATACCATCAGTTAGCAACAATTCTTTGCTTTTCAATTCGTCTTTGTAAATGAGGGTAGAGTCCTTGCATGGGGTTCTCTACTCACAACCGTGAAACAAGCAGGCGAGAAGGGAACTGTCATGGCAAGGCAAGAGATCTGAGGCTTTGAAGATGGGGGTTTTTTTGTTGGGGATTTTTGGTTGTTTGTTTGAGGGGAAGGGAGAGGTTAGAAGCAGGTATTTTCCACTTTTTTTTACCGGACAGGTAAGAAAAATTGTGGGGTTCATGTTAGCTTTTGTCCTGTCCATGTTAAGTGTCCCATCTTTCTGTCTGACTTCTTTCCAATATTGGTGGCTCCTTGATAACATGAGATAATCCAGCTCTATTAAGGAAGCTGTTCCAGGCCTTATGGGATCATTGAATTAAAGTAATGAAATTTGGTAAAGGTAACACGGACAAATACAACAGCCAATTTTATGCATGTCAGGGTGATAGTCAATTTAGATGATCAAGCAGAGATCCTTGACCATGGATACAAATGGTGTATATAAATTTTCTCAGTACACAATTTCTCTTGATTTTTTTTTCCCCTTAGACACTTTAATTTCTTTGAATTTTTACTCCCTTCGTTTTGTGCCCTTCTTTCCACCTTCTTTCAATTCTGAATTTGTAGCCTATGCCAGCAGCAAAAGACTGTGAGCACAGAAAGCTTTCTGAGGGAGGTTGACTGGAATTTGGTGATTTCCTTTCTGTAGTCCCTTCTGTACATAAAATGAGTTAATGGAAACAGTTTATGAATAGTCTGTTCCCCTCTGCCTAGAAACTCTAAATAGGAGTCTGGTGCAAAGATAAACTGACTATATTAACAGGCTTACAGCTTATCTCCCTTTGTGGCTGGATTCGCAGTGCGCCAGAGTGCTATCTCAGCTGCTGCTGTTGTTGAAGGACCCACTACTATACAATGGCAAACTGACCTGGTGGGCCCTGACGGGCCAGATGCATGCATCAGGCAACCAGAAGATGACAGCCATTATTTAAGAGCTTTTCAAATGCTGATGTAATCATGAGAGCTTTTCAGACATACTTGTTAAGTTGTTTGTTTTCACTCTGTGTATTTTTACCCTCGTGGATAAAGGCAAGTCAGAGAGCTGGAAGTGTTGAGCTTATGCCAGCTTTTTGATTTTCTTACAGCTGTAAACGCCACCCCCAGCAGCTGGAGCCTGGACAGTGGGAAGGAAGCCAGAAACACGTCAGAAAGTGGAAAGCTTATGTCTCCTCCTGTACCACCAAGACCTGCACAGACTGGTGAGTTAATGGATATTTCAGGCTAAGCTCCAGTAAAAAAGTGATTTATTTGAGGGCTTAGATTCTTTCCACTCTGACTAATGTTTAACGTCTTAGGCAGGTTAATTTATTATTTGATTACTTTCATGGAAGGCTGTAGAACTGCCTCCACAGGTATTTTCTTCTTGTTAATGTTCTCTGTAGCATTCTGTTTCCAACTCTGCCCCTTCACTTAATGGCTAAGTAGTTTCAGGCAGTTCATGCTGGTATTAGGGAGGATGATCAAATTTAATCTTTTGATCTTACGATAATTGGAGGTAAGCAGTCAGAAATGATCATTAACCAGAAAGAATCTTACTGGCCAGAAAATGCACAGTAATCATGGAAGTACAGGAGTTATGTTACTGTAAACAATTTGCCTTTTTAAAGATTAATTCCTATTTAAAGGAAAGGCTGCTTAAGTGACACTGTAAATATAATTGTTCTCAAAGGAGTGAAATTGCTTTTTGTGTTTTAGACTTATGCCTCAAAGTATGTCCAGGCGTGCTTACAGTATACTCACAAGTAAATGTTTGATATAAGTACATTATGTATTGTCTTTTTTTTCTTATTTGACATACAAATACATAAAATATTTCTCAAGAGAAGAAAAAGAGGAGAGGAAAAGTTAGTATACTGACTTCTCTTTTGAATTCTGTTATCATTATTAGGATATAAACCAATTTACAGTGATACAAAATTTGTCAGTGAAGATGGATGCACAAATTTCTTGTACTTTGTTGGCTGTACTGCAAGGTAATCCTGAGAACAAAGTAAAATGAACAAAATCTCTAAAATTATTTGCAGCCATTGGGCACGTACCTAGAGGGAACCAGAGATAATGCTTCTGTATAGAATGATCTCTTACCCACTTAAAAAGATTTCCTAGTGAAAATTGTAATGCCAAGAGTGCACTGAAACCTTTCTGACTTTACAGCATCACCAGCAAGACACATAGCCTCCGTTTCCCCTTCTCCTGCGGGAAGATCACCAATGAAGGTACTGTCTTACTGCAGTGAGGTGTCTTTTTGGGACAAATTGTATGTGTTGTGGGGTAGATAGTATGTATTTAATATACTTTATTCAGGATTATGTTTTCCTTTTATTATCATATGCCTATACAAAAACTATTCAGAAGAGTAAGTAGCCGTCACAATTATAGCATCTCTGTGGATTTTCAAAACTACAGGCAAGAAACCTAATCTTTAAAGTCTTTAGCCTCTCAGTGTTAGGCTTCTTCTCACCTATATGTATAATCAAGCTCTCCTGAGTCAGTGGACAGAGGGAGTGTGGGAAAGAAATGTAAGTGGTGCCCAAAGGTCCACCTAGTCCAGAATTCTGTCTCCAACAGTGGCAAAAGGGGGGATGCCAGCTAAGGAGAACCTGCTGTGGAAATGGAATGAGAGGAATGGGTTATTCCTCTCACTCCTCCAGCATCCAGAGCTGTTGGAGTAGAGGGTATGTCAGAGAGCATTGCCTGCTTCAGTCACGTTAATATCCATTTCCTCTGCAGAATGATCCAGGGAGGTTGTATAAGAAACTGGAAGTAGTTTGAAGTCTGCTAGGAGGAAACGCTAAGCACAGGTTGTGAATAAGCATTGGTTCTTCGCTGGCAGTTAAACACCTGTAGCAACTGGGGATCCCTGTCAAAGTGGTCCCACAGCTACCCAATACCTAACTAATGTTGCAGAGGTACACATCTCCTGAGGAGGAGCAAAGTGGCACCCCAAAATGCCTCCTTTTCCCTGGAGGTCCCTAATCACAAATTCACAGTCACTGCCCCATTTGTCTTTCCATAAGCCCACATAATTTCCACTTGGGGCTGCACAGTGGTCCAGGTTCAACACAGAGCAATTGTGCTGGTCATCAGAGTGCCCCATATTCCTGTGGCCACGGTGTACCTTCCGCTGAAGCGAGCGCCGATCCCAGGTTGCACGCTAACTCTTACTAGGAAGCTCTTCAAAGCATTAGGACCTTGTACAAAAGGTGAGCGACTCTTCCTTTCTTCCGGAATGGACCCAGTACTGATGATTCTTAGGGATGTCTGAAGCTTGTCCTAACATTTTCTGGATGGCCAAAGTCTGGATTGCTGCTTGGGAGAGGAATGCTGGCCCAGAATACTTCTGGGAGTTGCTGGATCTCACTTTGAGCATCCATGAATTTCCAGACTGTTTTGGTGTCTAGACTGTTACTCACTACTGGTACAAGCAGTCTGCAGTGCTGTCCAGAACCAAGTGCCTACCCCTGCTCAGCTCCTAAACTGAAGCAGACAGGGCTTACACATATTTGCTCTTGTTCTGAATGACAAAAGCAAAGGTTCTAAATTTTATCTGCGGTCACTTAATCCAAGTGTCAAGTGTTCTTGGAACTTGAACAAATGACATCATTTATTTGAAAACCTTGACCCTGGGTGTTTGTGGGTGTAGGAGTGCAGCTGCAGCCTCCTCACATGCGGGGGAATGGAACCTGAAACAAGTAGTTAAACAGGCTTCTTGCAATGTCTGAAATGTTTTCTACATGTATTGAGCTTTAAATAAAACTTGCTTTGCTTTTCCCTAACCATATACAGGGCTGCTCAGTTTTTAGCCTTTGTTCCAACTGTTATGTGCTGCCAGAGAAGGTCATCTTAGTACAAAGCCCACTGGCGTAAATGAATTTTTTTTTCATTGCTTTCAGTGCACTGTGGATCCAGTCCTAGATGGATAACTAAAATTATCTCAACAGCATAAAGTCAGTGCAGCTAGCTCTATACACCGCTACCCCTCTCCTTCTCCTCCCTCCCCATCCTTTGTTGCATGGCTCACACTCTCACCTCGAGCTGAGCAGCTGAGCGCCAACCAGTCTAACAAGAATTGGGGTGAGAAATTTGTCTTTGATGCGATTTCTCCATCCCTTTTTTAGCCCGTGCTTGAGGCCGTTAAGTCTAGATTTTCCCAGATGGCTCCAGTCAAAATTAGATACGTTGCAAAAAGTTTTCAACTTGTAAAATATGGTCTAACCTCTTACAATTTTCAGCTGAGGTTGCTTCACTAGAATAGGACTGCTCGATGGTTTTAGGTAGGGCTTTACCTCACCTGTCTTTTATTCTTTGTCAGCACTGTTGTTGCCGCTCGGGCTCTCGGCTCCCGCTCCTCCCCTTCCCCGCAGACCTGCGAGGCTGCCGGTGCAGCCCTTCGCGCCTTTGCCCTCTGTTGGACCCTGGGCCCTGGGGCCCGCAGTGGGGCTTTGTGTTTCATGCGAGCGGCACCAATGTGTCCGAGGGCTGCCTGGGGGTGGGTGAGAGGAAGGGTAGACCAACTGTGGTTCAAAATGCCATCTGCAGCAGCGATGCCTCACCTCCTGCCTTTGTGCTGCTGCCCCTGAACAGCAACAGGATCTGAACTGGGCTGGCGCCTGGCAGCGGCTGTTAGCCCGGCGTCCGCTCTGCGCTTCACCTCTAACGTTGGTATGACGCACTCGGAAACGATGCTGTGATGTAAATGCACTTTTCATTGCGTGACGGTGCACTGAAAAGGAAAAGCTGTGGAAAATTAAGGTGGAACATGAGACCGAAGTAGCGGCGGTGGCTGGGATGCAGGCCCTGCGCTTTGGCGTTAGGGGGCAGGACACCACTGGCTATGGCCTGCCCGGGCTTCTGCCTGTCACTGGGCGCTGGGAAAATCGAGGGCTCCTTTTAAAGGCTTCCAGATTTTTCCAGGGTGTTGTGGTAGTGAGATAATGTTTAAATACAGTTTTACCTTCACTTATGTGAATTACTGGCATGAACACTGTTTAAGGGGTACCTAAGCACTCTTGGAATGAGCTTTTTACTGGTTCCTCACTGCATCTTAATTAAACAGTGACGCAACTGTTTACGTTTATCCAGCCTCAGAATCTATGCGCTGCATCTCTGTACGTTTTCAGTCTGAGCACAGAAACTCAGTCCCTCATTTACTCCAGGTAAATTCTTCTTCCTCCCTTTCTTTCGAGCAGGGGTCTGTGCAGTCATTCACACCATCTCCAGTGGAGTATCATTCCTCGGGGCTCATATCCAACTCCCCAGTGCTGTCGGGGAGTTACAGCAGCGGCATCTCTTCGCTCAGCCGATGTAGCACATCAGAGACATCGGGCTTTGAAAGCCAAGGCAGCGAACCAACAGTGACTGTCCCGAGCTACAGCGTTTCTGAGGAGCCTGTGAGAAAAGAAAGCAAAACCCCGCCGCCTTACAGCGTGTACGAGCGGACTTTGAAACGCCCCGTTCCTCTACCTCACAGCCTCTCCATCCCGCCCGCCACGGACCCGCCGGCGCTGCCGCCCAAGCCACAGCTGGTCCGGCCAAACAATCTGGAAAACAGCAGCAGGAGGACTGAGCAGGTTCCCCGGCCCAGGCCTCTGCCCCGCAAAGTGTCTCAGCTATGAGAAGCCACTTTTATATTTAATTGCGACCAGTTCTTTACCGTTTAAGAAATAATATTTTTTAAAAATGGTAAAACGCGTTTAGTTAGGCACTTTAATATTTTGCCCACCTTTTCTTTTGAGTAATTTTGAAATGCTTATTAATATTATGTTGCACATTTGAAATGAAATTACTAATTTAGGTTGCCAGATATTAGAGGAAGCATGAATGAGAGGATTTTTTTTAAATTTCATGGTGGTAAATACTGATAAATGCTTTTATTTGTACTTTATTTCTATTTCAAAAATTAAATCTAAACCCCTACAACTCTCCTTTGAGTTAGCTGAATGCTTCTTACAAAATGCAGAATATACTGACTGGATCTTTACTACTAGAGATAAATGCACGCTTTCTAACAAAGTAGTCTGTAGACTAGGATGTTTCTGCAAGTAGGCTGAAAGTTGCTTCTCTTATCCGATGAACAGGTTAGTCATTTCAAATGTCTGGAAAAACAGAGATATAATGCAAGTTATACTGCAGAGAACTGTTGTAAGAACGTGGTTTGGAATTTTTGAAAAACACGTTGCTTATGTTGTTTTTATGATGGAAAGATACCCGCATTTCATTCAAGCATACAGCACTGTTCTGGTGAATCTTGATAAGGTTTTGTGCCATGAGTGTATTACTGCACCTGATGCGTCCTTTTCTTTTTGAGGTGCAGTTTACTTTTATTCTTCCAGTTAATGTTGTTTTTTGTTGTTGTTTTTGATTTTCAAAAAGCTAGCAGTTTGCTGGCAGAGGCTCTCTGCTGGCTTTGAAAGATCACCCTAAAATACAATCTGTATATGAAATAGGTACAAACGAATTCTTCGTTTAACTTGTGTACAAGAATTAATACTGACTAGTACCAAGGCAATACACTAAATGAACAAATTTTTTAAAATACAAATTTCTGGCTATCGATCAATACACTTCAAACGCTAATTGCAAAGGTCACTAATAATTCTGTAGAAACCTAGCAAAAATTCAGATCTGCTCCTTGGATGTGTACGTACCAGTGGTGTCAGGTTTTGGATTTGCTTTTTAGCTTGAGTTCATCACCGTCATCTTTATTGAAGGAGAATGGTGTTTGGCCTTAGGTTGTATTTCAGTGACTGGCATCTGAAGAGCTCTGGAAAGCTAATGCCAAGCCGTAGGAATGTGGAGGGGAAAGAAGAAGGAAAAAAAAAAAAGGCAAAAAAAAAAAATAAAAAGCACCTTCTGTATGTATTTTTTGTATCCTCTTTCTTTTACTGACTGTTTAACATGTGCTTGGGAACAGGTGTGTGAACTGCGTTTTAAATCATGCTGTTAAAAATATTCTCCCTCTTTTGTTGGGAAGCTCATGTTGATTTTAGCTGTGTTTGATTTGTTGATAGTTTAACTGGAAGAAAGTGACCACTTTTTATATTCTCTCAATTAAACCTTCAGCAGTTACAAGCTGCTGACGGTAGCTATAGAGGTTTTCTATAATAAATGTTCAAGTATTTTTGTACATAATTGGTAAATTTTAATAAGGAGTGTACCATTATGTGAAAAAGAAGCAAACAGTTGTGTATGCAGTAAGATTGTTATAATTATGCCAAATACTTTATGTATGGGAAAAAGAATATTTGTAAATATGTGCTTTTAACAATAATTCTGCCATATTGACTTTACAATTTTGAATGTCAGAAAAAATTAATATATGTTAAAATATTTATGTTTTAGTGAAAGTATTCATAACTTGAAAAGGAACGTATGAATTTTAGCTTTGTATTTTGCTGATTTCAAAGGCTGAAATTCCTTGAACTAGCTCTTGCTTTCTACTATAACATTTTTTGTGTCTGTAACCACATCATAAAAGGTGTAGAAGGCTGCATATTTATGCTGATATAAAGAGGTAATGCCTGAGATTTAAATAAGATGTCACAAGTAAGATAACAAAACTGCTTTGAATTTTTTTTAATTTTTTTTTTTTTTCACCCCTGCGTAGTTTAATAGATTTTGTTGACTGGTGCTTGAGCACAGTATGAATCAGTGTTATTTGCTCCTGAAGCCATTTTTTTTTATTTCTGGCAGTGAGCGGAGCTGGTGACTTTATCATTTGCGTGCATTACTGAAGTCGGCTTTGCAGCAAAACATTTCACAAAGTTTCTGTTTACCAGAATGCTCATATTGGTTGCTGCATAATGTTAATATGGAATAAAATGACTTGATTAATCTTTATAGTAGAACTTGTTTTCTACAGAATGAGAGATTATAAATCAGTTTGTCACGGGGTTAAAGTTCTGACTCCTTGTCTTGCTAAATCCAGTTTTCTTTCTGTTAAAAATCTCCTGATGGATCTAGTTTTCTCCTTGTTTGGATCCATAATTGCTTTGTGAGACAATGTGGAGAGTATTGACCTACTCTTCCGAACAAGTGAAGAATGTAAAATTTACTAGGAGAGTTCACTGTAAATTAACCTGCATGAGCGCTCTGTTTTTATAACCGTGACATCAGGAATACTCTGAACGACAGCAGACGGTGTAAAATTGACAAAGTACTCTCAAACCGAGCTGACACGTTTTCTCCTTAGCCGGTTTTGACAAATTGATTCTGTAGATCAGCTTTTCAACCTGATTTCCTATAAAAACTGTAGTATGAAATTTTGTTATGTATGTTGCAACACCCAGCGCTTGAAAACCTAATGTAAATAAAGGTCTCGTTTGAATTTTATGTATTACTCATAAATGTAGTTTTATCACTTTCTGGCTGACAGCGAGTAATTCAAAAGCTTGTTTAAGAGGACCTATGAGAGCAAGTTGCTGTTACTACTCAATAGCTTGAACGTTAGCCAACATATGCGTGATGGGTAGGATGATCTTGTATCCAAACATTGCACTGAGACGCTGGTACCTCTGGGATGCCACAGGAGCAACTGCAAACTTGGCTGGCTGGCTTTGAAATAATGCAGTTCACGCCGGTTCTCATGATGTGCTACTGCATCTGGAGCGTGAGTCAGCTCAGTATCGCGATGTCTCAAGTCAGATCACCGCCAATAGCCTGTCTCCTAGAAGAAGCACAAAGGTGAAGGTATCCCTCAATAGTAAAGGTTTCAGGGTAGTGCAGATAGGACCTTGCTCATGTGGAGCAGGGCCTAGCTATGTGTAAATCTTCTTTATGGAAGTAGCATTTTGCCCTTCTGCTTGACCATTCTTCTTGTTCACAGATTGTCCAACAGTGTCCGCAAAATGCGCAGTGGCTGAACAGAAAGATACCAACAGTCAGGAGTCGTCGCCCGAGGTATAAATGGTGACACGCATCTTGTTTTGAGTGTAACTGTGGTCAGCGAGGCATGTAGCAGCATTTTATCAGTAACCCCAGGTGCTGACAGACACAGCTTTTGCTCCAGAGCTCTTTTGGTAGCTGGGTTTTGCCACAACACTCTGATGATCCAGGTAGAGCCTCGACATAAGCTTGCTGAAGGGCAAAGCCCTATCTGCTGGGACAGTGCGAAAGGATGTTCACTGCTGGAGCCCTTGAGATTCTGACCTTGAGCCAGATTCTGTAGGAGAAAGCCCTTTCCATATTAATTTAATTTGTCTTTACCTTCTCCTTGTCATTTTAATTCAGCTTTTGACATGCAGTTCATATAAGAAACTAGGATGATTAGTCGCTTTGGGTAACATTAACAGAAAGATCTTGTGATTAAATGGCTAAAATACGCCAGCCTTAGGAAGATGAAAGGTTTGGATCTGCATACCTCACGTGCGCACTAAGCATCAGGGTGGAGTGACTCTTTCTGGGTGGCAGAATAAGGCTGCTGAAGAAAGAACATTAAATACTTAAAAGAAATGGGTTGCTCAGTAAGGAGCTCGGTGTGCTGTAATGCTGGGCTGATGGCTTCGCAGACTTCAGCGGGGACAGAGCCTGTGACACGAGCCTGGGCAAACTTACCCGGGTTAGAACGTGTGTGAAGGATACAGTTCACAGCTCCTCTCTGACTGACTGACGCTGGGTTCGCAGTTATGTCGGGGAGATTGTGTTAGATGGGAAATGAAGGTGAACGGTTGTGAAAAAGAAAATGGCAAATAAAACTTAGGCAAAACCCTTGATGGCTAGATAATTAATCCAAGTGTCTTCACCTCGACAGAAGAAATAGCTGAAACGTTAGCTGAAATTCAAGCATCAAATATATTCCTTTAAGCTGTTGTAGTGTCATGTCATACCTGCTTAACTGCTGGTTGAGCAGAAGGCAGAAGGGAAGCTGGAAGCCCTGACAAAATGCAATTTTTTTTAATTTCACAAAGGCTTTGAGTTGGGTTTTTTCCTCTTTTGCTATTGCTTACAGAGGAAAGATACCAGAGGACAGAGAAGACTGACTGACATGAGTTGCAAGGGCAAAGAGTTTCTGAGTTGCAAACCTGTGCAAAATACTGCAATATTTCCCTGGTTTTGCTAAATGGTAGTTTTTCTTACCCCATGGTGCGTAATTGATAGTGTATTTTGCGGTGAACATCTCAGTATTTTAGGGAGCAAATCCATGTCCAAATTTCATAGGAAATAGCTGCTCTGATAGCTCATAAGCTGCTGAAGTTTTGGTTATATATTTAAATGTTTTACATCATTGATTTGTTATTGGTACTAGATCCACTAGTGCATTTCAATTTGTTCCCTTTCCCGAGAAATTCTTTTGCAGAGGCATTCTCTGCATTACATTCTGGCTTATTCGTGACGGACTGCTCTCTCTGCTGCTTTTCCTTGACCTCACTGACTTCCCCTGAAGTGTTTCCTCTTGCTTTTCAAGAGAAAGGCCGTCAGCGAGGAGCTGCTTCAACCTTTTCCGCAGGGAATATTTCAGAAGCGCAGCCCGAAGGGGACCCAGCACAGACACGCATCTGCTCCCGGGGGGGAGGATCACAAGGACCTTGGGAACAAAAG